>CM051028.1:64476028-64883528 GCA_027627225.1 Congeria kusceri
TTTTATATCAATGTAGGATTTAACAAGTGTATAACAATTTCAGTTTCCTATCACAAGTCTCTTAAGTCATGTTAATTTCATTTGTTTTTCAAAAGAACAGACATCTACCATATTTAAACCTCCTTCATTATATTCTTTAACAATTACTGTGCTTTTAATTTTGCTTGGACCTGCCCATATGAAGTCATAAAAAAGTGTGTTAATTTGTTTCATAATTTCTATTCTTGGTGTTGATAGTGTCACAAATAAATGAGTAAGCAGAGGGAGAAGTAGTGATTTTACGATGGTTATTTTTCAGAGCGGTGTGATATTTCTGCGATTCCAGTGTGTTATTAAATTTTTATACTATTGATTTTGTTATCAAAATTGTTCATGATTATGTTTCTAAATTTACGTCGTACACTATCCCAAGAACTTTAAAAGATGTGGCTCCCCATGCCAGTTTGTATTTTGTTTTTATCGACCTTATATAATATTTCATAGAGCCTATACAAATTAAATTAGTTTTATCATAGTTTATTTTCAGTCCATAGTATGTTGAAAATTTATGAAGCATGTCTAACGTACAATTAAGAGATGATTCAGATCCATCAATTAATAGAGAAGTGTCGTCAGCAAATTGTAATATTTTGTATTGTATGTCTTTAATTGTTATACCCATTATTTGTTTGCTTTGTCTGATTTTAATAGCTAGAATTTCCGCACATAAAATAAAATTGTAAGCGCTTATCGGGTCCCCTTGACGACAGCCCCTCTCAATGCAAAAGGTGTTGAAAAAAATTATTTATTTGTATGGAGGCCATAATATTGTGCAAAAACAAGGATATCCATTGTTGGAACATTGGTCCGAAATTACAAAATCTGAAAGTAGTTTCTATAAACTTAAACGATAAGGTATTAAACACATTTTCAAAATCTATTGTCATAAGTAACCCAGGCAAATTATTATCTTCAGCATATTTCAAGATGTCGTAAAGTAATCTAGTGTTTTCACCAATAAATCGCCCTTTAATGAAACCAGTTTGGTCTTTGGAGATTAAAACATCAAATACTGATTTTAATCTATTTGCTATAGTCCCAGATGCCAGTTTGTATACAACATTTAATAAGGTTAATGGTCTTAAATTTTTAAATAGCAGCGCGGTTTATTGTCTTTTGAGATGCAAGTTATTATTCCATGTTTTTGAGTTGTGGACAATGAATTATTTTTAAATGCATAATTTATATTTCGTACTATGAAATGGCCTAATCTGTTCCAAAACACTTTATAAAATTCTGCAGTGAAACCATCAGAGCCTGGACTTCTGTCGTGTTTCATATTTTTAAGTGTAAAGGCAACTTCATTTATACTAAGTAGTTCTTCTAAAGCTTCTGATTGAGCATTATTGAGTTTTTGTACATTTGCATTAGCTAAATCAGTATTTATGCCATATCCAATTTCATTTCTTTTGTACAGTGTTTTATAAAATGAAACTGCTTCATTTAAAATATCATTTTGATCATTCAAATTAGTACCATTTTCTGTTTCAATAAAAGGTATTGACTTGTTTATATAATGGTTTGATTCAAGAGAGCAGAAGTACTTTGAAGGTTTCTCCCCATCTTCTAGCCATTTAGCTCTTGAACGAATAAGTGAACCTTTAAGTCTATTTTGCCTTACTTTTCCAATTCATTTTGTAATTCCTGCAGCAGATCAGTATTAGTTTCATGTAATGATTTTTCAAGTTCTTCTATTTTCTTAATTAAATTAGATTCATTGTTTTTATTTAACTTAGCTAAATATGATGAAAATGAAATTGTTTTTCCTCTTATTTCCATAAGTAACGTTTTTAGGAATAGTTGATCATTTATCACAAACTGTATGTCAGTGTTGTCAAGTGTTTCTATGTTTCCTATATTATAAATTGGAATACAGTATTGTCTCTTAATATTTTCAATTTAAGTATTAATGCAATTTAAGTAATCAATATTATTTAATAGTGAATTGTTGATTTTCCATAGATCTTTTCCATGTTCTATATCTCCAAAACTAATTTCTAATACAATAATTGAGTGATCTGATTTATAACTTGAATCTATAGTTGATTTTCTAATTTTAGAGGAAATGCTATTAGAAATTATGAAAAAATCGAGCCTAGCCTGCTGTAATGGTGTTAGCAGTCTCCATGTGTATTGTTGGAATTACCATTTAGATATCTAAAAGTATTGGTTAAATTGTTATCCATGCTTACAGACGTTAGTGTTTCTCTAGCTTTGTTTATTATTAAAGGATTTATAATTTGAATAATCCAAGTTTACATCCAGTACAAGATTAAAGTCTCCGCAAATAACAAATTCATCGTTCTCGTTATGTTCTATTTTTGTAAATATATCTGTAAAAAATGAGGGCATATCTTTATTAGGGCAATATAAAGTGCATAAAGTAAATATGTTTGTGATATATGTCATGTCTAGCAATAAATAGTTTCCAAATGAGTCATTTTCTGTTTTATGTACTTTGATTTGTATGTTTTTACTAAACACAACACAAACACCTCTTGAATTTGGACATCCAAATAACAATCCCATTTGAGTTTGACTATTTGATATAAGTTAAAAGATCCCTAAAAACATATACATGTTCATTTGAAATTAAACAACAGTATTATATTTATTATACGTTTTATAAAAAAAAATATTACGTAATGTTGAGCAGCATGCATTATTGCTTGATAATTTCCGACACACAAGTGGTCATTTGCAGCCCAACATAGGATGAAAAGCTCCATACTTATTTACTATTGTCACAAACAGTTTAAACATGTTATTTAAAACATTGATGTAATTACAATGCCAATCATTGACATGACCCAAACTATTATTTTCGTTTCTTATACGAAACATGCAGCACTCGAATATATATTCTATAGAGTCTCCTTGGTGTAATTTGACATTGAATTGACACATTGCCAGTTATAAAAATTTCTATAGTATTATGTATTGTGTTTTCATGTTGGATGTGCAGTACTTTAATATATGCATGTTCATATCAAACATAAATTATCAATGCGTAATTACATTAGTACACACCTTTTAATTATATGATAAAGCAGAGCTGCTCCGACGATTCAATCCTGCAAACAGTAATTTAGTAGTTTTGAAGATATGACTTGAAATGCTTATCACGATGGTTCTCAGTTATAATTATAAATATTTGATATCTCAATTCAAATACAACTACAAACATGTACAAGGCAGAGTACTGTGTTTCATACATATTGCTGTAAATGGCAGTGAAACACGCTATCGAGTTCGCTCGTTCATGTGATCCAGGTGTCCAAGCTATGTCAGCAATGCTTACATCGGTTTGCATTGGACCAACGGGTAGTAAAGTGACACTGATGTTTTCATTTCCTAGAGTGGCAAATCGCAACCGCTAAAGTGAGCTGTTAATGCAAATACATCAGAGCTCAAAGTTCTAAAGGGGATTGACATTAAACTGCTTTTTCTAATTAGACCTAAAATCAACTGTAGAAATGACTGTTCGATGTTTAAAGTTGATTTTGACCCACAGTCATGTGTAACTTATATAATAATATATGCAATACCGTAGGTACCGGCGTTAAGGCTAAAAATATTAATGAATTGTTTCTCATGCACTTTTTCCAAAAAAACAGTAGGGAGGGCGATTTTTTATTATAGTATTGTTTTTCCTACTCTTTTCTATTGGCACTATGTAACGCCTTGTTGAAAAAAGTAAATACATGTAAGTACACATTCAAGACAATTTTAAGTTTTAATAACAACATAAGCATACCTTTTTATAAAATTCTAAATATGTATTTATTATTCACAAACGGTCATTTATGCAAGCTGACGTAAAACGGCAATCAATTTGAATGTTCATAATTAACATAAGTGCTTTCAAATAGCTATACCATCAGCATTCAAGTACTTCTATTTATAAAATTTGACTTTTCGTAATTCTTATTTTTTATAACTATCAAAAATCAATTATTTTTGCAATAAATCACCAATACTTTTTGAAACGGAAAATCAACACTTGTCGATGCAGCTAGCATTTTCGTTTGTTTCCATAGGACTTATACTGACACAACTTTTCTTTAAAAAATATGGAATGCTATTACACAAGCTAAAGCATATACGAAACAAAAGTTAAATCAACAAATAGACGATAGTTATAAAGGTTCCGAATCGAATATGGCGTTTGTTTTTAATTTACACGCTGTTTCACAACTTATGTATATCCGATTTATATAATTAAATCAGACAGGAAGAAAATTACTGGAAATACCGAAATCTCTACCAGGTTACTCTTCTTCCGCTATGTTGAAATGCGGATTCGTTTAATTTAAAGCCGCTGTCCATGGGATCTAATTAAATACATCGTACTTTTAGTAATAGTTCTTAAGAACGTTTATGGTGTTTATTCTTCCGAAATATGTGTCTTATTCACGAAAGGCATTGTTCAAAAGGGCTTGGTACGAACGGAATAAACTATATTATACATGCTGGTTTACTCCAGAGTCATCACCACTCGCATACAGAAAATAGACCATAGCGAGTCGCCGAAATGTTAATAATTCACAGATTTCAATTCGTAGTTTTTGTATTTTGTTCGGTAACATGCCCATTAGTAACACTTTCTGCAGTTTTATTTTTATTAACATATTCCTGGACTGCTCCTTTAAAACCCGGGCACGATCGTCAAAAAATAGTAAGTACATTTTTTTTGGAATTAAAGCAAATTCGTATCGGATTCCACCTTACTGTGAATATTCAACGAATCTTCTTACCTATTATCAGATGAAACATAAACACGAATTATCCATGCAGCGGATGCACAAAGTATAAATCTGTGGTTTGTACCGTACATGCACGTCGGAGAAACAAATGTAGGTGTTGAGATTTGATCTGCAATCCTAACAACAAACTGAAATAGCATAATGCTTAATGAGAAAGAATATATAGTAGTATTAGTCGAAGAAGTGACAGTGGTAGTAGAAGTGGTTATAGAAATAGTAGTAGAAGTTGTTAATGATATACCTAAAGCAGTAGATTTTGTTAATGATATACCCCAAACCACATATCCCCAGGATGATATATTGCGTCACCGAATAAAACTGTACTCGTTAGTAAATCCCAAACGTCACAGGTATGGCGATCCACATAGACACATTTAAGTTGTTTGCTGGAATTGCGTCTAATATAACATGACAATCCTGCAAACATAAAACAATATAATTTGATAACGAAGTATTTGCAGTAATTAATAATTATATATTATATAAGTATCGTTAGGTAAACGTGGTTTTGTTCACAGCTGAACTAGCAGTCCTGATAAATCAACGATTATTTTAAAGCTACGTTTTCTCAGAGTGAAATAGAGCCTAGGTATTTAAATCATCCAATAATAATATTGTGTTTACTGAAATTAATGACAATTTGTGTATAGGTATATATTACTATAATTAATCCTATATTTTATACTTCTAGCACTATATATACTTTACGTACTATTATTGAAAAAAAAAGAAGGAAATAGACCGACATGGGATTCTGTGCATAAACACATTATTCGAGAACGTCACACTCAGACATGCTAGAAATATGATTGCGCTTTTGTAATTGGAAACTACCTCAATGACTGTAAATTCAATATCAGGGATGGTGATACCTCTAGACTCAATGCCCTTGGCCGCTCGACATTTGACAAAATCGCCGTCGTCATCAACAACCGGAATTTTATTGGTTGTAGTTTTTCCAAAAGGAACCCTATTGCCAAATACACATACGTTCATTAAAATACACATATGTTGCAAATGAAATATCCATGGGTTATCATACGTAATACAAGTATTGAAATAATTTCATGGACGAAAGAGGTGTAACTAAATGTTCAACTAACATCTTGAACGAAACTTATTTGATATTTAAAATGGATTTTGATTTATTTGAACCATGGAACGAATGATATATACAATGTTTTAAATACGGTTAGTGATATTATCTGTATATTGTATGTTCGTGTGTACATGTACTGGGTAGCTATAGTATAAATAGGGTCAGTAACAATATGGCCATTTTATACCATATTGGTATGAGAACTGTATTACGCAAAACATCATGTAAAATGTATTTGCAATTATTATCTGATTTATTGGTATGGTGTGTTTATTAATATATGTTTTGGAATATAAGTCATCCCCGTTTTAAAGTGAGCGAATATTTTTCCAACCGAGTATATAATGTGGTCCTAATCTTATTACTAATTAAGATTAAAGTCTGCCAGATGTAACAGATTAGTAGATAAAGCGTTGGGAGGGTCGATAAAAAAAACGGACAGTTTTGTTCTAAGGTACATTCAGAATGATTATTTTATAATAATATTTATAGCTTTTTGTATTTGTCCCAGATACACCGCACCAGATAAATACAACAAAATGCGACATAATGTGTTAACGGTTATCAGAACAATTTTTAAACATAACACCACTCTCTTTAATCTAATTAGAACAGATATAACATTTATGTCAAGCAGACCACAATATCAAGAAACGCGCATTGAAGCATTGGATAATATAATGCATTCATATTGGGCAGGCCAATATCTCTGCATAACATTGAGTCGACCTACCTATAATACCGAATTATGGGCGCCCTCGGTGATTTATTGAAGCCCCGAGTGTAGTTGCGCTTAAGCGGGTTAATTTTTGTTTGCATGTGCCATTTCGATGGATTTTGTAGAAGGCCTTGCTTCCATGGTGCGTTAGTTACACTAATAAATTTATATTCGAGTTACGAATAATTATGTATCGTACTATAAAAATAGGTAAACATACAATACACGTAATAACACTATCGTCAGGTATACGTATATAGTTTTTACACGTGACTAAAGGCCCAATAACTAGAATTGTATCAATGCATTTAATGTAATGCTCTTTTATATACATGTAAAGTGACTAATTGCCTACATTCACCACTCTACAACACGGAAAAGAAGTATACAGTGGAACCATTCCTGACAAATAACTAAAACTTCAAAACATTATTACAATCATTTACCTTATATCTACATTGGAGTCGGAGTCAGGCAGCGGAACATAATATGTCACAAGACTTTGCACCCATCGCTGGAACTCACTAATTGCCAACTGAAGCTCGATGTTTTTTATTTGGACGGCGTTAGATATATCTTCGCTTTTTCTCTCGCCATGCAGTGTTTGCTCATCAATATAACTATTGTGAGTGAAGCCTTCGTTTTGAATGTTCGGGTCCTTCGAGTTGCAAGTTGTTTTCGCAATGTCTCGCCAATCCAAACACTATTTGGACGTTGGCCTGCAAAGTTGAAACACTTATATTTTTGTTGTAAACATGATGGCGTTTGAAATGCAGAAAAAGTATTGTGGCAAATTAACATATGGTTATAAACACATTGGATATCAACAAAGTGAATCTCCAACTTCGTCAGCAGGAGAGAACTCTTTTTGGCAGCTCCAGGTCGTTTATATATGACTTGAACAGGGCGAAACGATGGATGTTACGAACATTCCACACCATACAGTAGGCAACACCGGAAGTACACCTGGACAAGTTGGTTAGGAATGTGATCAAGGCCCGACAATTTCTTTGTCATTGTATTCTATATTATTATGGAACATTTCGGGTTTGAGGTCTAAACTTTACGATGTAGGCTTCATAGATTATATTTCAAATCTGATATTTTCATATTGTTAGAAACCTGGGAAGTTAATACAGATTTAATGAATCAATCAAGTGTATTACAAACTTTCGCATGGTTTATCTCGCCAGCTAAGACGTCTCTGAAAGGTGGTAGAACTATGGGTGGTGTATTGGTTGGAGTTAGACTTCGATTTAGTCATTTTATTAACCAAGAATTTAACTTCTTTAGTGATGGTATAGTCTTAAAAATTAATAAACAATTATTCAAAACATCTAGAGATATATTGTTAGTTTCAGTATATATACCTCCTAAAAATTCACCTGTGTACGAAATGAGCGATGATAAAGGTATAGGAATTATTGAAAATTTATTATGTAACATAAACACAGATGATTTTTGCAAACTTTTGGCCGGTGATCTAAATGCAAGAATCGGTATTGACAGCGATAACATTGAGTTAGATACAAATTTACCAATGTTCAATGAATATGAACCAAAATTTTCTGAAGATCCTCGTATATGTGTAAGAAAGTCATTAGATTCTAATATAAATAGTTATGATCGAAACTTGTTGAATTTGTGCAAAGTTTATTAATTGTATATTCTAAATGGCCGATGTTGATCAGATAAGGAATTTGGTAATTTTATGTATGTTAGTTCCAATGGTTGTAGTGTTATTGACTATTTTATCGGTAGTGGTGAATTATTTTATATTGTCAAAGATTTGTTTGTTGATGACGAATTTTCTTCAGATCAGTGGCCGATAGTATTAAAAATTAATGCATTGACTTTAGAAACTAATGCAATGGTAAACCGAACGCAAATAAATTACATGAACGTGTAAAAGGTGACTTTAGTTCACAAAATGTAGAATTGTATAAGTATAACCTTCGACAAGCATTTGAAAGTAATGCGTTGGCATTTATATATGAAAGCAAAGATGAACCTATTGATGACATTATAAATACCTTTCAGGATATCTTAATTGATTGCAGTAAGCACTTACTTATTAAGAAGAAATCAAATGCCCAATTAAGGAAATCAACATGGTTTGATAAAGAATGTAAATATTACAATACGTGTTTATAAAGCTATGCGCACTTTCCGAAATGATAATAATATGCACAATATTGAACATTATCTATCGGCTAAAAAGGACTACAATAATTTATGTACACAAAAGCGTTTTCAATACAAGGAACGTGTGGTAGCAAATTTGTCACAATCAGTCCACAATCCGAAATTGTTTTGGGAAAAGGTAAAAGTTCTCCAAAACAAAGAAACTATCAAACCTAAAATTTCTTGTGATAAATGGTTTGATAATTTTAATGCACTATTTTATTTAAAAAATGATAATAACCATGAGTCGCTCAGTATAAACAATGCTGCTAATAATTGTATTATCGATGAATGCCAGGACAAAATATTTAATTGTGTTATTACAAATGATGAAATCCTAGAAACAGTGAAATCATTAAATCCTGCAAAATCAAGTTCTGGGGTGTTATTAGCAAATCATTTTATATATAGTATTATTCTTCCTTTTCATAAAAACTATTTTTAACAGGCTATTTACAGATGGTATTTTTCCAGAAAGGTGGGTCTGCTCAATGTTGTTACCTTTACATAAAAAAGGTCCTACTGATAACCCTGACAATTACAGGGGAATTTCATTAATAGATATCTTAAGCAAAATATATATATTCATTTTAAATAAAAGGCTTTCGTCTTATCTTGAAGCATATGATAAAATAACAGAATCGCATGCAGGTTTTAGAAAAGGCTATTCCATTACTGACAGTGCGTTTGTTTTATATTCAGTAATTAGCAAGTATTTATGTAGAAAGAAAAAGAAAATATATGTTGCTTTTGTAGATTTTAAAAAGGATTTTGATTATGTTGATAGGAGACGATTGCTTTACAATGTAATAAATAATAACATAGGTGGGAATCTTTTACAAGCTATAAAGGCTCTTTATATGAAAGTCAAAACACAAGTAAAGTCCGACAATGCGTTAAGTGATATTATTGATTGTCCGATGGGATTAAGGCAAGGCTGTAGTTTAAGCCCTATCTTGTTTTGCTTGTATCTAAATGAATTGTATGATTACATAAAGAGCAATAATATAAGAGGTATACAATTGACTCCAGATAATGTTGAAATATTTATGTTATTATTTGCAGACGATGTAGCACTTGCTTCGGATACAGTTTCTGGCTTACAACAACAGCTAAATTATCTTCACGAGTATTGCGTTGACTCTAATTTAGAAGTAAATGTTAAATAAAACAAAAATTGTGGTATTTAAAAATGAGGGCAGACGGGCTTTAAATGAAAAATGGTACTACAATAATGTTTTGTTAGAGTGTGTACAAGGATTTAATTATGCAGGTGTTTATTTTTCATCTAGTTTATCGATGTATAAAATAGCAGAAACATGGCTTTTAAAGCAAAACGTGTAATCGTTTCAATGCTTGCTTCCCTTTATAAGTACATGCCTATGCCGTATAATTGTTATTTTAAGATAGTAGATGCAAAAATCATGCCTATTCTATTATATGGATCGGAAATATGGGGGTTAAAAGCTGTTGATATTGTTGAAAGTGTACATATTTATGCTTGTAAAAGGTTTATGTAAGCACCATTGTATTCGTGTAAAAATGCTATATTAGGTGACTGCGGTAGATATCCAATTCATATTTATGCATCAAGGCACGTTATTAAGTATTGGCTACGTTTACTTGAAATTCCAAATTCCCGTTACATTAGAAAGTGTTATGAAATGTTGAAATGTTATGATAATTTGGGTTATAAGAATTGGGTTTCCTCTTTACGTGAGCATTTGTATTTAATAAGGTTTGGATATGTTTGGAAACAGCAAGGTGTTGTAAATAAAAATGTATTTTTGCTCGGTTACTTTCAATGATTGAAAGACATTTTCGTACAAGCACGGGTTGAGTCATGCCATAATTCTTCAAAATTAAAAACTTACAGTGGGTTTAAAGTGAACTTTGATATCGAATTATATCTAAATATTTTAACTGTACGTAAGTTTAGAAACGCGCATGTATGTTTTCGGACATCTTCACATAAGCTCATGATTGAAAAGGTCGCTATTACATATCAATAGGGAAAAGAGGTTTGGTCCATTTTGCAAAACATATATTGAAAATGAGTTTCATTTCCTGTTTATTTGTCCAATATTTATTTGCGCGAAACATATATTCCTTCCAAGTATTATATGCCCACTACTGTAAATAAGTTCAATATTAGTATGACCTCACGTAATGAGAAAGTGATCAGAAATATTGCAATGTACTTGTTTTATGCATTTGAAAGGAGAAATTTATTGCTGCATAACTCATAATTATATATAGCTGTACCATAGTAACCATTGTATTTTGTTTGCATATGTGTGCATTGAAAATGGTGATTATGTTAAAGTATATGTATTTGCAAGGGCCGGAGGCCATATAGCAATAAAACATTTAATTGACCTTTTGTCAAAAACAGCACAACACACCGGATAAACACATAACACACACATCACCGTCAATGCAAAGCAAATAAGTGTAAATAAAGATAAACGTTATAAAATGAAAGTAAAACATAAACAAAGAAAAGAAAGGGCTCAGTAAAACCCCGCTAGTACGACCATTTGGGGGTATTAATAAAAGTGGTCTTAATAGCGGAGTGGTCTTATTATCGACTTATTATCGAGGTACGGCAGATCACAGCGTCAGTAAATGCAAATGTCTTTGTTATTTAAAGTTTTATTGATAATGAATAATTAATAGATAACCAAAATCTAAATGTTTTCCATGCAATAATTTATTATAATTATGCATTTTGTGTAACTTCTCTGTATGCATGTACACTTTAATTTAGTCGAAAATTAATTTAAAAATCGATTAACTAAGATCATTTATAGAACATCATTCATACGCTTAAAGTACAGTTAGCCTCGCTTGTAACGACATGAAGCGGACTATAGAATTTATATCGATATATTTCAAATCACTTTCCATCCGTAAATAGGCAATCAAGAGCATGGGCAAACGGTATATAAGAGAGACGCAACACCGATCACTTTACATACTATGTATTGGACAAAACGAAATGCAATAAAACTATGAATTTAATTGATATTTAATATAATTATCAAATACCACTCTGATAAAATTATACGCTTTAATTGTTTCCTATATTCATACTCGGTTTCGTTCGTACACGTGTTTCACGAGTTTAATGATACCATAACAGTATTTTAGTGGGATAATATTTTTATCTATTTTACTCGATTCCAGTACAGAAACTATAGTTCGACCAACTGAATTTGGCCGACCTAAAGAAAGTAACTGTAAATAACAAATACTGTGATGATGGTGGTGGTGTGATGATGGTGGTGGTGGTGGTTATATTAGTATAAGAAGTAGTAGCGGTAACGCTAATTGCAATGTTGGTGGTGGTGGTGTGATGATGGTGGTGGTGGTGATGGTGGTGGTTTTTATATAAGTATGAGAAGTAGTAGCGGTAACGGTAATAGCAATGGTGGTGGTGGTGGTGGTTATATTAGTATGAGAAGTAGTAGCGGTAACCGTAATTGCAATGGTGGTGGTGTGATGGTGGTGGTGGTTTTTATATTAGAATGAGAAGTAGTAGCGGCATTTAGTAGAGAAGCAATATTAAAGAAAAAATCTTTTGACACCAAATTAATCGTAAATGTGCATTTTGGAACCTCAACAGCAAGTGTATAGTTATAGATCAATACTAATAATTAATTAAGAGTACTTTACATCGAGTCGACAGCGATGTTTTGACATAGTACATACGTTACATATTGAACACGTGTACTGATATTAAAGTTAAAATAAAATGTAGTGGCGGTGAGGATGGTGAGGATGGTGGTGATAGTAGTAGTAGTAACTGAAGTAGTAGTGGCAGTGATGATGGTGGTAATAGTAGTAGTAGAAGTAACTGTTGTAGTGGCGGTGATGATTGTGGTGATAGTAGTAGCAGAAGTAACTGTTGCAGTAGTGGCGGTGATGATGGTGGTATACAATGTATTAGTAATAGTAGTAACCGTTGTAGTGGCGGTGATGATGGCGGTAATAGTAGTTGTAGTAGTAGCAACTGTTGTAGTAGGGGCAGTGGTGATGGAAGTAATTATAGTAGAAGTAGTAACTGTTGTAGTAGTGGCGGTGATGATGGTGGTAATAGTTATAGTAGAAGTAACTGTTGTAGTAGTGGCGGTGATGATGGTGGTAATAGTTATAGTAGAAGTAACTGTTGTAGTAGTGGCGGTGATGATGGTGGTAATAGTTATAGTAGAAGTAACTGTTGTAGTAGTGGCAGTGATGATGCCGGTAATAGTAGTAGTAGTAGAAAAAGCAACTGTTGTAGTAGTGGCGGTGGTGATGACGGTTATAATAGTAGAAGTAGTAACTGTTGTAGTAGTGGAGGTGATGATGGCGGTAATATAAGTAATAGTAACTGTTGCTGTAGTGGTGTGATGGTGGTGGTGGTTTTTATATTAGAATGAGAAGTAGTAGCGGCATTTAGTAGAGAAGCAATATTAAAGAAAAAATCTTTTGACACCAAATTAATCGTAAATGTGCATTTTGGAACCTCAACAGCAAGTGTATAGTTATAGATCAATACTAATAATTAATTAAGAGTACTTTACATCGAGTCGACAGCGATGTTTTGACATAGTACATACGTTACATATTGAACACGTGTACTGATATTAAAGTTAAAATAAAATGTAGTGGCGGTGAGGATGGTGAGGATGGTGGTGATAGTAGTAGTAGTAACTGAAGTAGTAGTGGCAGTGATGATGGTGGTAATAGTAGTAGTAGAAGTAACTGTTGTAGTGGCGGTGATGATTGTGGTGATAGTAGTAGCAGAAGTAACTGTTGCAGTAGTGGCGGTGATGATGGTGGTATACAATGTATTAGTAATAGTAGTAACCGTTGTAGTGGCGGTGATGATGGCGGTAATAGTAGTTGTAGTAGTAGCAACTGTTGTAGTAGGGGCAGTGGTGATGGAAGTAATTATAGTAGAAGTAGTAACTGTTGTAGTAGTGGCGGTGATGATGGTGGTAATAGTTATAGTAGAAGTAACTGTTGTAGTAGTGGCGGTGATGATGGTGGTAATAGTTATAGTAGAAGTAACTGTTGTAGTAGTGGCGGTGATGATGGTGGTAATAGTTATAGTAGAAGTAACTGTTGTAGTAGTGGCAGTGATGATGCCGGTAATAGTAGTAGTAGTAGAAAAAGCAACTGTTGTAGTAGTGGCGGTGGTGATGACGGTTATAATAGTAGAAGTAGTAACTGTTGTAGTAGTGGAGGTGATGATGGCGGTAATATAAGTAATAGTAACTGTTGCTGTAGTGGTGTGATGGTGGTGGTGGTTTTTATATTAGAATGAGAAGTAGTAGCGGCATTTAGTAGAGAAGCAATATTAAAGAAACATCTTTTGACACCAAATTAATCGTAAATGTGCATTTTGGAACCTCAACAGCAAGTGTATAGTTATAGATCAATACTAATAATTAATTAAGAGTACTTTACATCGAGTCGACAGCGATGTTTTGACATAGTACATACGTTACATATTGAACACGTGTACTGATATTAAAGTTAAAATATAATAAATTGTGAAAAATTGTTATTCAGATATTTTTACTTTCCACAGAATGCCAACGACCCGACGCTCCTCAGCTCGTGGCGTATCCAGACAAATAGTGCGACAGTAGTTGACATCGTTACTCGCCTGTATTGGTCAGAGACGAGCCTCGTTGGCTACAAAAAGCGGTTAGCAAAGGAAATGTACTCAAAATCGTATTGTTAGTAAATAATGTCATTACAGTTTAATATTATAAGTCGATTCTATGATAACGGCAATCGTTGTAGTAGTGGTGGTGATGCTTGTGGTAATAGAAGTAGTAGAAATTGTTGTAGTGGCGGTGAGGATGGTGGTGATAGTAGTAGTAGTAACTGAAGTAGTAGTGGCAGTGATGATGGTGGTAATAGTAGTAGTAGAAGTAACTGTTGTAGTGGCGGTGATGATTGTGGTGATAGTAGTAGCAGAAGTAACTGTTGCAGTAGTGGCGGTGATGATGGTGGTATACAATGTATTAGTAATAGTAGTAACCGTTGTAGTGGCGGTGATGATGGCGGTAATAGTAGTTGTAGTAGTAGCAACTGTTGTAGTAGGAGCAGTGGTGATGGAAGTAATTATAGTAGAAGTAGTAACTGTTGTAGTAGTGGCGGTGATGATGGTGGTAATAGTTATAGTAGAAGTAACTGTTGTAGTAGTGGCAGTGATGATGCCGGTAATTGTAGTAGTAGAAGTAGCAACTGTTGTAGTAGTGGCGTTGGTGATGACGGTAATAGTAGTAGTAGTAGAAAAAGCAACTGTTGTAGTAGTGGCGGTGGTGATGACGGTTATAATAGTAGAAGTAGTAACTGTTGTAGTAGTGGAGGTGATGATGGCGGTAATATAAGTAATAGTAACTGTTGCTGTAGTGGCGGTGATGGTGGTAATAGTAGTAGTAGTAGTAACTGTTGTAGTAGTGGCAGTAATAGTGGTAATAATAAAAGTAGTAGCAGTCACTGTTGTAGTAGTGGCAGTGATAGTGTTACTAATAGTTGTAGTTGTACCTGTTGTAGTAGTGTTGGTGATAGTGGTAAAACGCTGATAGTATCGGTAGTAAAAGTAGTAGTCGGGATTGTTGTAGTGGCGATGATGATGGTAGCAACTGTTGTAGTAGTGGTATTAACGATAGCATTAGTAATAGCAGTAGTAGTAGTATTTGCAGTAGTAGCGGTGATTATGGCGGTAATTGTTGTAGTAGTAACTGTTGTAGTAGTGGTGGTGATGGTGTGATACAAATATTGACAGATATGTTCCGACCATGCTTCAAACTCAGGGCAGCAACATAACCTTTTCAGTATTACAAACCCGACACGTTACCAGTTGCGCCACGAATCCCTCGATAGCACAATGACGAAATATAGATAATGAATGTGAATGTACCAGTCAATGTGACCGCTCCACTTTGGTTGTATATGTTTTGTTGCTATTATTAGGCCGGCCAATTTATTGTATTACATTCATCGTAACGGTATTTTAAAATATTAATGCTTAAAGGTCAGAGACAGGTTAATGTTGGCCAGCGGTATCACAAGCAACGTATGTGTTTTCTATAGAACAGTCGTAAGGAGCGAACTATAGGGTCAGTCACACCCAACGCCAATATAAATCGATTATCACAACGCTGATTATTCAATCCAACCGTCTCTATACTGTTGATCGATGTGTTCACACCTGGTACAGACTCAAAATATCGTATTCTAAGGGGAATCTTTGCGACCGCGATCATATAGTGCGATTTGACATGACTAATTCTAGAAATTAGTTCTAACTATTAAAATGCTCTACGGTTTTAAGCGGTTATGTATGGAATACATATCTGCAAAAAACTAGTATGTCGGTATGGTAGCAGGGGAATAAACGGTGATGTCGAAAGTATTATACAGCCAATAATAATTATAACTCAGAATCTGCGATGTATTACTTCCTATTAATTCACACTGTTGAACATATTTTGCCTTTTGATCACCCAAAGGAATATTTTCAGGGGTGTAAGGGCAATTCAAAGTGCGAAGAGCATGGACACTCTTAAGAACAAAAATGTTGTCAGTTGTTCTATCCGCACCATTATCTCACAAGATTGTACTGTATCATTGCTTTAAAATGAATAAGCGTTATGAAATCAGATGAACTTAATAAATGTTTAAGAATCTTAGAATAATTACTTGAAACTTAAATTCACATTTTTATCAATGTGAATACTCAAAGTCGGCTAAGGGGCTGAAACAGTATTTGAAAAACCGTGTTACTTTGAGGTTTGCCACATTGAGTTACTTAACAAATTGCCCTGCAAAAACATTAAAATGCATTTCATTGCAACCTTGCAAGTCATTAGATACACTTTAATATTCATTTACGTACGGTAGCTTAGTTTATGTTCACGTTGCATTTGGTACTCTCTGACATCAGCGGCGTTCAGCATTCCTACGTTGCTACTCTCGGACTAATTTACACGGTATTCCAATAATCCCTGTATTGACATACGTCTTACTAAAAAACAACATCGATAAGTCGCAACATTATCTTACTGATTTCACCTCCCTCCACCTGTGGGCTTATTGTATCACAATCGCCAAACGGATTCAATATTTCAGATTAAGCATTTCGCTTATCTGAAAGTCAACAAGCATCTTGACCCGTTGTTGTTTACAAACCAGGGTTTCCCGCAGGCCTGTTTCGCTTGTCGGGCCCGACATGCCTTCAAAGCAGTTAGTGATTTGCCATAAACGAACCATAAACGAACGCTGTTTGATCGATAAGGTCTCACTTCCAACAGTGTGATTAACAAGTGACTGAACTGTGTTGTCCCGCCCACAACGATCTCATTAGCCAATCAAATACGGCAAGTTTTAGGGCGGAGTTGATACCTTACTAACATCTAAAAACGTGTTTGACAACAAATACTAGCGTTACCGGGAAAAGTGAACAGGCATTTTAAAACATTTGATTATTATATTTAACGTTTTATTTTATCCCGGTAATTTTCTTATCCATTTCACAAAAAAATTGACAATCAAAAATATGCAAATGAATAATGTAATATAGAGCCTCAAATTAAACCTCAATTTCACGTCGTCAAACTTATTTTTGTTTACATAAACACTGCAATTAAGCACGTGGCCAGTAAACGCACGTTTTTAATGAGGCATCCATGACCTTGTGTATGGTAACATAATTTCGCGCGCTTTTGTAGAAAAGCACGCTTTTAACATGGAGATACAGGGCCGTATTTTATGTCGATTAGGAAGAGCACGTTCCAGTATTTAAAAACAACGGTGATTAAATGTCCGCATGTAGTATAACTGATATTAACGATTGATTACTTTCGCATCAGAAAACAATTAATGAAGTAAAAAAAAAAAAGACAGAATTTCAAGGCGGAAGAACGGCTAGACTTTTCAACAAAACCATGTATGATTGAAAATTAATTCCATAAAAAATACAGCCTAGTATTTTGATGTACACTGCCTCGAAAGGAATTAGTCAACACGTGTTTATTCAATGAAAAAACCGCCGTTATTGCGATTTTAGTAGGAGATATATTTTTAATAGTTTCAGTTTTATAACAGTAAAAATTCCAAAATTAAAGATAATGCAAAGAGAACTGCCGGTCGAGCAAAAGGATAGGTATTTTAAGCGACAAAGGGCGGTAGTTAAAGCGATACTGCCGATTTGATCGCCGCCGGGATTTCGAACGTCGCAATCGATTTCGGAAAGGTGGGGACGTGCGATGCGGCCGATTTTGGGAAGGTGGGTTGAAGCTTGCAGCCGATTTCGGGGAGCTGGGGTCGGGCGATGCGGCCGATTTCGAGGAGGTGAAGGTCAAACTGAGCGGCCGATTTCGGGGATGGGGGACTAAGTGGTCGGATTGGAACGATCTCGTGGAGGGGGGGCGCAGCCGATTTTTGTCGCGAGGGGGGGGGGGGGTGGTGTCGGGGAGGCCGACATGCCTTCAAGAAATCCTGCCGGAACCCTGCATACTGTGTACAAATAAAAAAAAAATTATAATCAAATGTAACAACATACACATTATACCGGTATATCTGCTGCAGAAACGAGCTACCAACTACTTGTCCAGATGTAGTTACAGAAACAAAACGTATACCAAATGCTTACGAAATATATATTTAATGGTCTAATCATACAAAGCCCGCACACCGCTACCGGTGACAGGGTGCACATAGTGTCTACAGGTCATGCGAACATGTGAAACATACGTTGTACAAGTTCATTGCGTGCCATTTTCTGAGCACGTCCTTTGTACACTAAGCTTTGGATGTCTTTTGTTCCACCAAGTGTTGCAAATGTGTTGTGTTGTTAAGAGCATTTATGATATCAGTGCTTGAGTTCGCTGCACAAGCGAGATTATCCAACCCTCACAGTAGGCGCCAATCGACCTGACTGAAATGTTTGCAAACCTATCAAAAGTACAATAATCCCCAGCTTTAAAACTATTGAGCGGGGAATGAACCAGCGATTTCCATGCACCCCTGTTGAGATTCCAGAACATATGATGAATATTTATTGTATCAAACTTAACCTCCTACGCAAAGGTTCGCGTAGAAACTGTCATTTGTTACAACGGCAACTGCTGAGCAATCTGCATACATGTCTACATATAAATTTACTTTATACGCTCCTAAAATATGGTGTAACTATCCATGTTTACAATAAATGGTTTGTATAGGCAAATTGCATACTGCACCATGGGAATTTTACAAAAACATAGAAAGTACAATTAACATGAAAAATAAAGTATATTTATTCAATCAACTTAAAAAAATATAGTAATATACGAGCTAGGTAATCTTTACAATATAAGAAGACATATTTTAAAATTTCAAAATTTTGTTTAATCACAATACGTTAGAATAAGTCTTAAAAATACAAAATTTAAGCATATGAGTTTATAAGTGGCATAACAATAAAACAAAACAAAATATAAGCATGGTTGGTAATAAAGGACTTTGTCTCTGTTTAGCACGCCTGTGAGGATTCAAGTGTCATGAGTTTATGTGCTGTTATACAAAGAACAATGTTTTATCACCTGATATTCCCGTTACATGGTTTATATACACGCATAATGCCTCAGTAATCTCCAATGCGATATAACTTTAACAACACTTCAAAGAATAAAATTGCCTGATTATTTCCCTTGAAAACTGTGCCAATTAAATACTATCATGTTTATTTTTAATTATGGGTCACA
Organism: Congeria kusceri; assembly: GCA_027627225.1. Lineage (NCBI taxonomy): Eukaryota > Metazoa > Mollusca > Bivalvia > Myida > Dreissenidae > Congeria > Congeria kusceri. The sequence goes on from CM051028.1 coordinate 64,495,586, forward strand.
GCTATGAAATGCATATTTAGAAATATTCCCATTAATTAATCAGAAAGTAATTAGATAGTTTAACAAAATAATTAATTTAAGGCAACGTATTCATTGTAAGTCCAACAAATTAGAGGCAAAATCTTTTGGCTATAGAAAACTGTATACAACACATAAAACTCGAAACAGACACTGAACACTGAAAATGATTTAAACCATCACCGCATTGAATAGGTAAAATAAGTCAGCGACATTGTTAAGCGCGACGAACATCATAATTGGTCCTGTATTGCTCAACATAATGAAATATGTAAATAAATATAAACACCAAAAAGTGTAGCATTAAAATTTACAAAGTGTGTAGTAGTAGTAGTAGTAGTAGCAGCAGCAGTAGTAGTAGTAGTAGTAGTAGTAGTAGTAGTAGTAGTAGTAGTAGTAGTAGCATTGGTAGCAATAGCAGTATGTACTAGTAGTAGTAGTTGATGTAGTAGTAGTAGTATTAATAGTATTAATAGGAGCAATGGTAACATAAGTAGTAGTAGTTGTAGTAGTTTTAGTAGTAGTAGTAGTAGCAGTAATAGCAATAGCAGTACGTAATAGTAGTAGAAGCAATAGCAGTGCGTAATAGTAGTTGTAGTAGTATCCGGCGTAGTAGTAATAGTAGTAGCAGTAGAAGTAGTAGTATAAGTAGATGTTGTAGTAGTGGTAGTAGTAGTAGTTGTAGTAGTAGTAGAAATAGTAGTAGTGGCAGTAGTAGTATAAGTAGTATTGTTAGTGGTATTAATAGAAGTTATAGGAGCAATGGTAACATACGTAGTAGTAGTTGTAGTGGTTATAGTTGATATACAATGGTACTAGTTAGCTAGAAAATTGTTATATTGTACTAGTTAGAGTAGTATATGTTCTGCTTTGACCTTCTCCTTTCAGCATTAAATGAACGAGATGTAGACAAATGAAATGCCGCTCATCCTGTGGGTATGACTTCGTGACTTCTTTTTGATTCCTTTAAATGTTGATGGATATTAATTTTTACCCAGAAAAAAACAATAAGTCTTTTGTGTTGTGCTGTATGTATCGTCCTGTATTGTATAGACAATTGGTCACTTGCTTCAAATAAAGGACTAACGGATGGTAATAAGTGTGTCTCTCCTGATGATGTCTCTGGATTTTCATTATTCCTATATTTAAAAGCAGACAATGAGACCCCCGTACGAAAGTGTGAACGCCGGAAACTGGCCGTAAATCCACCAACGATACAACACGACGTATAACACGACGTGGGATATTAAAGTCGCAGTCCATAGAATTCAATTTATCTTAAATTCGCATTAGTTCTAATGAACGTTAATGACATTTATTCGACTGAAAACTATTTCTTATTTACAAAAGACATGTGATAATGTCTATGTTCGAAAACACTTGGTACGACCGGAATATACACTAATGTACATGCTGATTTACTCCAGAGGCACCACCAGCTATTCCATACAGATAACTGTACGATAAAAACTTACCAAAACATTTATTTTACCGAGTTCAATGCGTTTTTGGTTTGTATTTTGAACGGTAAGATGTCCATTAGAAACGATTTTGCAAATGTTATTTTTATTGACATAGTTCTGGACTGGTAGTTTAAATAATCGTCTGTGTCTGGCATATCTCTAGCTACTTAATCGCACAGCTTGACACAATGTTATAGTGATTACCTTAATTTGACCTGACATTTAAGTACATTGTAATTAAATTGAACAAAGTCTTTCGTGAGTTTCCTGTTTTTTTGCTACGCTTATTCTGTACATGTATGCTTACATTATCTGAAACTGACATATTATGTCAACAAAAATGTCTGTGTTTCTATGTTCAGACTTATTAAAACTACATCCCAATAATACCATTATTGGCATTAGCCCAACAAAGGCATTATCAATAAATTAGAACATAATCTCCGTACATTCACTTGCGTTCACATTAGCAAGGCTTGATATGTCATAACCAGGTATCATAATTTAATATTTCGGATTTAAATATTGGTGATTCGTATGTCGTAGTACATTGTAACTGATATATTAATGTAATGCATTAAACTAGTTAGCGCTTAACGATTTAAATTTTCTTTTTTGTAAATATAACATAACAAAACAGAACAAACTGTGTATTAATTTTAGTATTTTACAGCTCAAGTGTTGTTTATCATTTTACAACATTATAATAGTATATAAACGTTTATTGATATTTTTCTGTAACATAACATTTGGATAGGTCAATGTGAGTCGTTACTCTTAAAAATGCATCAATAGTTGAAGGCATCGCTTAATATACACCAGTAATCCACATATATAATACATGTATGTATATGGACAGAACATGAAAGCAGTACCTTGGCAAAGTTTAAGCCTTAAGTAAATACAACTTACAGTTAGTTAATATAAAGTGGTGTATTTTTGTATTCCTTATGCATTTAACGAATATAAAGTTTTCACAAGACAATAAATGGTGTTTCCTTAATGTGATTGTGTGTATTTTTAGTAACTAATTAGTATACTAAAAGAGAAAGCTAGCATTGAATTTAAAATATTAGTAATCAATCTTAAACTTATTAGATCAGCATGTATCGGATTAGCTTTTCAAATGATTCATTAAAACATAGCTACACAAACTAATAATTATAAATAACATTGTTTCGCTCGAAACTGATGAAAAGAAACACCAATGTCCAAGAAACATCCACGATCTATTGAAAACGAAATTAACAAATAAATGTTTAAACGAGGCCAGATGTTGTTTATAAGGGTCATAGTGCTACACTGGTGCGACGACGGTATGCTAATACGATTATCCTGTTCAGATGATATAGTCATTATACAGATTTCAGCACTGTGTGGGCACTGTGACTTCCCACCTGTCAACAGGAATAGTTGTCTTGATATTGCATTGTAAATACGACGGCCTTGTGTCTATAAACAGATGACAAATACATATAATTTTAATGTTTAAACAGTGATCATCGGTGAAACAATTCTTAGTAGTAGAAGTAAAATCGATATAAATGAATTCTTCATGAATTACCTTTAATTACTCGCACAAAATCGATGTGAATTAAATGCGCATGAAGTACCTTTACGCGCATGCGCAATATTTATCAATGTTTGAAGCGTAGGAATGTTTCTTATTGTTAAAACTTGCGTTTTTTTCTTATCGGCGTACATTCAAATCGAGCTTCTTGTTCGCTTTATATATTTTTCTTCTTAACGATTCCATCAAAAATATGTTATTGCTACTATAAGAATATATTCGAGAAATTTGGGACCATGTCGTGTTTAAATATATGTCTAAATTTATAGCAAATACCGTCGATATGCATCTGTAACGAACATCAGATTTTGCACAAAGTTCTATACCAATGTGATTAATTTCGCCTAGGCGCACAATGAGATATATACTAATTGATCAGCTAGTAACATTTTTATTGAGATCTACACAAACGTACAAAATCGTGCACGCAATAGTAAAACACAGTGTTGGTCTGCAAGGAACTAATTATATAAAAAAATAAACGCAATCTTATATCAACTGATCAAAACGACCATGTAAAATAGAAATGATACTTATTTTGTATTTCCTTTGCAAAAGAACATTTTGTGTATACCTTTTGATTAAAACTTCTTTTGTACGCTTCGGTGAAATCTAAGAATATGATTTATTGTCAGCATGTATTTGTAGATTCTATTGTTGCAATGAAACTGTGATTGTTAAATTGATAAGCGCATTTATGTGATCCAGGCATTAGCAGACCGCACGACAGAGAGTCACCAACCCAATAGAAAATGATAGTAAATAATAAACAATGTGAAACTCCACCTGCGTCAGCAGGGGAGAACTCTTATCAACAGCCAATCGACCTGAGTGCAACCTTTGCAAACCTTTCCAGTACAATAATAACCAGATTAAAAGGTGTCGCACATTTTAGAGGAACCTGCGCCTCTAATGTGATCCTGTTGAGTTTTTAGAACATATGATACTATTTTTTATCGTATCAAATTAACATGTTTGTCAAAGGTTAGAGGAGAAACTATCATTCATTATAACTCAAACTGCTTTGCCAATTTTTGAGCATGGGTATGTACATTTAGTTTAAATTAAACTCGAAATAAGAGGTAAATATTTACATTTACCACAGTAGGGCTTAATATACAAATTGCGCATTTCACCACGTTTTAGCGTATCCAAACTTCATGACCATAGATATAAATTCAAAAAGAAATACAATAAAATAATTAATTCAATCAACCTAAACAAAAGTTACACAATGAGTTATATTTACGATATTAGAAGACAATAAATACTTCACATTCCCAAAATCATCTGTCTGTTAAAATACTTTGACTTAAGTTTATATAATTCATATTAAAGCGCATGACTTAAACAAAATATTAACAATGATCGGTTATACAGGGCTCTGGTATTAATTACACGCTACTGAGTATTCATATGTAATGCTTTTATGTGCAGACTTTAACAGAATATCGTTTTATCACCTGGCATTCATGTTTCATGGTTTATGTACACCAGTATTTTCTGAATAACCTTCAAAGCGATATAACATTAAAAAAACTCAAAGATATTATTCTTTAATTATTTCCCTTGAAAACTGAGTATGATTAATATTGCGAGTCTATTTAAACATTGCTACCATACTATCTACTGTATATTTCGACATATTAAAGTTAATGAATCATTTTCCGTATCCGGCTAGCTCAGTTGGTAGAGCTTTTCACTCCCGGCCCGGCCACATAACTTGTGTGGGGATTGGTCATGAAATTATTTCTACGGCCATTCTTCCCCAACCTCTGATTGAAGCAGGGCAGTTGTCAGTTACTGGCATAAGTATGTGCACTTAGTACTCGTAAAACGCTTAGATCGATTAAGCTTGCCCAGGAAAAGTGTCAGTAGGTTAACTTACCGCCGTGATATGACTGAATTATTGATACAAACGGCGAAAAATCTATAAAAAAAATTAATTCATATATTAACAAAATAACAGAATGTATAATTTAAGATAAACAGTGAAGTGGTTTTTTAGTTACCAATTTGCAAAAGTCAGGACAAATAAACAGATAAATACATACTAGACCAATTAGCAAACTTGTTTTAAACACTCCCCGTTATTTTAAAGTTGAAGGATGCATCCATGTATATTATTTAATTCGGCGTCAGTTAAAGGACCAGTGTGAGGTTTTATCGGTCAACCGATTTATATCCGCGTTCAGGCGACGAGGGCGATCACAGTCCTAATGGTGGGATCCAAAAAGATTATAAAGAAATATAAGGTATGATTTGATTGGTTGGCGGGTATTTTGCGGGAACCGCAGCCACATCGAGGCTATTTCGATCAACAACAACAACAACAATCCAAAAAACAACATCTTCCCATGAAGACCAAAGAGATGAGGAAAACACAACCGATTTTCGTTTCCGATCATATACCAGTCATCAAGTGAAAAGTCAAACTGTATAGTAAGTCTAAATTTATGCGAGCTGATTTGATAAGAAATGTGTTTAGCATAGGAATTATAACTCGTCGACATTTCGGACGAAATATATTTGGATACATTTTACATCTGGTTCTAAATTCACATTTTTCAAAACGAATATATCAGTGGAATCTAGAAAACCTAACTATTGTGAAAGTTATATATATTTTGAAAATGACTTTGTTCTTAATGAAATGTTGTAATATTTTTATTTGTTATTTTGTTATTTGTGCATACAAAATTAAACATATATTCCATATTTTTTCATCACCGATATGCATTCTGCAAAAAGCAAAGGCATGCCTAGGTCCATGAAGCCTCAGGGACAGTAATCTCACCGTATAAATAGATTTATACACGACGCACAAATATTCCAAATTCGCATTAAATTTAAGCTTCGACATAAAATTGTGACCACTCTGAAGACTGGTAACAATATGCAAAATTAACAGCGCTAGACAAAAACTAAGTGAAGAAGATTAATGGCTGCAGATAGCCACAGGGTGTTAAAAACAAGGACAAAAGCCCACTCATTGTTTTACACACGCCGAACATTATTCCGCTTGTTCAAATAAAACCCACACAATTGTTCACTGATGATAAATTTAAAAGTATGCAGTATATGACTAAAAGTATTTTGAGTTTGGAATTCCAATCATTGTTAATTAGGACTTAGTACCAAGTTCCAAATACATTTTGTAAATTCAACAAACGGGCAGTTGTCAAAATTACTCGCTGGCTAAAGTTTTGGGCGTGAAAAAAAACAATGAGCAGGCTTTTGTCTGGATTCCAGGGTGATAATCACACTCAATGGATATTGTTTTTGATTGCACACCTAACGTCAGGGTAATGAAAGGCACCTATAATTCTCTTCCTGCAGTTAAAACTATTATTAGCGTTGCATTCCCAACGTTTCCACCTGAACCAAACGTATCAAGCACAATGATTTTTTACCAGAAAAGATCTTTATGAATTATTACTTATGTGAATGAGTCAAGAAATCTTAAAGGGACCTAATAACACTAAACAGGTTGTTAAATTGACACAATTTTCAATTGTTTGTGTTCCAGAGAAACAGAATAATGCCTGACAGAGTAATTTATTGGAAATAATGTGTCATAAAGGAATAAACATGATTTTTATTGATAAAATTGAGAAGCATTTGTAATGGTTTTCGGTGATATTATTAACAACACATGTATTTACATACATTGTAAAAATACACGTTAATGAATCCAAACAATTACATGTAAATCCAAATAAGTTTATTTTGCTGAATCAGCCACCATTCTGAATGGTGATAGATCTTTGATCCATAGGTAGAAGGTTCAAGCCCTCGGCTGAGGCGCTTGTTTTTTGTTTGTATGCTCTCCATGGGGGTGGGGGGTGGAGGGACATATGCCTGTAGTCGCTGCTTTTCAGTCCAAATTCTAATTTTCAACTCAATGTCAGATGCTCTTCCCCAAAGATTTTATCCATTACACTCCACCGTGGTTGTCCTTTCATCCAATTGGTACTTCGTTTCCACATGAGATCTCAGGAACTTGTTACTCAATTTCAATGAAACATTATATGCAGCACTATTAAGAGGACATGGGTATATTTTATGCCATTGAATTTTCAGAGAGTTATTAACCTTTATTTATAAATTGGCTTTTTTGTTTGCTTTCACTTGTCCAAGGATGGAGGTTTTTTTCGAGCCCGCCTGTGGTGAGCTCGACTTAGTTTTCACAATGTCGGTTTGGTGTATGTGCGTCAGTGCGTGAGTCTGTCAGATCTTGTCCGGACTGTAATTTTTAAAATAACTTGCCACAAATGTTCAACGTGTGGAGACGGCGTGTCGCGCGCAAGACCTGTGCCCCTAGGTCATAGGTCAAGGTCACACTCAGAGGTCAAATATCAAATATAGGCATAATACCGCTTGTCTGGACTGTAACTTCATCATTCATCAGGCAATTTTAAAATAACTTGCCACAAATGTTCACGCGCAACACCTGTATCCCTAGCTCAAAGGTCAATGTCACACTTAGAGGTCAGAGGTCAAGTATGGGCACAATGCAGTTTATCCGGACTGCATCATTCATCAGGGAATTTCAAAATAACTTGCGACAAATGTTCACCATGTGGAGACGCCGTGTCGCGCGCAAAACCAGTGTCTCTAGCAAAAGGGTCAAGGTAACACTTAAGAGGTCAAAGGTCAAATATGGGCATAATGCAGCGTGTCCGGACTGTAATGTCAAGGTAACACTTTAGAGGTCAAAGGTCAAATATGGCCATAATACAGCTTGTATGGACTGTAATTTCATCAGTCATTAGCGAATTTTAAAATAACTTGCCACAAATGTTCACATGGAAACAGCATTTCGCATGCAAGACCTGTGTCCCTAGATCAAAGGTCAAGGTCACACTTAGAGGTTAAATGTCAAATCTGGTTATTATACAGCTTGCCAGGACTGTTAATTCATAAATCATCAGATAATTTAAAATAACTTGGCACAAATGTTCACCATGTGGAGACTGCGTGTCACACGCAATACCGTGTCCCTGGCTCAAAGGTCAAGGTCACACTTAGAGGGCAAAGGAGAAGGTCTGCTTGTTAGAAAATGTGATTTTAAATAATTACAATACAAGTTGCTTTCTTGACAACGGGCACGACATGTTGCCAACAGGCATCTAGTTTAATTAATTGGCACAAATGTTTGCTGCAAAGAGATGGTGTGTAGCGCTCATTAATTAGATCCCTAGGTCAAAGGTCAAGTTCTACTACAAATACTGGGTGTCTGACATTGTACTGGCAATTATTTGTTTAATTGTGTACATTGTTATTTTTATTTATAAAATATAAATGTTTGCTTTTGTAGTGGGCTCATAAGGTGCAAAAAGCATTTCCCAGGCAGAAAACCACTATGATAGTACCAGTGAGAGCCCAGGATAAAGACAGTGACTCAGTAGGTAGTCTTGTACACAAATATGGGCTTTGCAAGATTGGTTTTGAATGCATTAGTGATGACAGGCTGCTTATGTGAAAATTAAAAGTTGATCCAAAAATCTTACTCAGTTAACAGCACTCAGAACCACAATGCGAATGAATTGAGCATTTATTTTCAAATTATTTAATATTGTAATATCAGGTTACCTGTTTTCACAAGTTGATCACACAGGCCTCCAAGGTGTTAAGTGGCATAACATAATGGCTAACTGTTATAACAACAGATTGTGTTGTCAGATAGTTAGACTGAAATGGTTCATTATGTAAAAATATTTTTGCTATTTTGCTTGAGTAATATTTTGATATTCAAATACTCAGTAATGTATTCGAATAATCAAATATTTGATTATTCGATGACATCCCTAAATTGACCAGTAGATACTTGTCAACCAAGGATTGAACTGACCAATTACGGATTTGTATTTCAGTTGCAAACAATAGCACATGGTTGCATAATCCAATCGATTTACTTCAAACCCTTGGATAAACAACCTTGGACATACAGAAAGGCGGAGCGATAAATTTCTGTCTACTGGTTAATTTAATACATATTAACACTACTGTTTATTTGACAGCCATACATTTAATCGGTGATTCCATTGATGTGAATAAATGTGCAAGTATAATATACATACTGTTTGGTTGAACGTATATGATTGATTTTGATACTAATGTTGTTAATAATTATGTATTTTAGTAGTGACGTCAGACCTTCCTCAGAAACGGACAGCCTAGGCCATTAGAGAGCACTATCATGAAGATATACAGTCAATTCATAGGTAGGTTATGTTCAAATACAAAACCGTATATATTACTGATTTGTTTTACATGCACTATTGGCAGTTGTGCTTGTCTATTTGTAGTTTTAACATGTCTACCCAGGTATAATTCCCACCCAATGCACTAAAATCCAAAGAAATAAAATAAACAAATAGCTGTTGACTGCAGTTTCAATGTTCAAATTGTGTCCAGAGTTTTGCTGTAACTGTCTCCACAAAGGTTCCAAATACTTGACAGGCCACCAAGTCTGGTAATCCCTCAATTATTACTGGCTTGAACTCCATTTTACAGGCCACTTAAACAAGCAAGTAGATACTAGGCCAGAATTTTTGACCAGTCATGATGACCAGTGTTCTGACCATTTTTCCTGGAGCTCATACAATTGTGCAGGCTTTGTGCGAGGTCTGACAGACTTTTGCTTATACTGGTATAACTGAAAAATAGGAATGAGGGGACACACCAGGTGTCTACACATAATGATGCCTTGAAAAACTACTACTGCTTGCCTTACTGCTCAATCCATTTCTTTTGTAGAAAATGACATAGTTTATTTAAAGATACATACTTTTCCATTTGGCTACAAAAAAACCTATGAAATAACCAACAAATTTGGCCTTGTAAGTAATTTCATATACATGTATCAAAGTGTAATTTTTTTTTTCTTTGTTTCATACTTAATTTTATTTTCCATACTTGTGTCTGATTGTTAGACCTTTGTATTAGAAAAAATATTGGTATTTACATATTTAGGGACTAATCTGCAATAATTATGTAGATTATAACTTTATGAACTCTCTAGAGGTATATTGTACTTACTATCTGCTCATGATTCACTGTAATAAGGCTTATAAAGACAGTGTTTGTGAGAATTGTTAAAATTGATTATCAGACATCCAGAGTTTTTGTTGAACAGTTTCTAACATTGTTCTATATGGAAATCAAATACATGCATATTTAAAACAGTAAATATACGAGTACAGTCATCTGATACTAATTTATGAAATAGACTGTATAGACTGTTTGCAATGGGCAGATATGAAGTAAGACAGTTACTGGTAGACTCAGTGTATTTATGTTAGTTAAAAATTGAGTAAAGTGCTCTTATATAGCAAAGAGCCATAGGGTTGGACTAGCGCATAATGTATTTACAAGTACATTTTCACTTACAGAATCCAGAGATTGTTACTAGAATTGTTATAATCATTTACAATGTTCATAACAATTCATAACAAATGTAAATATTAATAAATATATATACCAATTTGTGTACAGTATGTTGATCTACATGGATGTCTATTTTTTACTATTTTTAGCTCGACTATTCACCAAATAGTTCGAGCTATACTACTCACCCGTTCGTCGGCGTTGGCGTCGCCGTAATGCTTTGGTTACGGTTTTGCGTGCAACAAGTCCATATCTCTGTAACTACTACAGATATTCAATTGAAACTTCACACATGTCTTCAGGGTCATTGTATAAGGTCACTGACCAAGGCCCATAACTCTGACCTGCAATTTAGCAGAATTATGCCCCTTTTTGTACTAAGAAAATCAGGTTAAAGTTTGTGCGTGACAACTCCATATCTCTGTAACTTCAACATATATTCAATTGAAACTTCACACATGTCTTCAGGGTCATTGTATAAAAAGGTCACTGACCAAGGCCCATTAATCTGACCTGTAATTTAGCAAAATTGTGCCCCTTTTTGTACTTTGAAAATTTAGGATAAGGTTTGCGTGCAACAAGTACATATCTCTGTAACTACTACAGATATTCAATTGAAACTTCACACATGTCTTTGGGGTCATTATGTAAGATCACTGGCCAAGGCACATAACTGTGACCAGCAGTTTAGCAGAATTATGCCCCTTTTTTGTAGTGATGAAGGCCCATAACTCTGCATAAAGCAGTTAAATAGTCGAGCGCACTGTCCTGAGGCAGCTATTCTTAATTGCATAATGCAGTTTATTGTATTGATGATATGTATTATTGTTATATTTCAGATAACAGTGCCCTTTCCAGCAGTGTTTGCAACTCCAGTGCAGTAAATTGGGGAGCAAAGGTATTAGAATGAAATTATTGAAAAGATAATGTGCTGTTCTTTATGAACTACACAGTATGTTTAGTTGCATGAAGACAGCTTGATCTACTCTTATATCTGAAAACAAATTCACACATGTTGTTGCAGTAAGCCACTGCAGTTTTATAATCCAAAATAATGGTTAAAATGTACATAAATTACGCCTTATAAGCCTTATAAGAGATACAGTTGGCTTAACCTGTTCAGTTTGATTTTTGTCAGAAATAGCAGACTGATTACCCCAAATTTTGCAACAAATTTTGATCAGACAAGACTTTTAAAAGCTTTATGTGTAATTGTTCATGCATCTGCTGTTACTTCGGTCCTTATGACCTCCACCGCTATACAAGAGCATGTAGCTACAACTACTTGTAGGTGAAAGTATTGGATAGTCATAATCTTTTGTAACTAGCTTATTTTAGCCGATAGTATTAAACTTTGTGGTGCACAGGATCCATGATCAAGTAAAAATGCACAATGTATTTTCATTGGATGTGAGAATCCAAGTGTATGGTTCTTGTTTCTCAAACATGATTGTATTTATATAACCCAACCATTTCCATATTTGCGACACAGCTGACACTAATGTTGAACATAATATTAAACCATATTTAACATGTCGGTAGAAATTTGTTCATCATAGTCATTATCTTGTGCATGATTGTTTTTATGTTGCCCCATTTTCATATTTTCAAAGTGGTATTTACATAAATTAAGTAATTAATTATTTTGTCAGCATTAGCCCTGGTGCTAATTTATGCAATAAATGACTATAAATCAGGATCTTTATTCACCATGAAACCTGGCAAAGCTAGTCTTTTGTCCATTTCTCCTTCCAGAATAAGTGTTCAAGAATTTTGAGCATTTTTTTATTATTTATAATTGGATTACCTACTAGAACTTACTATAAAATCTTAAAACAAATGGCACATATTTTTAATTGATTGTGATCTATTTATGTTTATTGTTTTTCAGAAGGCTCGAGTTTCTGTGAAGGACAACAGAGGTTATCCATGCTGATATTTGAGACCCTGTATTTGAAAATAATTACTACCATGTTTGACTTTGACAAGATATTCTTGAGGGTTATCTGACATTGTATATTATACTTTTTACTTTGCTAGGTCGAATATGATTTTATCTTTATTTTGAAAATATGTTGACACAGTGATAGCAGTTAGTTACTTGGCTGGCTAAAAGGTCCAAATATATACAGTAATGTGATAATGATCGTTATATGACATAGATAATGTCTGTTGTTTATTATTCAACAAAAGACATACATTAAAAACAATTTATTATTGGGGTAATTTTTCTGTATTGTAGTTTTGCAATTATATGCAAGTATTGCATAATAATGCGTTTTTGATGCCCCCGGCATCTTGATATGGGAGACATATAGTGATTGTCCTGTCCGTCCGTCCTTGATACCGTCCGTGCATGATTCCGTGCATAATTCCATCCATACGAGGTTAACTAGATTTTACCACCAACGCTTACTACAACACTTGGATACTTGGATTACCTATAGCACCGAAACTCTTTTTGACCTTACCCTTGACCTAATTTGGACTTACAATAATTCAACTAATTTGGAATAATTCAAATGGGCTATTTCTTGGTTAACTACATTTTACCATTATGTCTACTACCAACACGGCTTACAACACTTGGATACTTATACAGTTGTTGCTTATAACCATTCCTAATCCACCCATTTCACCTAATCTCACTTTGACCTTGACCTTGACCTAATTTAGACTTAGAGAGTCCAGAGTCCAGCACCAACCAGGGGCATGTGTGTTAATTGAACACAGCGTCTTGTTTCTTCTGTGGAATTAAATTATAACATTACAATTTTGTGAGTGTTGAACACATACCGGGAATGGTAACTGTGTCCAGTGTCACTGATTTTTAGCAACTGCTAAACACATAGTATCTCATTATGTAACGATTATTAGTTGGCATGTTATAATGTTCCTGACTGTGTACTATTCCTAAATGTTAGCGGCCATTTTACTAATGTTTGCCTAGTTGGTTAAAAATAATTTTATTCAAACCAGAATTTTATTTGCAGTGCAATTATATTCTAACTTATTTATAACAGTTGTGTACATTACCAATTGTATGGTCAATGAACGACATCAAAACTTGTATTGTCAGTCAGTTATAACCTTTACGTTGTCATTCAGTTATAACTTGTATGTTGTTTAGCATTGATTTACACTTTTGTATTTAAATAATGATTAGCTGAATTGAATATGTCATCGAATATTCATTATGATATGTTAAATTCTGTTGTTGTCTTTTTTGTTTAATAAACTCGTATAAAATTGTTGCTTATGTTCTTTTTTCTTTTTATTGAATTATTCAGTGGTACAGGTTTATAAATTACTTGATAGAAATATTATGTGTTACATCGTAAAAAGAATGTCAGCAAAATGTGTCAAATTTAAAAAAAATCAGTTGGTCTTAACTTGAAGGTAGGGTATCATTTTAATGTATTCGCTGTTTTTCATCAGGAGTTTGCACAAATATTGTCATTTTAGGTTAATTCTGAGGGCATTACAAGTGTTGTTTATCTTTGTGTTTAATAATCGAATGATTCAAGTATGCCAAATAAACCAAGAAAAATATGTTTTCTGTTAATATCTCTTAATGTATTGTTTTTAATGCTGTGCTCTTTGTCTAAAAAATATATGTCGTGTCACTTAACAGTCATTTTCAAAGTCTTAAGATTAACTATTGGACTGTTGTCTGCTCTAGTAACGACACTTCCCTTACCAATTACAAAACATGTTTTTTATATACGGTATAATTCAAGCTTATATTAATTAAGAGGGAAGCTTTTGGTGTACTGGCAACACTCATTAATTGGATGCACCAGATTTACGTCTCTGAGAAGGACCTTGAATTCAATGACTATATACACGCCATGTTTTCTCAAGAAGAAAAAAAAAACAGTCTAAAAATGATGTGCCTCATTGATAAACAACAAGTGAATGAAGATACCAAAACAAGTGAATGAAGATACCAAAACAATAACACATGAGGTCACTGGCATAATGGCATTTTTGCACGAGACCCCATTCATGTTCCCTATTTAACACATGTTTTATAAAATAAAGTCGTTTGTTAAATGATCTCAAGAAAAATGAAGATTCTGTATAGAGACTATAAAAACGTCTAATTTACTGTTTGAGTTTCTAGAATGAATCCCGCATAGGTCTAGTTAATATACTGTAATTCTTTTACGCGTCTGTGTGCGTAGCTTGTTGTTCCATAATACTAACTTAATAGAGCGCATATAGTTTACTTTGACAACCAAGCCGACAAATCCCTGAAACAATCATAGTATCCGAAGTTTAAACGAATACTCGTTTAATCTGTATGTTCGTGACGCTCATTGCCAATTGTAAAGAACAGGCGCTTAGGAGATGTTGATTTTCGAACATTTTTTAGGTTACAAATCACTAAACTACGATTCCCGCCAAAATATTACAAACAAAGAGTTTTGAAAATAAAACTGCATATTAATAGTCACAATAAATATGTCACAAAAAGATGCTATACCCACGTCAAGTTCAATTAATTCTGAAAACACTTTTACAGTGAACAAAAACACACACATTAGCTTTACATATTTACTATACAATACACTAAGTACTTTTCTTTCAATTTCTCTTTTAGTTTCAGTTAATTACCTTTACGTTTGACAATATATTCTGTGTGGACAAAACTTTGTTATTGTAATACTTTTAGATCTAGCCAAATGCTGGATAATGTACCAGATTGTACATAAAGGCTTTGACTAATTTTTGAAGAGCTATACACCGCATAGTGCATGTATATAATAAATTTTAATTATTTATATATTTTTCTTTGCAGTTTGCTTACAAAATGACGACCTGTCTTGCCGTCTCCCCATCAATACATGTCCAGTTACTTTACTACCAACATTGCACTCTTGGATTGCATGCTAAAGTATCCACCATTTGCTTTCTTTTCTGTTTTTTTAATAGTTTAAAAATGGGGGTTCCGTGAAGCTTTAAGATCAATCCCTAGAACCTTGTAAATAATGAAGCACAATGTTTTACATTATTAAAAGTTCATTGTTGTTAGTTTTGACTATGCTGTGACATTTTCTTCCACATACAGTGGTATAAATCTCCTTTTAGAGGACGGGACGGGTAGTAAATTTTGGACCCGGGTACCTGGTCTCCAATTTCCCGCAGGTCCCCGTGCTCCCGGTACTACGTACACTTTTAGCATTCCAAAACAATCGTAATTTTTAGCGAGAATCTACCACTTCTTTCTTTCTATCGTGCAAATCGCGTACTGTGACAGATTTTTACATTCAAATGTAAGAGGCAATCACACATTAGAGATCCAGCAGCAAAACATGCGCACAATTATCTGTACATTGACTGGTGCCGTCAGAGAGTGCGCACATCACGAATGGACTAACGATATTACCAAAGGACTAACGTGGATGTTTGCACTGCTAACGCTATTATACAAGCAGTATAACTGGGGTTTTTTTCTTGCGAAATTTATAAAAATCTGCTGCCTCTCTGCATTTAGAAGAACTACCACTGAAACTAAACATGCCGGAATAGATAGACAGTCTCGAGGATAGTAAACGAAAACCGTACTACGCACGACTGCCAAGTTTCCCGTAATTGGATAGCAAAGTGCACTGATGGTGAAGTTTGATACGTTGTGTATTATTGAAACGTTATACACCAATCATAGTATCACGTTTCGTCACCTCGTTTAGCTACGTTGAGCAACGTGGCAGGTACATAGTTCAACGTGGCCGTAAAGCGCCTCAACGTGGCACAAGCGGGCAGGTACGTAGTTGAAAGTAAACGAATCACTCTCGTTATGGTTACGCTTAGCTGCGCTATGCACTGCGTTCTTCCACGCAACGCTATGTAATAACACGTTGTGGTACGTTGTTGAATGTAACGTAGCGAAGCGATAGCGCATTAGCTACGTAGTACATCGAATAGCAGCCTAGTAACTGGGTGGCAACTTTGCAGAACGTGAGTGTCAAATGCCTACTAAAACGTTATAACGTAACACTATGACGGGACCATAACGAAACTACAGGGTAGGAAAAATGTCCCGGGGACCTATCCATTATCTGCTAATTTACTTTCAGTACTTTCAGCTTATTTCCATATTGCCAAGTTTAAACAAAGCTTCAGTGTGTACGATACGATTGTAAACGAAGAGTTTTTGTGTACATTCGTATAGTGACAAGAACTTTCCTTGCGTTTTATTATGATACAAGTTCATTAATGAAAACTAGAAGCATTCCATGACGGCATGTACAAGAAAAGAAAGCGCTTACAATAACTGCACTATCGGATAAAAAAGGCGACAAGACTTTCCCTCTGATATGACAGCTTCCTATTAGGTCCTTTTATTACTCTCAAGACTTCGAATACCAATCTATTTCATGTAAATGAGAACGAATAGAAGGTGCTGTAAATTTTTCATCAGATGCTCGTTTCACAACATCAGCATTCATTTTATAGTGATGCAAGAGGCAACTTTCAGCATCATGCATAAATTCTGAAAAGTTCGTGTCGAACACACACAGTGTGTACACCGTAATAACGAACATCTTAGTGTTAACAATGAATGCTGTTGCTTCTCGTGATATTATCCTTTCAATAGGCTTATTACAGGGACGTTAGTATTCAGCATATCCATTAAATATTTGCATATTACATATATATGTTATTTCACTATGACACCCAACACGTATTTTGCGTACATTGGAGGAACCATTCATTCATCGCTCAATTAAACCGCCATATGTTTGAAATTTCAAAGAATTCTACAGGTCATATTCAATAAAGCAAACATTCGACGGTAATTGAAATGGGTTTTCAAGAAAGAAACACGTATATAGGAGTGTACCTTTTAATATTTATTATACTAAAGTATAAGCAAAATTTGCACATTCATAAATAAAACAACAATGGAATGTTCAACTATTGACACAATGATGTTTTAATGGTATTTATTGCTATATCATGTCGTTACAAAAATATGAGAATAAAATCACAAAACTGAAAAAAAAAATATAACAGGTTATTAAAGTGGGCTAACAAAATACGATGTGAAAATACATTTTGCAAAATTCACATCTATTACATTATTTATGTTACCTGCCTATGAACAGTTAACATCCGTGTTAAATCAGTAACATTTCTTTGTATTGCACAAAATACATGGAATAAGATAACAATACAATTGTCCAACTGCAAATGATAGCACACACTGGTTAATTTATTGCACAGTTTTAAAATGTAAGGACTAATGCAGTTATAAAAAGGCGTGGAGATTGCATTCTAAATTTAAGTAGAATGTCTAACAGCTATTTTGCATCTTTCCATAAAATTTGTCAATTTCCTTTTATTCCACTGATAAATGAAAAACTGCAAAAAGTGATTAAATTTACTCATCGACATAGCTCTGGCAGAGTATTTCATTCTTTGCAAAAACGAATTTGTCTACTCACATACTTCTGTGTTTATTTTGCTCAGTATTTTAAGACTTGAGGACTTAAAGGTCTGGGGACATTTGTGCGTGAAACCATGGAACACATCATGAAAAAAACGTGTGTTCTTCCAAAACCCTGGTTCTCGATTCAAACAATACTCCTCAAGTTGAAACTACAAACACAGAATAATTCATCTGGAGCTGATTCCATGAAAGCATAAGCTGACGAGGCTGGATCTTTGCGACCCTCTTGACCCGATATCATATGGTAGCCATAACAATGGCCATAATGTTGTGGATCAAACCACAGAAAAAGGTATGTGCTTCCCTTTCTTCCAACCTCGGGGTACTTCTTTGAACATAGTTCAGTAGTATTTTGAGGAGTATCATCATAATTCGAGCCCCCATTCCCCATACTATACACAGGTATATCTCTTAACTGCATACCATGCTGTGTGAAATAATAAGCCCGCCCAAATTTGGCTGGGTTGTAAGAGTCTGGCTGTGGACTCGCGGTATCAGGTTCTTTACAATTTTCAAATAGTTGGGTAACTCTGCAACATAAGTGAGTAAAAAAGGACACGGTAATATCCAAATGCTCTGATCCATGCACTGCAAAGAGACTATCTCTGATTTCTGGTGAGAAAATTCCAACCCAATTTATTTCGGAAGATGTGCAATTTCCACTCTGTAGAGAAAGCAAAACACACATAAACGAATCTAAATATCTGTAGGGAACAACAATTGATAGTGAGTGACTGGAAGACAAGATTTCAAAAAGCAATGCTAACTTTCGACTTAACCTAAAGCCGAACGCTTTTGACACAAATCTAGACAACAAAGGTCGAAATTGATCATCTACATTTTGTATCAGGATCGTATTTCTTTGTTCTTCCACTTCAAGTGTGATCTCATTAGATTTGTCCATTGTCCCCAAACTTTTTTTAGCCATGTACATAAGATGTTCCCTACAACTGGCTTTTGTTTTGGAGTCTCTAGATCCTTGTGTAAAATTAATAAAAGATCGATCATTTCTTCGATTACATGGATTTACAACACTTTCTGAAGTCGGTGTTTCAATTGCTGTTACTGAAGAGTAAGAATGATTAATTCCAATATTAGTTCCATCAGCAGCCAACATTTTAGGATTAAATTTACAAAAATTACATGGTTCCCGAAAATCAATTTTAAATTTACTGATCCAGGAAAACCACCATGCAATAAAAGAATTCAGTGACATGAAAGGTGCAGATTTAGCATTTGCTCGCTTGTACTGTAAAGTTTTTAAAGTACAAAAAGCCGTAAATGTTGTTTTGCTATTAAGAATTGCATCAACAAATTCATAGCCAATAGCATCAGCAGCTCCTGTCTCGCGGCTGAGGAAATGTATCCCTTCTGGGCCAACATCACAGCTCCTCGTGTTTGCTTGGCATTTCACAACTGAAATCTAAATAAATGGTGACCCATTGTAATGCAAATACCAGTAAATGAAAACAGAACGAACGCACTGTTCATTTAAGTTATATACATAACATCAGTTTGATACCACAAGTGCAAAGGCTTCTATGTGTTTAATCACTTGTTTGTTTGACTTCACATTTAATATTGAGACCCAGTATACGTGTCTACTTACTTTATATTTAGCAGGTCCATGTAGCAAATATACTTTTTTCTCATACTCGTGAACTTTGTTCATTTCAGCATAACCAGCCTGAAATTTATGAACATTTTGAGAAATAAATACCCAGTATTGTACAATTGACAATATTAACACAAACCAAGCATGAACTCCCGTTCATTATAACATATAGGCAGTGTTAATTAATGAATGCTGCAACCAAGTCATTAGTGCTATATAGTTATCTTGTATGTCATCCATACATATGCATTTTACTCGACGTAATTCTTAAGGATATATAACCCTTCAAAATCATAGTGTAGCGCCCCTTTAAAAAAATACCATTCAGACCAATGTCTGATGTCATAGTTTCATGAATTTCTTTAAAACGTTATTAAATATGTAATTCGAACGTCTTACAATAACCAAACCAAAACAAATCTTGTACATATATATATGGATATAATGCATGTGCAACTTACACCACAAGTGCATTCAGCTGGCAACGAACGCACCCGCAGCTTCTGCAAGCCCCCTTGGTCGGTCGAAAGAAATCCTGCATCATCCCTTCCATAAGTTCTGTCACAAATAAGGGTTTGTGCCTGAATGCTCTCTTGCAGATTGGCGCAACCAGCAGGAAGTGGTGATTCCTTGCTAAGGCTGGGGTATTCCCACAGTCCTGGGTTGAAATGATGACCCTGGTTAAAAGGATACATACAGTATAAAACCTGCTTTGCGTGCACATATTTGATGTACAAAGACAGCAAGGGCAGATAGAATAACCACACGGAAAACTAAAACTCACTCCGCTAACTGATTGAGCCAGTACGGTCCTTCGGTTAAGCACTGTCGGAAATTTTGATATTGGCATTTTAATAATGAAACCTGATTGAAGTTAAGCACTGGTCCACTGTATTGATAAGCTCCTATGATCGTTTGAGAATATAATGGTCAAGGTTTTGTCAGTACTGAAGGTAAGAATGTAAATCATATATTCCAAATAACAGCTACAGTTTGGGTTATGACTATACAAATACAGCTACGGTATATTAGTTTATATAAAATTACACTTCTTATAAATATACCTTCATATCATGGTCTTGTACAGGTTGTGTGGTCTGGTCATCCTGATTTGCCTCATCCCAACCCAATGTCTCTGTCTCTTCACTATCATCCTCACTAGCCTGTTCATTCGAACTACTGGCTATAGCACTATTGTGTAATTCGTTTTCCCAGGTATATTTATGATTTTGTAATATTTCTAAATGTGGGCATAGGTTTTCGGCTTTGTCAATGTAAACAACGTGACTTTTGGAAGACGAAAACATTGCATCGCAATAACCAGAGAGACAGTGTAACCTGTTGTCACGAAGTTTCACAATGGAACAGCTAGAGTCATGGTCAGAAAATACAGAATATTGTACATATTTCCGTGACTGTGTTGGAAGTGGACTAACCAACTCATTCACTTTTTCTATGTTTGCTTTCATTTTTTTAACAAATTTATTTTCAGAAAGTTCAGGGTCAGTTACATTTTGAATAATCAAATGCATGTAAGGTTGGATCATTTCTTCAAAGAGACGCATATGGCAACATTTGACATTAGAGACATCAATAGTGGCCAATTCTTGAGGAGGAGCGTTTATTGTGGCCAAACGAAATAATGTCGAGTAAATGTCACATGAACAAGACAGATCAGGATGTTCATTAGCATTGGAATACGATAGATGAACATATGAATCTTCTTGGAAAAGTGCAGTTGACAAGCTTATATCATTCATTGCAAATATGTTAATGCAACTTGATGAATGGCGCCAAATGACATCACCATTTGAAATCAATGCGAACTTAAATTTTTCATAAAAAGATTCATTTTGAATATTGGATTCACGAGAGAAGTCTGGGTCAGCAGACCGTATATTGACTTCTAAATCTGCCAGCGTTAACCTTCGTTTCACTTCTCTACGATTTCGTTTCTGTGGTGGGGGCTGGTCATCATCTACTGAATCATGCTGATCAAATGACACAGTGGAGGTAGAAGGGAGGGTTTCCATGTGTTTAAGCTTAATGCAAACATTAAACACTTCAGATAGGGGACCATCATGGAAGTTATATAGAATTTGATTTCGTGCTGAGGCTGGTTTGTATTTATTGTCACTTAGGGGCAACCATTGAGAAAAGGAAACTTTCTTGAATTGCCATTGTGGAAATTCGGAATGGATGGTTGAAGAGGTGAAAACAGAGACATTGGTGGCTGTGGAACTGATGCTTCCTCTCTGAACGCATTCATCAGAGCTCGAAATGCCTCATCATCGAACACTTTGTATGTTTGATGGAAGCTACAATGATTTTATCATATTATAAAAATAAACCTTTTCACTGTAAAAGCAATTAGGGCACACAATGCGAAACCTGTCAGACAGTCAGATTTGTCTGATCGAAATGTACGTGTCTTACCAAATTTAACACTCAATATTGTACATATTTTCGATGCATACACTATGATTAACCATATATATGAATTGTATTCACTTATTTAAAATTACATGACATGTATTTCAATTTGAAATATACAGGTTATACATCGTGATATCTGACAGGTTTCTGTCTGATTTAAAGTTTTCACGTTATCTGTTAGAGTTTAAAATCAACATAATAAACAAACAAAAACGACACTTGTCCCACAAGAAGTAATGTTGACCTAAAACTATGACCGACTGCTAAAAGGTAGCTATTAATTAAAACATATTCTTGTTTGCTAAAGAAAATTAATTACTGTAAATACGTTGTTGATTTTTCTCTAACAATTAAGACTGTTCTGTTTCTTGTAAAGCGCATTTTAAATTAATGTAAATGTATTCCATTTCATTTGAATCCATCTATTAGGTAAAGCTCCAAAATATATTATAAACCTGAACTGAGGTTCTTATACTCTTAAATTCATCTTAAAGACCTTAATCTTTATACGAAGTTTGATCGGAACCCCGTTAAGAAGCGCAAAGCATGAGATATTACTATATACAGTGTACTCCAATCTGGGGCATGCCACAAGTACAAATAAGATAAACACGGTGACATGTTGACTGAAAATTATATTATTAATATAAGTCGCATCATTCTATTAAATAGTGAATAATATATCGAATAATTAATTGACACATGTGTTAAAGCATTATCACTGGCGAGTTATGTGTGTAGGTACATTATGTTTTAAAGGA
This sequence comes from Congeria kusceri, assembly GCA_027627225.1. Taxonomy (NCBI): domain Eukaryota; kingdom Metazoa; phylum Mollusca; class Bivalvia; order Myida; family Dreissenidae; genus Congeria; species Congeria kusceri. Next base: position 64,518,300 of record CM051028.1, read on the forward strand.
TATGAAATCACAATAATTACCTCTTGCATTCTTTGTCCTTAAAGCTCTTCTTTTTTATAACGCATACAAGCAGTCCTATGCAGGTCAAGTGTTCACGGACCTGCTCGGTCTGCACATGTGCGCGAAGATGCCCAGCAGATTTGAAATGCTGTGTTTGTTCGTGTTCAGAAGAGCCGAATATTTCTTTCCTGATGGTGGCAACTGATTCATTTCTAGAATACAGCAATTTCAATAAATAAAACCAATGTTATTTTAATTTCGAATACAGGGTGCTTTTATATGATAGATACTGCATTTGTAAGTTGAATAGATAAATATACAAAACTTGCAGAATATATTAAATTTTAATCGTTATTAGCACACTGTAATATATGGTTTTTCTAGCAAATATAACATCAATAAATATACAAAGCTGTACTTAATACTATAACCAGAAAGTACACATGTAATGGGTTCTTCTTCTGTCGAACAGACATAGCTTGGAAGTTAAATTAAGTTAATGTTCCACATAGATTTACTTACTGTCATGATCTAACAGCTTCTTTCTCTTTAGAGTCAATGCACCTTGATAACTTTGTTTCCCCATTTCAACATCAGATCGGGTGAAAACATTCTCTCAAAACATTTGGCTGTCAAATCCTAGGTATGATAAACCTGAAATGCAGAATGCCTTATTGTATTATTATAACTATGCCATTGGCGTATGGTATCAATTTAACTTAATCTGACGGTTTATGGATAGTTAATTATTTCATTTATGTATGTGTCGGTCATTACATGTTTATTTTAACTTTTATATTTTATGCATCTTACCTTTCGACTCCATAAAACCAGTGAACTCTCCGTATTCAAAGAAGCGAATGAATGTTCTCTGTCTACTTTTAAACGCTGCAGCATAGACAATTCCATCTGTTAACTCTGAAAGAAATTTAATAAAACGTATCTTTAAACTATGTCGGCAATACAATTCACTGCAATTGACAGATGTACCCTAATCACTGTATTGCTTAAATAACTTTATTCTGTGCTGTTTCGCTCTGCCCAAGAAACCTGATTATTGCTATAAATTCAATTTATCAATCATTATTTTGTATTATCTAAATGCAATGGAGAGATGATCAGTACAATATTTGTAAACAGAGGTACATTATGAATATTCCATAGGTTTTCCATATATTTTACAATTTCTTAACACAGCTAAATTAATGGTCCTTATGCGGCAGCCACACATTCCCGATTATGGCTCCCGACAGCCTCCTGATAGCGCAACATTACAAATAATAAAACAGTCGGGGACGTCGGGACGCTGCCGGGACGCCGTCGGGAGCTGTCGGGACACTGTCGGGAAACTGTCGGATCGCATTCGGGAGAATCAGGACACTGTCGAGACTCTGTCGAAACGCTCTCTGGACGCTGTCGGAACATGTTCGATCTGATGATCAAATATTGAATTTCGAGCCCGAATCTCAGAATACTGTCCCAACTTTTGACATATTTGATTTGGGACACTGTCGGCTCAAGAACAGCAGTAAAAACCGGGAAAGTGTGACTGAAGCTTAATCTAGGCTTAAAAGAGATCAAACGTGAGTCTGATTATTATGTACTCGTACACGAACTAATCTGTTATTCTTTTCACTTTATTCTACTAGCATTTTCATTTTGCAATGTGATGTCAGTGAAAATGTGCCAGTAATATTCGAGTTTTGTTTTTTATTTAAAACTTCTACTGTACATAACATTTTGGAAATTTACCTGATGTTGCCATATAAAACAAGTTATTTTCTAGGAGAAACGTGAAATTCGTTTTCGTGTCAATGCAGCGATTCAACAAATTTGCGATTTCATGATGGCGCTGTATGGCTGGTCCACAGGTTTGCAAGTTTTCTTTTACTGTGTCTCTCCATTCTGAAAACAACAACAACAACAACATAACTGCAACGTAACATAATATAACATTTAAATAAACAGAACTAAACACAATATATCATGAAAAAATATGCCTTTCCCACTACCCACCACTACCCATAGGATATTGTTACGCTATATATTGCAAATATAATAATAATAATAATAATAATTATAATGGCTTATTATTTTTATTATTATTAGACTAGTATTAGCAGTAGTAGTAGTAGTAGTAGTAGCAGTAGTAGTAGTAGTAGTAGTAGTAGTAGTAGTAGTAGTAGTAGTAGTAGTAGTAGTAGTAGTAGCAGAAGTAGTAGTAGTAGTAGTAGTAGTAGTAGTAGTAGTAATATTCCCCCTAATGAGGGCATAATAATAATAATAATAATAATAATAATAATAATAATAACCCATTAGAAGTAGTAGTAGTAGTAGTAGCAGTAGCAGTAGTAGTATTAGTATTAGTAGTAGTAGCAGTAGTAGTAGTAGTATTAGTAGTAGTAGTAGTAGTAGTAGTAGTAGTAGTAGTAGTAGTAGTAGTAGTAGTAGTAGTAGTAGTAGTAGTAGTAGTAGTAGTAGTAGTAGTAGTAGTAGTAGTAGTAGTAGTAGTAGTAGTAGTAGTAGTAGTAGTAGTAGTAGTAGTAGCAGCAGTAGTAGTTGTAGTCGTATCAGGCGGGCCGGCTAGCTCAGTTGGTAGAGCGCTGGACTGCAAATCCGAGGATCGCGGGTTCGATTCCCAGCCCGGCCACATAACTTGTGTGGGGTCATTATTTCTAAGGCCATTCTCTCCCTACCTCTGATTCAAGTAGGGCAGTTGTCAGTTACTGGCATAAGTATGTGCACTCAGTACTGGTAAACCAGCTTACCCAGGAAAAGTGTGAGTAGGTTAACTGACCGCCGTTATATGACTGTAATACTGTTGAATACGGCGAAAAATCCAAACAAAACAAAACAAAGTAGTAGTAGTAGTAGTAATAGTAGTAGTAGTAGTAGTAGTAGTAGTACTCCCCCTAAGGAGGGCATATTAAAATCGAACCGTGCGTCCGTTCGTTAGTCCGTTATTATTATTATTATTATAGTTTTATTTTAAACAAGCCCAATAAACCCAATACCTATGTTACTGGTTAAAAAATTATCATGCTTAGCAGCTGTGCAAACCCCGAAACACCAGAACTTCTCATTAATCTATATACATGTATGCTGCAATTGTTTAACCATTATATAAACATTGCAAGCAGCTGGGACGATCTGGTGATAGCCAATATGGTCTAACAGTTAACAGTAATCGACATCATGCTGGGATGACAGAGTAAACATAAATATAAGTAGGTACTTTGGCCATTAACAAGCTGTTATCTCATTTGCCACAGTACTACTGCAGGTGTAAAGAATTTGATACAGAACATTAAGTTGTTGTTTATCGCTGCGAAATACACCTCCATGAAAAATTGCAGTTCTAAGGTTGTTTTATGGCTAAATTTATTGACGTAAATATACTTACATTAAATGACAACAATATTGTCGAATGTAAACAGTTCAATACAATTACAAAGTTGGTCAAAATCTTAATATGTAATATCACAATAATTTACATTGATATACCAAGAACAATTAAGGCATGTATATTTGCTTGCTATTTTGAGAATTAACCACAATAAAAGAAACTTAGGCAAGGGAAGACATATCTTGTTCGACAGAAATTTGTAAGATATTGTCAATAATTTCAGGCTTTGCATGTGTGGAATTTATTACAAACTATAGTTTCTGACATAACTGTTCTGCACACGGTGGGAAATATATCGATACTTGTATGTTATTAAAATATATCAAATATATTCTTTGCAATAAAAATGTAATGGACTAACCTCTTTCTTGAACAGCAGAATGAGACAGATTCCCAAGTTCTGGACGATTTGAAGGAATTGAATCTCTGTGTAAAAATGAACACAGAAATAAGAATTCAATATTTTAAGACCGTGCAAGTCAAATACATAAGTTAATCGATTTATGCGATAATATAAAACAAAACATTTTTTTTTTAACTAGTACAACCCATATTGACGTACCCTAAATTCGACGATATTTTGTTTTATTGTAAAATGAGAACATTAAACGGGAGAATTTTCCGGATTTAAGTCTTCGAACATTAGACTGTTCAACGTTCAATTATTATTGGATTGACAATCGATCTACTAAATAATAACAATACATCGGAATTAGGTGACATCGAATGTCGGACACAGTAGGTTATTTATAGATGCAGCATCACTAGTTTAGTTCATTGAAATAAATATATCTAATACCAAAATATTGATATAGAGAGATCTACCTAAAAGTCGAAACCTTACAGATTTACTAAATTGTGATATAGATGGTTTCATACATAAAAAATGCACAACATTCGTCGTTCAGAACTTCAATTCGTTAATATTTGGACAATTTTGATTATACATTTCGGATATTATTTTAATAAAAAATAGCGCTGTTAAAGCTTGATATGATAATTAAACGTACCTGTTCCAACTGCCTGTCAGATGCTCCAGGTTGATTAGCCATTACATGAAATAATTAATCCAAACAAACAAATAAAACGTAAATAAATCCTCACTGACCCGCCCAAGCGTCCGCCATTACCTAGGTCAGTTATTCTTGGAAACAGAGAATCGGTGATGCTGACCAGCGTCACGTGACTGTTTTTTGTAAGAAAAGCGCTGATTGGTTCCTACCATTCGGCATGTTCATAGTCTGTAAAGACAGCAGGATTTGCAGCAGGGTGAATGACTGTGATTATAATTGTGGCTACAATAATTTATGCAGTAGCATGTGGAAAGGGTAAGAACAAACAAGCCTCCGTGACGCCAACCAGTGTAAGCCCCGGTCATAGCGGATGTAATCAATAGAAACATTGCGCAATGATTCTTAATGTATCCTTTTGATTAGTATATTATCTTGATTTTGAATTACCAACAACATTATATAATACTAATAATAATATGCATATGTATAAATGACATTATTGAATGTATAATTTACGATAATAAAATGTTAGATATGTATCTACTTCTTATTGTCTTCCATATTTCAAGCTTTAAAATTGCTCCGTAATTTTGTGTTGGATCATTACACTATTAATAAATAAAAAATTGCAATAACATAGATAAGCGCGTCTTAGAAATGATGAAGACATTCAATGGCGGGAATATTTGCCTGGTAAGTCTCTTTTGAGAACGCTTGCGGTTATTTTAGGGGCTTCTCGATTATGATCATACATATGAATTGTTTCTCTATAAATAGAAATTAGTTGAGTCCAAAACAGTGATAAAGATTGAGCTTCCATATAGCTCATTACAGCGAATTGGTTATACTTTTGATGTAAGCATAATGAAATTGTGCCAGCGTCTTGTAATCCTCATAGAGTAAGTCAATGTTTCATAGATTGATTTCATCTGTTTAGCACAGCACGAACAATTGATGCGCGTGGTATATCAAGACAAGCGGAATTATTTGCGAATACGGCACGTAATAGGTTGGCACATATACAAGATTGGACATGTTATATGACATCTTATAACATAATGTGGGTATTGACCACTAGATATTTGATGGACCAAGTTTTTTTGGTGTTATTTTAATCCATGAACATACCATATAGTAATATAAGATAAAAACAAGAAATATGTTTAAAAAAGACATTCGGCGTATGTGGTAAATGTGTGTAAAGAATTTAAATTGAATATCCTATATAAATATTTAAAACTGAACCATAAGTCGATTGTGGTGCTTTATAAACGAACATTCCCATTTCTCCATAGATCTATATTCTAGATGCATTTAATATTATGTTTCGATATTATTTAAAATTAAATACGTACATTTTCATTCACAAACAGCAAACTCATATTTTCGTATGGCTATATTTATAATTAGCTCATAAAACATTAGTATGAAATGTTTCTATATTTAAAACATTTGCAATTACATGAAAAAATATCATTATTTAAAATCACAGCAATGAATTGTTCCATGTTTTACATTTGTGCTACCTGAATAACCTAAATAAGTCAGACTCATCTGCTCATCAACGTCAGAAATTTTACCTATACAAAGTAAACTTGCATCATAAGTATTTAACAATTATAAAACCGAATATTTGAAGCGTTTTTATTAAATTATTGTAGTATACCGTGTACTTATGCAACGCACGAAAGGCAAAAGGTCAAAGGTTTAAGTAAAAGTAAATACAATTTCGACGTATACATGTATATCGTTCCCCACCTTCAAAGTTTGTATGAAACGTGTCTTGGTGAACCCTGGCTTAATGCATGTGCGTACAGTGTCGGCCCGGAATAGCCTGTGCACTACGCACAGGCTGATCCGGGACGACACTTCCCGCCTACAGTGGATTTATGTTTAGAAGAGACTACCTCAAAACAGAAAATACCATAAAAGCGGAAAGTCTCGTCCTGTGTGGACTGCACAGCTTATTCCGGGACGACACTTTACGCACATACATTAAACCCGGGTTTCCAACGATACGCCTCATGTACAGAATGTCTGTTTATAGGCTGAATAGCCTTCACGAGAATTAAATAGAACCGTCAGTATTTGGCTATAAAAACATTGGTGTAAATACTACTACTACAACTACTACAACTACTACTTCTGCTACTACTAGTAATAATAATAATAATAATAATAATACTAATAATAATAATAATAATAATAATAATAATAATAATAATAATAATGCTCAGATGAAAATCTACAAGTAGACAAAAATCAACGACTTTAAAAGGAAACTCAATGAGAAAATATCGATTCGATAGCAATGTGTGCTAGAAAAAAACATCATTTAAACATGTACAAAAACCATATTGAAAATTATGTCAGTCCTTGAGAAGACATTTTAATTAATATTGGAAAGGAATAAAATCAACCGCCTTCGTAATCGTGTCATTGTACATGTATATGTAGATTTCACAGTCTCTAGACGTTTCGTTAAATTGTATGTATAATTAAAATTTACAAATATGTGATTATGCAAGACAACTTGAGTTCACAATATGCTTTACCGTGACAGTAATAATTTCATAGTGCACCACTAGCTAAAAGAGTTTAGAGTACCATGTCAATTATTACGAGTAATATTGCAAAAAAAGTAGGCACAGTTTCGACTGGTATTAACACTTTTATGATTCAGGCCCATGTAAGAGTCCTATCAGGCTGGAGGTTAGGATCAGGGCCGTGCGGACATGCTTGCAACAAAAGCTATGTTGGACATTCAACTCGCGATCAGGGGCTTAAAACTGAACAAACGAATAACAATACACTGTATTTTGGAAATTTTACAGTAGAATATAAAGGTGATATGGTGTATTCAAGCGACATAAACAGTGCCGTCAAAGGGAATTTTTCCGAAAGTGTTCTTGCGGTCAGTTAAAACGAAGGCTGGGCAGTGGACTCTATGGAGTTCACAGTGTTGTTAAGTCCACCTGGTGACGTTGAAGATATTGTGTAAGTAAATAGAAGCCAAACATTTCTCATTGTATCGTGTGTGGTTTTAATTTCATCGGTCGGTCGAAAATTTGATTTAAATGTCTTTTTTTCTTGATTAAATGATATTTTTCCTCATTTTCACAGTTTCGATGGGCACGATTGGTACAGTGGTATACATGGATCTAGCAAACCCTGGCGTCTGCAGTTAAAAGTATTTAACAAAAGACGAAATGACACCATTTCATTAAACCGTCCTCCGCGAGCTATTGCGAAACCGTTCTACAGGCAAGTTAATAAACATGTACTGCAGAAGACTGATCGTTTTAAAAAAAAATCCACATACAATAATTTAAGATGCAATATCGTTGTTATTTTTGTTTCTTGTACTCTCTGTTTATTAGGATTGCGCTGGGAGAAACAACAACAATTGCAATTGCGGTTGTGGATGACGATGGTGACTTTATCATTTGCAAAGCAGCTACCGGTATTGAGAGTGGATCGATTTCATTTGCAAATTCCGTCATAACTGGGGTAAATATAACAAAGGTATGTCGTTACATGATTTAAATAATACTATTAGTCTACGCCTCGTAACATACCAATATATATATATTTACATTATTATATACGTTACTTAATATATGTGTGTTGTTTTAAACGTCAACATATTATACATGCTCTTCGGTTAATTAAGGATTATCTCATGAAATTAAAACAATATATTCAGCAACACAGAACATGATGCATAAACGGTCCAATATACAATGTATATCCACAAGCCGGTGTAGCGTGAAATTTGCAAGACCGTGAACATTTAAGACAAACCGGAAGTATTGTGTTTCCCACATTAACACCGTGATTTATCATACCAGTGGCCGTGCAAAACATAATACCGACGCACAATAACAATTCACGCATGATTATTTCAAATACGTAGTGAATGTCTTAAAATACAGTACAAATAACTTTTTTGCACGTTTATTTTGCACAGCATTACTCGCAATGACTTCAATAATTATAGCCCTTATTCTTTAGATACCGTTATATCTTCGATACCGGTTTTTTCACAATGTGCTCTAGAATACTAGCACGTTCCGTAACCTGACTGTCCGAAAATATATGCATTTTCTATAGACATCCTACTAAAGTAAATAAAGTCACAAAATCATGTTATGACTGTCAACCCATTTTTCGTGGAACTAAGCTTAATAGTGAATGGTGGGTGAAAAGTGTGTTGTCTTGTTTCTTGATATATATTCACGAAAATGTGATAATACAATGTATTCACTTTTCCTGGTATCTTAAAACATTCACAGTACTTTCTATATCAATGTTTTGAACCTTCGCGTCAGGTCATGGTTGGCAATTTTGGTTGTGACGAAAAAAAAAAAAGATTTCGAGGGTCATCTCGAAATGCATTTCAAATGTCATAAATGGTCCAATTTACTTTCGATAAAGTTTATCTCGGGTTGCTAGCGTCATCGTTGAACAGTTATAAAATACAGCGTTCATTATCTGGACTTCTGAACACAAAGTCATGATTGGAAACAAATGCGGAGTGATACATTGGAAGATAAATTATATCAAAAATAGACAGAGAATCAAATTTAATAGTTTATTACTCATTCGTGTCTGTTTTAAGCACATTTTTCAAATGAAAACAAGAGTTATTAAACTATGAAACAACCAAAACAAAATATATCAGTAAAGCGAGCGAGCGATGACGTAAGAGGTAACAATTCAAAATACCCCGAAAACAGTTTATGCCACGAAACTTGGATAAATAGTCGACTTTATACACGCAAACATATCACTATTTGGATGCAGTACTTTCAGGATAAACATATTCCGATCGTGGGATTAACACTCAACTTTTCGAGGTTTAAATGAAAAATAGTTCATTAAAAATTAGATTTAAATAGATTGCTCTATAAATTTGTAAAGAACAATAGCACGTGCACCAGCCTAAGATGACGTCATAACCCAAACAAAGACAAGAAACGGTATCAAAAAACGCTTGTTTTGTATGAGAGATTACAATGGTTGACATGTTCTAAGTGTTGTCATTTATTTACAAAGTTATTGGTAGCATTGTATTTTGATATTAATTAAATATATATTTTTTATGTATTTAATATGTTTTAAAACACGTATGATCAAACATATTTTATGTACGATACCATAGTGTGAGTAAGAGAAACGGTATCTGAAGAACAAATCATATTGTTGCAGTAATGTTCGGACGGCTGTCATTTCTGGACGTTTAATTAATATTTATCGCACTTATTGGAAAACAATTAGTTGCAGACCATGCAAAAAACGTGTTCTTATTCCATTCAAATATTTTTGTCTTGTCATTAGACTGTATTTTATTCTCGATAATGGGATACTTTTATTGCGTAATCAGTATAAATAAATTAATGTTTTAAAATTTTTGTCAGTTACCACTGGTAAACATTATGATAAAAAATACACATTAACAAGTGAAATATTATGAAATCATTTACACATACAAAAACACAATACGTATACACTATATAAATTCAATTCCAGAGTTTTATCATTTAAATATAATTATTATATTTATGACTTTAATTGTTGTCGTAATTCAAACAGACGTTTCTCTGATAACAGCAAAACTGAATTACGAAACATATTAAAATGCTTCGGTTGTAAATGATGTCGATAATGATTTACCAGCAGCAGCAGCACCACCACACCACCACCGTCATTATTCTAGTAATAGACTTGGTCTTACAATCCTCTTGCGTAATACAGTCGAAACGCGATACTGGGAATAGTCACAAGAGTTTGTTCTTAGTATCGCATCTTAAGGAAAACCCCGGTGGTAACGTAATATTGTTACATTTAGTGTTAATTAATGTAATTATAATCTTACCATGAGATATGTAAGACACCACCACCATCATCATTTATTGTTTTTGTCACAGATTTGGTCTTACAATCCTCACAGGTAACTATTATATATAACCTTACCATAAGAAATATAAGACACTACCACATGTTAACGGGAACGGGGATCTTGAGTATGCGCCGGTTAAAAAAACACAGGTTAAATATTTCGCCAGTTTATTCCACGGATTTTGATTCAAGGCGTAATCATATACATTCATGGCGTTATCCTGGATATTCATGACGATTCTCTGTTAAAAAACAACAACAAAAAATACATTTACAATTATGTACAAAAACACATAAACAACTATTTTATAATTACGAATATATATATAGTATCTGACACTCGTCGTCATGATATATCTTATTGAGCAAATTCGGGAATGGTTTAGTAAGCGAGCCTTTGGCGAGCTTACTAACTGATATCTTGGACGAGTTCAATAAAATATGGTATGAAATAAAAACGACTGTAAGATCTTTTTGATCACGTGCTTTTAAACGAAAAACAAATCACCAAAAGATATTGCCAAATCCTAAAAGTTGTACTAACGTCCTGTTACGACGTCAATTCACCAAAATAACGTCATGCGATTGGTCAGTCAAAGAATATATAGCCAATGAACACGCTCAAAATGTTATCTAACACATGTGTAAAATAAAGAGGATATTTGTTTCATGCAGTGTAAGATTGTATTTTATTTCATGAGTGGTCATCGTGCGCCCCTCGTAAAAATATATAGTTTCTATGACCACGAATGAAATAAAATCCGATCTTGCACTGTATTAAACAAATTGTCTTTTTATTTCACGCTTTTGAACGATAAACAACTTGTATCCGTCAATTGCAAAAATATTGTCTTTAAAACTCTCGTCAATTTTTGTTTCAGAAATACAGAAAATGTCGACAATTTTAAAATCAAACACATACCTTAATTCTTGTAAATATATCTGATACTATTAATATTTAAATGTCCAATAATAGGCATTTTCTTGTTTGAATTTCTCAGATTAAAACGTTTATCATTTACTATGTCTGTAGTGTCCATATCACTAGAGTTGACAGAAATGTCCGTGGATTGCTTGGGGCTGCCATCTTTGTTTACACAGGGGAGGTCACTTCTTTACCCCCGCCAGGTCTGGTGTACAGGTTATCTCTCTTGGAACATGTGACGGTCCAGGATTTGTCGCAATATCTCCCGAAAGCAATAGTAGCGCTAACTTCCACAGAATGCATGTATGTTAAAGACGTTCTAGTCCGTATGCAATGATAATACATCATATATGTTGTTGAAATTTTGTTTATATCAGTCATTAAAATATTGAAGTAGCTGTACTGTATGAGGATTCGTGACTGGATGTTTCAGAATTAGTTATTTCCAAGACAGATTGATTTCTTTTGAACATGGCTAGAGTTCGATTTTGGCTGTTCGTAGTCAGATTTTTCTTTCCCAACTCCATTTTCATTGAAACGAGTATCAGTTATTAGCACTAGAAAGATTATGTAAACTAATTTAGCTATGGTCAGCTTCATAACTGCTTCGCCAGAAATTCAAATCCTGGGACGAGATGAACAGCAAAGTTATTTTTGTAAGAATGTTCACCAGTAATTCTGCACACTTTGATAATTCTTCATAATAAATCTTGATAATAACTTTCATTATATCGGACGTATATTCAAAGTTGTTGACATAAGTTGGCAACAGTTGCTAAGGTTGTTTTTCTCGTTTTGTATTAATAAACGTCTATTAAGCGTCCAACATTAAAATGCAGAAAAAAAGTTCTCAAAAATTTGCACTTCCCTGGTATAATAGATGTATCCTCTATTGTAGCGTTGACAAATATTGGACCCACTCCGTTCCGATTCACCTCACCGAAAAATGTCCGAAGTCCGTTTTTTTCTTCTTGGCGCCGTAATCCTACACTATGTACATTAATATGTTCACAATTTTATAGCGATTCGTATTTTGTATTTTACACTATGTTGATATCTCGTGTGGTTTGTGAAATATAAAAAATATATATTTTTTTGCCGTTAGAATTTTTTTTGTTAATCCACCGGACGTGACGTCATCAGTTAGTGTTTTACAGTTAAAGTTTATCCAACGGTGTTTTATTTTGTCAAAGCATGCGTGATGATCGGATAAAAAAATATTCGTAATGGCTGTATTACACGGAAAACAATCTATAACATGTGATTTAGAGGATATTTGTTTGTTTCCGGTGTGATAACGCGTGATATCATCACCGGAAAGGGAGACAATTAATATTTTCACTAGCGCTTGCGCGAGTGAAATGATGTAAATTGTCTCCCTTTCCGGTGATGATATCACTCTTTATCACACCGAGAAAAACACATTTTCTTTTTATGTTAATGCTGTTGAGTATTCTTTACATTTGAATTATTTTGAAGGGATTTTTAACACGAAGTTTTCAGTTTTATGTCAGTACTATTTTCTCTATAATGCGTAATAATCGGTGTTAGTAATAAACATTCCTGCGCCATGTAGGATTACGAAAAAATATGCCGTGGTTTGGTTAAGCAATTTAAACCGCAAAATTTTGCACTATATGCATTATAATGGCAGCGTGTTTACAGTTCAACAGTCTATTATGCTGTACAGTATATTCATAGGCAACGCAGAATCCGGGTTTCAAAATTTATTTAAGTTCAAATACATGCAATTGGATAACCGCAGTCGTTGAATAATGTCCAGCTTTTAAATCAAACAGTTAAAATAACACTCACTGCTAGGTTTAAATATATTTATAATAGAAGTACGTATTGAAAGTGAAAGTGCCGTCAGTTCTCCGAAATTCACATTGTATATAAATAGCGTGAGCATCCGTGTAGTAAACACAGTCACGACATTCAAACGCACTATGTGTTTTCGCCTGTTATTCAAGATGACTAAACTCGTAAATGCGCGTTCAAATGTGAAAGAGTGTTCTGAAATGGATTACTTATACGTATAAAGCGTTTTCTTTATTAGTTATTTGGATTTAACAACACAATTGGGTCGAGAATTAGAAGAAAACAAGATGGCGGAGAATAGAACGCTGGACACTTCTTACATCAGCATTTTGAATACTTCAAATACTTAAGCATGATTACTGGTTATTCAGACTTAAAACACTCAAACTAATATATAAATATGTGCTTGCTTAATGGACACAAGTTATTACTTAAGGCTACGTTGGATTTTTGTTGGAATTTGGAGAACCGGCAACACAGCAATTATTTAAACAAAGGGAGACTACGGGACGCGCAACTTCAAGTGTAGTATGCTGGAATTAATAAAGTGAAAGGATAAAATAAATACTCTGGATGCTAAAAATAAGTTTGGACCAAGGTGACCAGCTCCAATGCCTTGTGGATAAAACGTGTACCCGCAAGACATTGTGTGTACAACTGTCCTTGGCTCAATACGACTGAGGAAAATCCAAGAGAAAATAAGAGGAAAGACAGTTCAATATATCGAAGAGGTTTTCGTAACATTTGCTGTAATTAGTCTTTACTACTTTTCTTTTTGGGAATTATGTATGATTAATGGTGACAACAACTACAATTAAATATTGTAAAAAAAAACATTAAAAAAGTAGTCCCTTACTGTGAGTGATATTATATAAAGATTGACTTCCTTGAGGGTTACAGTGCGTCTTGTCAACCCGAGGCAACACTGTCGACCGAGGCTTTAGTCGAGGTCGACAGTGTTTGTATAGGGTTGACGAGACGCACTGTATTTTATTAGACCAAACAAAATCAAAGTAAAGAAATCAATTACATAAGTTTAATGTCGTCTGATACAGAAATATAAACAATCAAACCTGTACATGACACAGACTTTAATTTAAGCTAAATCCCGTATCATTTGCGTACCGGGCGACATAGCGATAGCGGGCGACATTGCCGGGCGACATATCAAAGTGTTGCCCGCTGCAGTTTATATGCATTATATAGAAAAGTAATCAAGTGAGGTATAATCAAGGGATATATCTCACTGATACTTTTATATATTTCAATACTTAGCAGGAAATAAAAAATGCTATTGTACATACTTAATCACAAATACATACAAGAACACTTCTACAATTTTAATATACGTTATATCCGTATGTTATCTTAACATTTCAACTAACATGAAATACATAATATTATTTCAAATGTCAAACAATATTATAATTATAAGATATAAATTCAAAAACAAAAATTACGTAACAACTTCAGTGTTTTCCCTTTTTCTTTACCCGTTAAAATAACAAGACGTACTGAATCTGATTCATATGAAAAACAACCGTTAAGGCTTGACGTAACGTATATATGATGCTTTAGCGCGGCGTAACGTATATCTGATACTTAAGCGAGGCGTTAAAATATTTGGCGCTATAAGTTCAGCGTAAACAAAAAATAAACGTTTCAAGACGGCGGAGCGTCTATAACACCAACACCATCCTTAAATTATTATTCTAGTCAAAAGATTTGGTCTTACCATTCTCAATAGCAATTACAATTTTAACCTATCCGTAAAAAATATAGGAGACCACCACTACCATCATCATTATTGTAAGCAATAAGTTGTTCTTAGAATTATCACAGGTAATAATTATTACCATGTGAACTATAAGACACCACCACCACTATCATCATCATAATTTTAGTAAATAAAACATCAACGTGTCCCAATAAAAATTAGAGATGTCACAATATTTAAAGTAATTACGATTATGATGCTGGTGGCGGTGGTAGTGGTGTCTTATATTGCTCATGGTTAGGTTATTATAATTGCCTGCTGGGATTGTAAGACCAAGTCTATGACTGTATTGATGATACAGGTTGTGTTGTTAGTGGTGTCATAATTATCTCTTATGGTTAGAAACTGTATAAACTAGTACATTGCTGTTCGAAGTATGCACGCGCCTAAAATATGTATGGCTAGATAAATCTTGTTAGGGTGTAAATAATACATGTAGGTCGACAATGATATTTTTTAAGTATCTCACCTTTTCAGCTGTACACTCTCAGTTTGACCCTACACTGACCTGCATGCGAGCGAGCGTATGGTCATTTTGCCCTACATATAGACTATCCCTCTGGTGGGAGAATTGTCTT
This sequence comes from Congeria kusceri, assembly GCA_027627225.1. NCBI lineage: Eukaryota > Metazoa > Mollusca > Bivalvia > Myida > Dreissenidae > Congeria > Congeria kusceri. The sequence goes on from CM051028.1 coordinate 64,533,721, forward strand.
AGATACAATCAATGTTTTCGGCGTAGCTGTCTAAGATCACTTTTGACCTAGATTTCTTGCGATAATTATGCAGCGGGAAAATTGAATGCGAATAGAATTGGGTAAATTTTCTAATTTAAGGAAATGCAAACTTCAAACAATGGTTTAACGTATACCAATAACTGCTGCATACCTTTAGGGATTAAAAATTTACATAATTGTGTCCATAACCGGTTAAAATGAAGTTATAAACATATCCTCGACATATACTATAGAACTGAGGCTAATTACGAACGTATTTTCTCATTGTATGCCATAAACATCTTGCTATATTCATTGACGCAACGAAATAACTATTTTCTTTAGCCTACATTTATATAAACGGTACGCTCTATAAATTAATAGCAATTGTGCAATGTTCCCATTCATAAATCTCATTCGAAGAGTTGCCGCTTCATGTAGCCCATTGATTCTAGCGAATTCATCACACTCCAGAAACAGTAGTGTCATTCTAAAAATAGCGCGCGTAGCTAGCAATCGTTGTATAGCTGTGTTGATATACTCGTACATGCATCAATAATAACGTTCAGAGAATCATAAACCTAAACATTTCAATAAATGGGGAATTTATATTTATAACCTTACTGTTAATTTGAATTAAAATTGAGGTTACGATTTATTAACGAATATTTTAATTGCAAATTTCTATCAACTTCTCCAGTAGATGTTATTTAATCTGTAAAAAGATGCTACATTTTCTATAGATAAAATGTTATGAAAGAAGATTCTGTATACGTCGAATTGTTTATTCGCGTAGCATGAATATATATTTCTACTGATATAATTTAAAATCGTCATTGTCTAATGAATTTTATGTTTGCGTTATCAAAAATAAAGTCTTAACATTTCAAAACTCGCTGAATGTTCCCTGACTATTGCTTTTTATTGGGATACACAGTATAAATGCTTATTTGACTTCAGATCGTTAATATATTATATAACTAACATGAATGTTTATATTACAGGTACTACAAATAACTATATAGACTCGTCTGATACATAATAATTATAATTCATTCCCGAAATTATTTTCTTACATTGTTAATTTGTTAAATTGGCTTGACAAATTCATATAACAATTATGCTAACCTAAATTATATTGGTTCTTCATATATCACTGGTGGAAAAATGGAGCCTATGCTTGGTTTATTTACGGCATAGATATTAATGATAATTTATTTAATTTTTAAATTATTAAATTTATCTCAAATTAACTTTTGGGTCCGAGAAGTTGTCTTATAGTGTCCGAAAAACCTGGGGTCTAATAAGTCTCCTAATATTGGTGGGGACAAAAAAATCTGGGATGTGAGAAATCACGTAACCGATCATCTTTGCCGTCTGTTTAGGTAATTTTTAAATGACATCTCAATATTAATTTCAACGTCGATTTTCTTTTTATTAAGACATTTCTTGTTTATAGTGTGTACGCATATAAAGAAAACACTCAACTGTAAAAAGTGTGTTCATTTACATGCATTGAAAAACATAAAATTTATTGGTTTTAACATGTCAAATGTCGTTCAATAGCGTTGTGCATATATTAAAGCTCTCGTTTTGTGCGAATTGTTATTCCCTTATTGAATTTGCCATAAGTATACCAAACCTGCCAAATTCGTCTGCTAAATTGTTGGGATTTTGCACCACTCAGTTATGACTAATGTCGTGGGTATTTATTGTAAATTAGCCGATGTAATTAAATGATCTATTCATTCGGGACTACTGGCGGGAAATTTTTACATTTGATTGGATATTCAGAAAGGTCAAAAGTTGGGTTAAACAGACACGGCGAAAAACATCGGTGTATTGTTTGACTAGCATTAGTAAAACATGCTTACTTTAAGCAACTGTTTCAGTGGTTCACTTTAAAAAATTCTGGCTACATCATAATGACTTTGTTATTAACTAGACATGTATATTTGTAAAATTGATCATACAGAACGCAAATATAAATAGTTTGTAATGGCATCGGTAACATTGCGATGGTGATAGGTTTAAAATTCATTGTTTTGATTTCTCTCGCTAGCTTTATTTGGAATACAATTTTCGAAGGTATTTACAAACACTGCAGAATGTGTTTACAACCAGCGCAACTAATAAAAGATCTAAGAACACCATACCAGACCAATAATTTGTTCCTAGTTTGCACAATTTTCTTTTTAAAACACGAATTTTGTTTCCTATTAAGAATTAATTTATGTCACTTATGTTGTTTTTTTTCTCGGAAATAAGTTTAATAATACTGCCGATTGTGTCATTTTAATTTGTGTTATACAACATAAATCACCATCACTGTCCCCTTTGTTAAATGGGATCACACGCATTTGAATAAGTATAGTGATGGTGATTAAGCAGCATTAGGTTTTGCGTTGAAATTTGCGGAAGACCAGGTGTCTGTAGCCCAGTAAAGTTAAGTAATGTGTTATGTTTATTATGTTGCTTTGTACAACATTATACGTCAAGCTAAATTTACTGTTAACACAAATATTGCACTTCGATAGAGCTGTATCTGCGGAATATAGACGAATAAAGATGAGTACAGAACAATATTCAATTATAATAAAACAATAATATTAAAAGGATTTAAGGAATAGACCATATGTTGATTGTTTTTTGTATTTTGAAAGAAATATGTCAAGCGCCAACAGTATAATTTAATTTTAATCACTACATTTTAAGAGGCGCATGCCAATGAAATTCACGTCAATTCATGAACGTCACATTTATCCGAAATACTCGTTGCCGTAACAATCATGTATCGTACATGGTTTCAGCTCAGTTTGAATACACTGTCAGCGTTTGTTGTTGCAATGGGGCAAACGTTTCGATTCGCTGCTTCCGTAACTGGGCTTTTAGATTGGGGAATACGGCGAAATCTAATAGCTTCAGATACGGCCTCTATGGTGGATGGGTGAGTCGCTGGAAGTACGACACAACGAGTTGTTGTCCTAGTTAAATATCACGTTATGCAGGTCGTTGACCATATCGGGGCGCTTTTGTCTTATGGCGTGACTCCAATCTGGTTGGATTACCTGTAAATATTAATCATTATTTAGAGTAAGAGCTATGGTACATTTTATTTTTTACAATATTGAAATGTTACTTGGAGTGTTATGCAGAGTTGATTTTCTAACCCTCCGAAACTCAATGGCAAAGAACAACCCGACGTATGTCGATGGAGTCAATAAACATATGCTTCACCACCCGCACTGAATAATCAACTTGTATTTCATTATGTAAACGTATTTCAGAGTACATACTTCCATACATATTGATACAAATAGTTAATCATAATCGTCTAATAACACAGTTATCCAATATGTCTACGATATTTTGGGACAGCCCTCGCACTTCATTAGGTGGGGTTATTAACATTTATATATTTAAGATAATAGTACTAATTAATACCTCCTGTAGTACCTTTTTACACCGAACAGTTTTGTTTTAATACAAAACATTCAAAATAAATATGGTTTAGTATAAACTACCTCTAATATTACATCACATTTCATCATATATATTACTTCATTCAAAATGGTCGGCAGTTGAGCCTTTCGGATTTGAGTTTACTTTTGTACATTAACGTTTCACTTCTGCACAGTTACTCTTGAAGCTCTTCCTGGGAATGGGTTCCGAAATGACACGGTGATTCCTGTGGCAATATCAGTGAAAGATTTTTCAAGAAAAACAATCAAATTTGGTAATGATACATATACCAACGATGAAACACCAGTGCAGGTATAACGTAGGGTAAAAGTCACCACTATATATGACGCTAACTAGTAATTTAATAATGCAATAATTTAATAGCAAGGTAGCAATAAATATAGTTCACCTTTCATCTCGAAATGATAAGGATATGTTTCTTGTTTCTTAATAAGAAATAGTGTTTTTCACAGAATTAACAACTGCAAGTGTACTATATTGATTAATATAACGTAGAATTATGCTTTGGAATTTTTTATTGGCTATGCATTTAAATATGCATAGTCATTTATCCTTATCACTAATGTATGATCGAACATAGCACAATTAAGATTGTGTCACACTTGCAATAATATTTTATGTGATGATTCGTTTGTAAATTGTTTAATACACTGCTTATTGCAGTTTACAGTAAAAGTTGAAAGCGTCCTGAACACCCCGACATTTGTATATCCTACTTACGGACCAAATCACAAGTTCATTGTCTACGCTGGTGCGTCTTGGGAAGTTATTGTGTATGTAAATTCAACTTCAAGGTAACTGTGTTTCTTATTTCAATTGTCTTTTAAACTTTATAGATGAAGTTTTACATAAAAATAAACGTTAAGCCATGTACACCATTCCAGCAAGCGTCCAACAATTGAACTAACTGAAGTGCACACTCCACCTTATGTAATAACATATGATGACGACTTATATGCAAATCGCAGATTTTCAAATAGATTATTTACATCTCAACTAATTAGTGTACTTGTTTTTTAAACTTCCGCAAATTTTAAAATTTAAAATCAACACCTGGCGACATAACCACTACACAATCATGTTGTCTTAATCTTGAAAATGCAAGTTTGTATTGTTGAACATCGAACTACGCATTATAAACGTACACTTTAAAAACCATGAAACCCAATTTCTGATTGGTTGCTCAATGGTTACCAGGACATGATCTTCTATCGATCGTCCTAAGATCACAATGTGTTTCGTATTTTGGGAGCTGATTGATTTTCAATGTGTATGGAAAGGTATACTTATACATGTTTTTGATTAATATATAAAATATATGTTGCAGCAATTTAGATGGATTGCGAGTTATAGCCGACAGAAGGAATCTGACCGTTAGTACCGTTGAAAGCGACCATTCAAGAGCACATGTTTACTTTGTTACAATAATTGATCCTTTAGAGCACATCGATATAAAGCATTCAATTACATGCGTCAACGCGATTGACCAACAACAGTAAGTATGTGTATATAAAATCTTAAATGTACATCGAACACCCAATACACAAATGGTACACATTTTCAAAGATAACAACTTATTTCAAGTGTAAATATAGGTGCTGTTTCTGTTCAATAAAATATCTTTATCGATAATATATTTCATGTTTAGGTTCGAATCAGCAGAATTCAGGTGCTTTTTGGTTGAACTAAAAAGGTAAGTTTATGTTTTGCATGAATTGACCAAACGCTTATCTAGCGATTTTGCAATTAATATAATATACACATTGACGTTTTCAAATATTATGAAGCTACATATATTTTAATGCACCCTGAATACTTTTTCGAGTGTGATTTTGTTTTGTATGTCTACCATTGGTTTGATTTAACGAATATATAAAATACTCATTTTTCGACATATTGACATTATGCTGTATGTTTTAGATGTACGATTCACATACGCCCAGCCAATAGGGCCAGTAAGTAATTCCAACAGCTTATAATCTCTCAATATTAAGCATCATCCAGCTGTGTTTCTGTATTTCTTCATTATGTATTATATTTATAATAATTCATTAAACTCACGTTTTGTGTTTCATCGACTGCGGACAAGATCAACGACCTTACTTTATTGACGTGCCTTCTCCAACTGAAAACTTAACGTGCCCAATTAATGCAACATGCATTATACCACTGTTCGTAGTTTCAAAAAGGTGAATGTGTATTTATGAAATATTTCATTTTAATCTGAGTACTTTTTATAGAAATTAAGCAATCATAGTATAGGTCTTAATTTAAAATAAAGTAGTAGAGTAGCTGCGTTAGTAGTCGACAAAGAAATTAAAGTATCATATTTATAGCAGCAGCAGTAAAGAAAGTCGTAGTAGAAGGAGCAGCCGCTGATTTCTTCTTCTTGTTATTATTAGTATTACTATTATTATTATTGGTAGTAGTAGTAGTAGTAGTAGTAGTAGTAGTAGTAGTAGTAGTAGTAGTAGTAGTAGTAGTAGTAGTAGTAGTAGTAGTAGTAGTAGTAGTAGTAGTAGTAGTAGTAGTAGTAGTAGTTATAGTAGTAGTAGAAGTAGCAGTAGCAGTAGCAGTAACAGTAGTAGAAGTAGTAGTAGTAGTGGTAGTAGTAGTATATATATAGTTTAATACCACATAAAATACCACATAAAAAAGAATTTTCAATCTTATTTTTTTACAATAAAACATTTCATTTGCATGACTACATTTGTAAACGGTAATGTGTTTATGATGTATTGTCGTGGACAAAATTGGCGAATTTACCCTTGTTTCCTGTGGTTAAATTAGCATAGCTCTATTCATAGAAGACAATATAATGTTCATGCATGTTTAATTTCAAAATATATTTATTGTTGGACCGACCGATTATAAAAGTGATATTTATAACGTATACACGGTCACAATACTTCTTATAACGTAACTCTAGCGATATCAAGAATGTAACCATTGTCGACCGTCGTGTAAACTACACCGATGTTTCACCAGTTAAGCAGAATAGGGACAATCGGAATGACACCTACAGAGCGGATATATATATACGCCATTTGATAGCCGAAAGTATCGAGCTGTGTGTGATAGCCACAGACACAAACGGGTAAGACCGTTAAAGACGTAAGTGTTTTGTTTACCAACAAACTAAACAACTACTTATACCAATGTTTGTAAATACTAAATAGCTTTATATTATTAAATTGTGTTGCAATTAATCATGTTCCAAGAAACATGTATTGTTGTGTTATTCTTGCTAACGAGTTACTCTTTATACTCATTTCATGCCAAAATAGGCTGTCAAGCGTTGCGATGTGTTTCAATATGGCTTATACTCCTCCGGGTAGTAAGTAATTGTCATTTAAAATCAGAGATTGTTTCAAATCGATCATGTGCAACGCTACATATACGTGGTTAAAATAGCATAACCTGCATTAATATAGTCAAGAATGGTTTCTAGTATTTTGGCTGTTGCACTAGAGTATGATTATTCACAATTCAAATCGAAGGTGAAAAACTAGAAGGTACTAACTGCCATTTTAATCAATAGCAGTTGGTACCTTCAGGTTTTCAAACTTCAAAATTATCCAAGGCATCTAAATATTCATTACTTCCCCTGCATAACTTCATCAATGTATTGGTTTGACCATCATAAAGTGGGAGTTTTTTTATTTATTTAAATACGTGTTAGTTTGGATAAATCTGCTGCGTTTGAATAATCGTTATAAACCCGAATACTGGAGGGCCCGGGCTACATGTACAACAATTTAAGATGGAGACAGCCAACTCAGCATGAATGTTTTAAACTTTCGTTCTCAATGATCAGCTCAGCTACACTTTTAGATAATATGTATAAAGCGCACAATGATGCTTAGAATCGTTTTCTTTCTTGTTTATAGGTTGTAACATCCTATTTTGTAAAGACCTTTGTCTATTTTCCAGTATAAATTGACTTTATTCATTCAGAACTACTGACCGAAATGCGGGAAAGATAAATCCTGTATATAAAAATAGTTATAATCTATAAGTAAACGTTAAGACTAAAGTTAGCATAATCTAATTTACTATTCACATTTTGCATAGATCCTTGTTTCGATCAGCCGTGCTTAAATGGTGGAGCTTGCAAATCGGACGACGTTTCTGGAAGATTCGAATGCAAATGTTCAGGGAATTATATGGGTGTACGATGTGAAATAGGTAAGATGATACATTATTTTGATAATGCGTTGAAATGTCAGGTATATGATATATTTGTAAAGAGAAGTCACTGTAAGTGAGCAATGCCCAAAATTGCATATAATGTTCACGTAATAGCTAAAGCACATTAAACTCTTTGCGCAAGTTAATATATCTATATTGAAAGTGAACAGTTTGGTTTTTAGTCTGTACGTCCTAGCAATACCTGATATATTTTAGATTCATTTGAATAACGTTCATGATGTTTGAACAATCTGCATATTGTAGGGTAAATAACGGCTTTTAGTATGCACTGACCATGAATGTCCTCTTACATAACGTTTCGTGTGGACTGTTGTACTGGTACAAACTCCTCTCAGTGCTCTACCTTGCTACGCTGCTTGACCACTGCCGCGACACGTTGGTCATCCAAATTTGATGAAGATTTATAAAAATTTAATTTTTTTATACAAATTTGTTACATTTATTTTAATAAAATAAAAGTGTTTGTAGCCAGTAGCATTGCGTATTTTTACTTAAAACTTAAACATTGTATCACTACAAAGCACATGGAAGCAAAAGTAATATCGATATTTAGAGCCACTATGGTCACGTGATATTTGTTCTAGAACTGATTAATCCCCCAAATGGGGAGATCACATGTACTAGTTTAGTACCGGTAACGGAGTAATTATCCGCACATGATATAAACAAAAAAATGTAACGCCATAAATACTATACAGTTAAAATCTTTTATAATGCACATCGTTTCAGTACTCTTGATAACTATGTGAAATTAACCGAATTCCTTATAATGGATTTATGCTTCGTAATCATATATAGAATCATATATACAAGTCGAAAACTCGGTAGGACTATAAAATAAATTTATTGCATGTGTATCCGCCTAATAAGAAGATAAAACAAATAATAGTAACTCTAAAATATCGAAGATCGTCTTGTCGTCCTTGATTTATGTCATTTTCCTGGGTGCACTCTACAATAATAGTATGTCGAAGATTTATATGAACGCCTTCGTTAGAAACGGAAGTATGGTCTAAATGATTGTACTTCTCGAATTATGATCTGCACGAAAGAAATGACGATCAATCGGACATTGCGATTACCACCGAGTGAGTCATGTGGGTAAAAATAAACCGGTCCTTATTTAAAGGGCCTCATACACAGATTTTCATATATCATAAATGACATTGAATATCTTAACTCCAAAAACCGAAACATCTGGAATAAAAATCCTTAGAGTACTCTATCAAGAAACGCTTTAAAGAAAGAAAACAAAATATTCAAACCCACGACCGCGGGATTAAAAGTACGTCGCGCTAACCACTAGGCCAAAGTAACTTGCTACCATTAGCATGCATTTTTAATGCTGTGTAACTCACGTGTTTTAGAATATCGGCGGAAAGGGTTACAAGCGCTTTATAATTTTCCCTATTTTAAATGATTTATGCATAAATGTTTATAAACGACATCTGGGCCCGGCTAGCTCAGTTGGTAGACAGATGGACTGTCAATCCGGCGATCGTGATATCGAATCCCAGCCCGGCCACATAACTTGTGGGGATTGGTCATGAAAAAATTGTCTGCGGTCATTCTCCCCCTACCTCTGATTCAAGTAGGAGAGTTGTCAGTTACTGGCCTTAGTATGTGCACTTAGTACTGGTAAACTGCTTAGATCGTCTCAGCGTGCCCAGGAAAATTGTGAGTAGGTTAACTGGCCGCCTTGATATGACTTAAATACTGTAAAAAAAAACGGCGAAAAATCCAAATAAACAAACAAACAAAACATAAACGACATCTTATTTCGAACATAATTGTATTTATTTGTCATTAGGGTCAGTTCTCTCCTTTAAATATAAAGCATTGTTTTTTGGAATCGTTGACAACAAGTTTGGAAATCCATTTGTCAATGCAGAAAAAGGACGTTTAAATATGGTCTTTATAAGATGTGATTCACTGTGCAGTACTTCTACAAATTACGTAAATAATATTTTACAGAATTAGTTCCATGCGCTGAAAATCCATGTGGAGACCACGGTCAATGCATTTATTCAGGCGTCCAATATTATTGCTACTGTTCTGATGACAGTGCGAATCCCAACGATTATAATGGATTACATTGTACAGAAAGTAAGTGCATTCATACTTTGTTTAGAAAATTCATTTAACAAAACACATTTAAACAATATAATGGATTAAATAAATGCATGCGATGCCACTTAAGGAGCCCTGACTTATGAACTGGTTGTTTATACCAAGATTTAATTTTAGAAATTGATGACTGCAAGTCGAACCTTTGCCAAAATGGTGGCCATTGCGTTGACGGTGTTCAAAACTACACGTGCGATTGCTTGAACAAATTTACCGGATTCAATTGTGAAACAGGCAATACATGTGAATAACAAACAACATACGTGAATTAATTTTTGAAATTTAGAATCGTTTGCACTTATTAAAATTTGGTAAAGTAACGGTAAAAAGGAAACAAAAAATACACTATTTATAATTGTGCGGTTTCAGCATTTTATTTAAGCTTCAATATTGTTTTTTGTGTTATTTTAATTGTGTACTATTATTTATTCCAGCGTTATGTGAAGATGCCCAGAGTACAACTTCATGTCCAAACGGTATGTTTTTTAGTTATTTTTATGCCCTCACAAAGTGGGATGCATTAGACATTGCACGTGTCTTTCCGTCCGTCCGTCCGTCAGCCAACATTTAGGGTTAATGGGTTCTTACCGTAAGTTGAACAAAGAACAAAAAACACTTAATCCTCAAAATTTATGTTGTTCGGTATTACGGGCTAATTTGGGTTTCTTAGGGTTAGGGTTAAATTTGTAAACCAACCTCTGTATTACTATTTTTGCATACGTTTTCTCTTTTCCCATATAATGACTGAAGGTCCTCTTCAAATAATGTTCATATGTATCACTGAATAAATTTATCTAACCAGCATTTACGTATTTACGTTATATGAGATAACACAACTTTGTACGGTATGAACGGGATGCCTTCGACCCGTGTTATATCGTTTGACGAGGACAATGAAAAGATCCACACAGACACACACAAAATAATTGTATACCAAAACCAATTTAGTGTAAACGCGTATGTTACGTCGCCTCAATGTAGCTTCAATGAGTCTTGTTCTCAATATTTTTATAAGATCATAATTTGTGCTTGTTTGCTTTTAGATATATAGCGCATTTCGTCCCCTGTTGAGGATTAGCATAAACGTAATGAAATAATAATTCTTATTTATTTTAAACTTAATTAAAAAGGTGTAGTATGATAAGCTAATGTATCCATGGGGTAAAATGCACAAACCACAACTTGGAAATGAAGGATAGTACAAGAACCAAAACTGACCTATGTTCAATAATAGGCTATGCATGTAGCTCGGACACATTTGCCTGATAATCATGAACCATATTAACGTAATTTCACGTAATATTTCCTAGATTTATACTCCGTTTTGTTCGTGCAAGTGTTGCGCATATTTGTGTATACGATACTTCTATTATTATTGACATTTTCTTACAAAGATTAAAAAATATTTATGTGCAAAAACTATGTTTATAAAGCTCATTGTGATCAATATGTAAATATATTTTTATGTATATGCACCATAATTCGGAATATAATAATCTAAATTAATTAAGCAAATGTCAATTTATGGTTTGACTGTTAGGCGTCTGTGGAAATTATGATACAGAGTTATTAATTGGGGTACACGAATAAATTATAGTTTTGTTCCCATTATTTCAGATCATATTCAGCAAACTGTTCGAGTACGTATTGTATTTTTTAACATTCAGATGTATTTTTAGCATGGCAGAATAAATAAGAAATGCAATGTTTGAATGCATGTTTGCGCTGTATGTAAGTTTTAAATGTGCTTTTTCAGATATGTAATTATTGTTAGATGGTTTAACTTAAATGTACAGATTTTATTCGACACGTTATCTTAAACAACAACATTCATTTATTATAAAACCAACATATCTATGTAAATTCAATCTGACACGAAATACCGATGTCCACTTTAGCCGTATTTCGTGCCACTGACGCTGCTAACGGTTCCCATTTGCTATGTGAAGTGAATGAAAAATGCAGACTTATCATGTTCACAAACGGACAAAGCTCCTGGTAGGTTGTTATGGCCGTAATAATTTGAATTTATAATTCTAAATCGTTGAATATTTCAACAAGAATATAATAATATATATGTTTTCAAAACAAGTAATCAGAAATTATACTAATCACATATTATGTAAAATTTATTTTTTATTATTTTCAAGATGTTTATACTTTTACGTCTTATGCTTCAGTCAAACCAACATTCAAAACACTATAACAGATGAATTGGTCATTTTTGATGCGTTTAAAGACAACGAATCTGGTTTATGCGTTACGGAAGAAGCTCTGAAATATCCTTCTTCTATGGATGACTATAGTTGCTTCAAATTGGGGTAAATGCTGTCCACATATATTGTACTCACTTTAATTTATAAATTAACCAGTATCGAGCGGAGTACAGTTTAGGTAAATAACGACGGCCGTGTTATTCCAGAACCCAATACAAAATACCGAAAAATATACAATTGATTTTGCGTTGTGTTAGTATTAGTTGCATGCTGCATTATTTTGTTGTTTAATTTAAGACAAAATACGGATGAAAGATGTTTTGCGATCAGTGCCGTTCCACCAAACACAGGTTTGATGAAGTCAATGGATGTGCTTTATTTATATTCTAGTAACATTTTCTAGCAATATCTGCCATACTAAGTTATCGCTTTAAATAATTGTTTTTAATCCATTTTATTTCTATTGTGGGTCCATGAAATGGTAGAATAAACGGCAGCTGTCAAAATTACGGACGTTGCTTTTCTATAAATCAAACTGACTACATTTGTGTTTGTCAGCACGTTTCATTGGGGACAACTGTGAAATTCTGATTACTAGTTAGTTTGATTTGTACTTATTAAAATTCATAAACAGGAGATGTTTTCGATACTTTTTTATTTGATCGCTATTCTGAATATTGCTGCGTGTATCTGGTTAGCGTCAAAACAATTAATGCTATTTGAATTGCATTCCCTTTAACCTCTATATAATGTCAATGACTCTGCTGTAAAGTTATGTATATATGCGATTATATTGTGATTAATTCTGGACCAAGTGTGTTGTGGTGAGCCTTTATACTTATTTTACTGAATTTTCCATTGCATGTAATCCATTATAATCATTTTATTTGGCCAAATTTCTGAAATAAAGTACATTCAGTCATACGAATTTGTTTTCCGTAGATTTATTGTATATAATTATTTTTATAATCTATAATAAATAGTGATCAATGAAAAATAATGTCTATAAATCCTGTGCATATGTTTTTGATATTATCAACTACACTAGTGTCATTGGTAGATTGCTGTAAGTACTAATGATGCGTTAGCTATTGTTTGGGCATTATGTATGGTGTCCTTTAGCATTATCAACAGGAATGCTAACGATGAGCGTGTATTCACAGCAACGAAGAACCAACGACAACGACCGAAAGTTCAACATCTTCTACACCATTTAAACAAGGAACGCATGTTCCCTCTATCGACTGCAATATGACAACAGGTATAGTATAGACGAATTACAAATCTATTCTATATACTCGTCTTAAAATATGTACATGTTTGATTATTTCGAAAGTACATCCGCAACCGATTTAATTTCGTGCATAAAATTGTAAACGTTGATTGTGAATATATATATTATATATAAACACCCGAATTAATGATATCATACACTACAAAGGTGCAATCATCTAGGCCATACATAAATACAATGCATATTGTAGTATTGTTAACCTGATATATTCAGTGAATGATTTCTAATACATTTATTTATGTACTTTGTCTGTTTCAGATGTTGCTGAAGTGGTACGTTTAAAATGACATTATTTGAACAAGCTGACAATGCATTGTATCCTTGTTTTAATTGCGTAGCAAATAATCACATCCAATACTGTTGAAATAAATGTTTAACCTCTTTTCACTTAAAACATTTATATATATTCATTGTAATTGCAGAAAAACTGATCACAGAAGGGTACGCGAGCTGTTCTTGTGAGATTGACGGCAAACCTATATACATAATCAAGAAGCGGCCGGTACTTCAGCTACCCAAGGCACTTAAGATGGCAGGCTTCGGCGCGGCAGGAATGACGGTGTTAGATGGTATTGTTGGCATTATTTATGCTGCAGCCTGTAGATCACCAAAAGGAAAGCCCGCCACACGAAGACGGGGTAACCAAGTTCAAGCCGGTCCTAGTAGTCGGCCTTGATACAGTGATGCCTCGAAACAATGTCTAGGTATCAAACGAATGTTGAGCCTAAAACACAGAAAACCCAAATGAAAGGAAAAGACAAAACTCTTCCAAAAGCACCTGCTTGCAGTGATCTTTCATACTATGTGTAGCACTGTGGTCACAATTAGTTCTAGTACATCCTGACACTGTTTTCACCTGCCTTTCTCTTGTTACGTTAATTATTATGGCGTGATGTGTCAGTTCTATTCACAGTAAAGTCATAATTGAGCCTTTTACAAATAGTCAACGTCATTGAAAAATGTTAAAACGTATATTTTTAGTATATTAAGTATCACGTTTCTTGATCACTGCATTGGTTTGGTAAACATATTCCTAGGACTTATGATACCAGATATTTCTTAACAACGTAGTCAGATAGATAACGGAGGAAGTTTGGAGTTATATGATTATAATTATTAATTTTCATACTGGTGGTGGTGCATTGTTTTAGATAACGGATCATTGGAACATGTATACAGCAATATATTTGATTTATCATAGATCTATAGCGTTGTCTACATTTTCACATAAGATAATTTTGTAAATAGTATGTGATCAAGTTATGGTTCTAGGTGCGTTCAGATATTGTACGTGTATATATTGATTCTTAATTGAAAGCTACTTATCATAGTACTCCAGATAAGCTTTTGTAGTGCAGGGTAAATGTACGCGTACTTCTGAAACTTTGGGAGTAAATGTACACTCTCTCCAGAATGTATGGGGGTAAATGAAGAGTCTATACGGGATAATTGGTGGTTAGTTTACATCCAAAAAACTTAACACTATGTGGAAAAAAACTAAATATTGTAATAGCAATCCAAATAGTGTATAGCAACAATATATATATATAAATACATTAATGTTACACGTAAGACTGAAAGATGTCAAAGTTAGGCAAAATTCACACATTATCCCTTTCAGTCGCTTACATGTGACGTTATGTACGCGAACACGAGAAATATCGTGAATAAAGGTACACCCAATTTTAATATCTCTGCGTATATGGACACCCAAATGTTTTTCTCTGCGTATCTTCCGAATGTGTATGCGTAATCTGCTCGTGTTCACGCCTTATCTAGTCATCTGTTATCAAGGTTGAAACGTAAACCTTTGGTAAAATCAAACTTGGAAACTTGGTAAAATCAAAACGTATCTAACATGTATATTGTGCAGTTATATTGCTGTATATTAATATTTGACGGAAAATCTCTTTTTGGAACTGCATTGTTTTGTTCGTGTATTGTGTTGCTTAATTATGTTGTGTTTTATTCATTTTGTCTATAATTTGCTGGATTAATTAATCAAGATCAAAGATAAAAGATTCAAGTTATTATTGTGTTATCATATTTGACTATCAAATCTACGAAACATACGATTGTCGTGCTAATTTTATTTTGTGGTCTACATACTCGTACATAATGTCAGAAAAATACAATAACCAAATATAGTTTGTTAAACATTCTCAAGAAAAATTGTCAGTAGATAATTGAAGAATGAACGCAATTTACCTTCAAGATAACAATGTTTTTGGTTTTAAAATGTACACGAACTTAAAGACAAAATCTAGACTCATGCACATGTACAAAGTTTAAGCATAGTAAAAGCAAACGAAGAGGTTTCATTAGTAAGTATATTAATATTTGACGGAAAATCTCCTTTTGGAACTGCATTGTTTTGTTCGTGTAGTGTGTTGCTTAATTATGTTGTGTTTTATTCATTTTGTCTATAATTTGTTGGATTAATTAATCAAGATCAAAGATAAAAGATTCAAGTTATTATTGTGTTATCATATTTGACTATCAAATCTACGAAACATACGATTGTCGTGCTAATTTTATTTTGTGGTCTACATACTCGTACATAATGTCAGAAAAATACAATAACCAAATATAATTTGTTAAACATTCTCAAGAAAAATTGTCAGTAGATAATTGAAGAATGAACGCAATTTACCTTCAAGATAACAATGTTTTTGGTTTTAAAATGTACACGAACTTAAAGGCAAAATCTAGACTCATGCACATGTACAAAGTTTAAGCATAGTAAAAGCAAAAGAAGAGGTGTCATTAGTAAGTAAAAATTACATTTGTGGCATATGTAAACATTTGTAAAGTTACACGAAACATAGTCAACAAATCGATATTCTGCATGTGTAAGAAGAAAACGTATTTATTTACTACACATTTTAATACAGCATTGTGTAGTTGAACATCACCATTCTTTATTTGTCAAAGGTTGTGTGTAGAAAACAGGAAATATCAATGTTAAATTGTTGTGTATTACGATGTTTGCAATACATGAACAATGTAAACGTAAGACAATTGTACTAACGTATTTAAGCAATGGTTAGAACATATAAATTAACATCTTATTGAAAAGAGGCGGCGGAGCAAGCCTCGTCTTTACCAGTAATATTATACCCAGGGTTTCCCGCAGGCCCGTATCGCTTGTCGGCGCCGACAAGCCTTCAAAGCAGAACCCTATTTGTCGACATGCTTTAATTTTGCCGACAACCCTTTTATTTCATAGCGACAAGCCTTAATCCGCTCGTTAAACACACGCGTCATCGCCGCTAATCGGTGTATCGATGTGAGAAGAATAAAGCTTAATTGCACAGCAGGACAGCGTCTGAACGTGTAACTCCGCCCCTAGAACCATAGCTAGCCAATCAGACGCGCGTTATCAGGGTTGTCGCTATTCCAGGCGGAGTCAATTACGTTCGACAGCTTGTCAATCAAGACGATAATAAACTTGAAAAGTCAGCTACAGTATCGTTAAAAACAAATCGTTATAATATAATACAAGTGCTACGATTTGTTTGAAGTCTTTGAACGAATCAACTGAATACATTTTTGTAATCAACATCATTTATTCACATGCCAATAAATAGTATCGCTCGCACATTATTACGCACACATATATACATCAAATCATTTTTATATGTCACATAATAAACCAATTTCAGTTTTCAATAAGATTAATATTAATAATAATAATAATATATAAAGTGACATATAAGACTTACAATCATCGTGACAAAAACATACCTATTTTTATAATTGTTTTAAACATACAGCGTGGAAGTGAAACAGATACTTGTGCAAGAACTAAACACATGTGCATACATTCACATCATTTTTATTCACAAATTCAAAACAATTTACTACTCTGTTAGTTGTTATCATTTCTTTCAATTACATATATATGCCCAGTATCCAGATGCATACCCAGATGGTTTAAAACACACGGAAACAATTTTGGCTATGTAAGTTACAGAGATGGCAATTTGTTAAATTAACAGTAAAGAGCGACAAATGGCAAACGCATGTGCAATTGCAGATCACATGATCTTACTTAATTTTCATTCTTGGTTGTAGAATGCGCTTCGGCCAAGTTCAACTGATGGAGGCTTACGTAAAGCACGTGGATATCGTGCACATCATAACTTCTTGAACTTCGATAACTAATGCGCGAGACCTTACAGAATAAATCTCTCTGATGTAAATTCTGAAACAATTTTAAGTATTTGCACATAAAACAGAACGCATCGAAACGTGTACATACACTTTCCCATTTACGGCACACAAACACTAACACTTTTTTATGTAATTGTCAAGATTGCTTGTGATACAATTATAATTTTGAGCAGTTACTCATCGAACAAGGGTGGGCGTCACATCAAAGGCTTGTTTTGGCATTTTGACGCTAAAAATAGCCCTGTGTTGCTTAATCAAAATCGTGTCAAAATGAGATGTTGGCATTACTCACAACAGGTCATTAGCAAAAAGGTCCGCGAGTAAACATAATTATGATGAGTGAATCGTGTTTAATTTTGATTTTTAATGAAAATGAAGGTACGAAGTATGTTATCGTTGTTGTTTTGCTGTCGTTTTTGCGTGTGTAATGGGGGGGGGGGGGGTAGGTGGGGGGTGAGTAGAAAGATGTGGTCGGGGCAACGGTCGGGTGATGCCGACAAGCCTTCAAGAAATCCTGCGGGAAACCCTGATACCTAATATGTTATAAGCTCTAATTTACTTATAAAATCTACATTTTGATTGGTCGGTCATATGTACATAATTTGGACATGTGATTATGGTAGTAGTGCTTACTAAAAATTATAAGAAGGCGGATATCAAAATAGCCCATCAAAAGCCAGGCATAGCGTCTGTTAAGCTCTGAATGATGTATCAAGTGTTTCATGCTTGAAGTGTGCTATCTAGCTATTTTATTCGATCAAAATGTTGGATGTATTTTAGATTATAAAACTTATTTTTTCGTGTGTAGTCATAATGCAGTCAAAGAATACGCGTTTTCTTACATCAGTTTTCGTTGTTATTAAATGATGTGTTAGGCCATATAAGTTTTTTAGTTTTAGTTTCTCAGACTTTTCTTTAAACTGCCCAGTCGGAAGGCGGAAAGAACAAAAAAAATGTTCTATTATAAATCATTTTTGACAAAACAATAACTACTTAATCCAACGTTTTGCACTATAAATGTGAGCTGAACATTATACATATCCGTAAAAATACGGCATAAGTGGAAATACATCATTTTGATCAATTTTTAGTTTAGTGTATTGACAATATTGGTTTTGCCCAAATTTTGTAAACTAAACATCAACAGACTCTTGCTTAAAATAGATATGTCAGCAAATATGAATGTGAAATGTTTGGAAAATGGCAACAACTTATTGCATGTGTCATGTTTTATTGTACGAGTTGTTTCCCGATTACAGCGCTGGTTGACGTGTTATGTTATCACGTGTAAGCACCATTTTTGTTCAAGTTATTATAAGGCTTCCATTACATTTACATGTCTGGTTAATATTCAAAGGACTGAAAATTATTTTTTTTCATGATACTACTGCATAATAATACTATTTTATAATAAAGCAAATTTTTTCAAAAGCATGTTTCATAATGCCATTTAGCTAGACTATTCGAAGCATATGTGTGGTTTCCTACTCACTCCAGCGTCGGCGTCTTAACTTGGTTAAAGTTTATATTCATTAGTCTTGTAACTATAAAAGTACATAAGTTATTCACTTGAATTTGCAATATCCCTTTGTCATCAACTTCAGCATCAGGTGCATTATTCCCCATAACTCCGTTTTGTATTTTGATAGAGTTAGGTCCTTTTTTCACATCCATTTTCTGGTTAAATTCTGTATTCAAAAGTCGTATAACTTCAAACCTACATGAGTGAATCACTTGGAACTTTGAATGTGCCTTTGTCATCAACTCCAACATCAAGGACAACATTCTCTATAAATCAGTTTTATATTCTGACAGTGTTATGCCATCTTTTCACTTAGTTTGTCGGGTTAAAGTTTTTATTGAAAAGTCGTACTTCAAAACTACATAAGTTATTCATTTGAAACCCATCGTCGGACACCCACGTTCGATATGTTGCGCTTCTCTCCATTCTGAAGTGTAACCGAATTATAAGTCGCGTGTATCCGACGATGCTTGAAACCTGAATTATACCTTTATCATCAACACCACCAGAAGGTGCATCTATGCCCATAACTCTGTTTTGTATTTGACACAGTTATTTCCCATGTTCACATATATTTTCAGTTTTAAAATTGAAGATCATTAGTCATTACTCAGCTTAATTTGTATTTCGACAGATTGATGCTCCTTCCACTTCCAAACAAATGCACCACCTGAAATAATTCCAATAGCCGAGCGCGCTGTCGTCTGACAGCTTTTGTTATACTAACAATACATATACGAACATACAAGTGATAATTTATAAGACGAGTTTGTGCAATACAAGTAATGTACGAGATGGACATGATGCGGTTTTAAAAATAGTGTATCGTGTATTGGTCTGGTGTTGTTAACATTGTAAATGATTAATCATCAGGTAAATGGTAAACATTACATTTTTTGGTGCTTTCAGTTGTTGAGCGTGTTGCTATTCGCTAAAAAGCAACACCTTGAAAGAGTTTCATTACGCAAAATCAATTTAAAAATAAAACATATTAATGTATTAAAACATGCGCAAAATCGTATAGGTATTGAGTGCTGAATGAATCGAATTCTTAACCGTATTGATGTAGGTTAATATAAATAATATGAACACGAAACAATCCCGAATAGATGACCGCAGATTCAAACAAGTTAAGTACTAGTTACTGACATTAAAATAAGTTGTTTCTTAACATTCCGAACGCTTAATTACGACATAACATTTCTTTAATTGAAACATCAATCAATATCAGTTTTACTTTGAGGCAGTGATAATGAGTTGTGCATTCCAGGTTATACTGAATTGTGCGCTGATCTGATCTGAGCGTGCGAACGCTATACGAGCTGTGGTGATTGTCCCAGTGTAGTGCTTATATATTCTCCGAAGTGTGGAGTTTAACTTAGCTCTTACATAAGAATCTGACACTTGCTTTTTAACTATACTATTGGTTTTCGAAATGCGCCCTTACGATTAGTTGACTTTGTATATTAAAGATGAAGTATAAGACACATGATACTTTGCACAAAACTAGGAAGTAAGAAACAGTGTGGACAAGTAAATATTATCTCATAAATGCCTGCCGATTGATGAACTTTTTATTAAATCGATGTTTACCAATTAACATTTTCGACACAAACCTATTACTTTTGAATCCCCCTTGTTATTTTACGGATTGTTCGTCAATAAACTTGGCCAACATTTCGAGAAAAAATGCTTATTACTTAGAAAAATTGAAAGAGTAACAATTTGCATGTGTACAAATGCAATTTGCCATAGTTAAACATATCTTTCAAGGTTCGCTTTTTAGCCAGATGTCCGATAATCACACATGCACGTTTAAATTACTCGTCGAAATGATAGTTGTTTCTTGTAGTATTGGACTACAACTGTATAACAACTGCACGAAAGCTAGCGGAATCCTGCTGTATAATTTTATTTCTGTGCAATTAAGTTAGATTGTGTATGTCGTTCAATTCTCCAACCACCTAAACAGATTAAATGTGTAATTAGTAATCATTATAATCACTGTGCACGACACAGTAAAATGTCATCTTTGTAATGTCATCAATGAATGTTGATGAGTATTCACTTGACTATTGACACTCGCAAATATGCGCAGAAAATCTGCCAAAATTTAACATTTGTAACTATAGCGTAATCTACTGTTATTGGCGGTTTGATGACGTAATTTCCGGTAAACAAATTTATGGCAATTTTGCAAACATATCGAATACTTTGAAATCGACGTCAAAACTGGCGTTGCCTGAAGACATGGAACCACAATCATCTATTAAGATTTGCTTTCAGTGCTTATTTTCACCGCTCAAGAACTTCAATAAGCTACTATAGGGAATTAAAAAATCGACAGTCTGCAGGTGGCGCATGCGTTTCATTCATGTGTTTCATTCATATTGAAGATGGTGATTATAGTGGCCAGCAAACAAAAAACCGACAAAACTGTGACGTCAATAAAAAAGAGATCGTAGGCGCTCAGTTATATGTCCGAGGCTGTATCCTGTTTATTACTTAGTAAAAATGCAAGAAGGCGTGCGGTTTCAGTCATGCCTACATTTAGAATTAAATACACTTCGTTGAATAAACTTGTAACTAGATTATTTTCGTATAAGCAACAATGCATATTTACAATTGACTTAACAATTACACAATACAAAATATAAACATCGAATGAAAAGAACTTCTATAAACAAGTCCATTATTTAAGTCAAAAGATCGATTACCCATTCACAATATTGGTGCATACAACACAGCAACATCACAATTGCTATGTCAATTATCACAGCCATTAAATAAAACGTATCTGAGAACCAACTTTTAAGCACATGCAAGTTAAAATTAAAAACAACAAATTGAACCATGTGCAGTTTATAAGACTGGAAAGCAGTCACTATGCGAACATTGAAAAACACCTATATTTGATAACCGTCTAAATTCTTGACAACGTTTTCCTGTCACTTATGAAAAAACGTTTAACTTGAGCTATGAAGTATTTACGCAAAGCAAAACGTTCGTTTGTAGTGTTATTCAGAACAGTTCTAGTTAATGAAGAGTTCTATTCATTTTGAATTCCAATTACTTCAAGCATAACATCTTTCGGGTCAATAGGAGCAAACCGCTTCTACTCATGAAAACGTCTCGCGATAAAAAGGATTTAACTGAACTGTCAGCCATTTATGTTACAAGTTTGAAGCTCCAGAACGAAATATCTCTTTAAAAAGATGCGTAAGATTCGTACGCAACAAGCAAAGACAAAATAATGCATCGGCGATTCAGTCTCTGTCGTCCGGCTTTACCAAGTTGTATACCGTATCGACATTTAGGAAGCAAGTAATTTATACGTTAACCTTTAAATGCTTAGATTGATAAGAGAATCAGAAACATATTTGATCAAATAAGACTGAGTTCAGGACAAGAACTGCACTGCGCCGAGATAACATTTCTGTATCACATGAGATTATTAAATGTCTATATAGATCGTAGTTCAGTGAATGACACAAATTGAAGAAGTCGCCGACTGACAGGAAGAATTTAGTTTATATTGACTTGAACTTTTGTCAAGTGGAAGCAGATGTTCTTATACTTGTATACAAAAGGTCATTACCTGCTCGACTAAAGTTACACTCAGTTGGTTTGTCAGAAGATGCATGCAGACGATAATATGGTTACAGTTAGTACAAGACAAGCATTAATGCAAAGCATCAAAGGGCGCCGTTATATATCTATGAAGAAGGAAAATGATTTTAAGATCTTAACACAAATAAATGTTCACTGATGTGGCCAAGCTAAGTCTTAATTGCAATACTAACGATTTAATACGATATTGTAATATTTTAAACAGTTATTTGTTTACGATTAGGCAAACAATGGATAAGATTAAACAATGATACTTTTATTTAAAAGGTCGACATATTTAAAATTATATGACGCTATAAGGTAAACAAATAAGCATTAAATTTGTATCCGCACAACATACATAACACAACCCACCCTACGCATTTTAACGGCTACATAGCTTTATCAGCGTTTGCGTCTTTGCAATTTTTTGGAATGATTCCCTACTAATGTCTGGAGCCAGTTTCGGCAAGTTTAGTCTGGTTACACTACTATCATTCCAAAAAGAAACAAATCGCAATCAAAATGCAGTAAAAATACAATTCATGGTATGTGTTAATTAATTACTTAATTAATAATATGAAACAACAACATGTCCAGGTCTTATAATCACGAGTGTATACGATGTAGTGACCAGTGTAAAATTATGGAGAAGCCATTTATGTTGACATACAAATTGTTCATTTTAATAAAGACATTATGAAAAAGAAATACAAAAACATTGCAACATTTTTTTCATTATTAAATATAGTTTGTTGTAGCTTCATTCATGGCCAATAATGTTTGTACTAATAAAGACACATTTGTAATTGTAAAGGTTTGAATTGAGTAACAATCATAACCATTGAGTTCGACGAAAAGTAAAATGTCATACTCCTCAGAAATGTTGATGTCTAAAGACTGTCAAAAATATAAGCATAAAATCTGCTAAATTTTGAAGTTTGTTACTTTAACATAATCTACTGTTACAGGCGATTTGATGAACGTAATTGCCGGTAATCAAGTTTATCGAGATTTTTTCAAACATATCGTGTCCTTTGAAATTGACGTCGAAAACTGGTATTTCCCGATTACACGGAACTACAATCAGCGATTAAGATTTGCGTTTTTTGCCGGTGTAACTACAACAGACACTACTAGAACTGGAATAAGCTGGTATAGCACCTGTAATAAAAAAATCGGCTGCCTACAAGCATCGTCAATTAGCCACGTGATATACCGTTACACGCTATAATCGATAAATGTGGATACGTAATGAATTAAATGGGTTACCGAGGATGGTCTACAGGTGGCGCGTTTCATACAAAACTTGTCGCACGCAAGACCTGTGTCCCTAATTCAAAGGTCAAGGTCGCACTTAGAGGACAGAGTGTTGAAGAAGGTGATTACAGTGACCAACGAACAAAAATAGACAAAACTGTGACGTCAATAAAAAAGTGATCGTAGTCGCTCAGTTAGAGACGTGTCCGAGGCTATCAATGTATCGTCTTGTAGAGTAGAGATATATCTGCGTTACACATCAGTACAATAAACATTATTTAATGACAGAATATAAATGAAAAATATATTTAGTCGTCTAGATTACAACCTTTTGAGATTTTATTGTTTACTTTTGTTATTTTGTGGTAACTGTCTCGGACTGTTATAAATACAACAATACGAAAAGTAAAAACATAGTGTTTATTTTCTAAATGAAAATTGCTTTTATAAGATATAAATTTAAAAAAACCGGTGTCACCACAACTAGATCAGTAGTAATGACTTCAAAGACCTTCCAGAACTGCGAAAAGCCGGCCACCACATTATGACTTAATAATGACTTCAAAGACCTTCCAGAACTGCGAAAAGCTGGCCATCACATTATGACTAACTACGATGAGGTTTGCTATTGCCATGTGGTTGACAGATGGCTCAAACTACAAAAATGCGTAGATACTTATGGATATTTTTTTAGAAATTGTAGAGGTTATTAGAGAGAAGTTACCTATCGGTGACCAGCAGTCTGTTGTAAAAAATGGCGTGTGGTTTTATATGACATTGAACAATATAATAAATACATTTTGGAATGTTTTGTTATCTATTTTTTATATAATCAAATCCGCATAAGTTTTGCTCTATATATATATAGAATGAAGAGAACTGCGAACACGTCCATTATTTAAGTCAAGAGATCGAATGCCCATACACTATATTGATGCATACAACACACGAATATCGCAAATTGCAAGGTCAGTTATCACAACCCATTAAACAAGACGTATCTGAGAACAAGCACTTAAGCATCTGCAAGTTAAAAAAAACCCATTGACGCATGTGCAGTCACTGGGAAACAGTCACTACATAGAGAAACTCAACTGATTGAAAACCCATATAAAGTCCAATATTGACAACGTTTTCTCATCAATCATGACACAAAATAAAACCTGAGTTCTGAAGTGTTTATGTAATGAAAAATGTCCGTTTGTAGTGTTATTCTGAACCGTTTCAGTCAAAGATGAGTTCTTTTCATTTTGAACTCCAATTACTTCACACATTACACATTTCAATATGGGAAAACCGCTTTTACTAATGAAAACGTTTCATGATAATAATAAGGCTTTATCTGAAAATCGGCCGTTTCCTTACAACTTGGAAGAAAAAGAATGAAACATGATACATTTACTTACCTAAGAAGATTATTAAATTTGATAATCAATGTCGACAGTCGAGAAAACAAAACTGCTGGATATTATTTAATTATAGTTCATTTTAAAGATTTGATTTCTTGAAAGAAATAAGGCTTTATATCTTCGGTGTATCTCTTCTCACTCACGAATATTCCCACAACTCAATTTTCTTCACAAAATTTGGCTAATGAAATATTATTTAATTAGGTATGCGTCTAAATAGGTAAAATGTAACAATCAAAATATAAACTCAAACTTGACCTACTGATTCACCTCTAAAACTTTGGAGCAGAAAACATGAAACATATATAAAGCATATATATATAAAACATTATTTTTTTAATCTGAAATGTTTGTTGTTTTTGGCAAATTCAATACGGCTTTTTTCAAATTTAATGTTATTATTTGATAATTCAAAACTTTTCATTTCAATGCTTCTCTGTCGCAACGCGTTCACCTTGGTAAATCACTATTTAATTTTAAAATATTCATAATATTTAGTCTCATGTTTAAAAAAATTACTGAAGTTTCACCTTGAAAGACTTGTGTGTTTTCTTTGATTGCAGTTAAATGGCGGTTGTCTTCAAACATGTCCAGATAATTGTCATTCAATGTCTTGAATATTTTGGCTGGGGGTTCACTTTTATCAGTAATAGATTCAGTGTGACTTGGCTCTGATTTATTTTTTGTGTAAATCACGTGGTATCATCGAAGGGGGTACTTCAGGAACTTCTGCCAGTGCCATTAAGATATTGGCCAATGTCTATAGTTTTGAGCAATCCATCACCCCATGTATCAAAATCAGTCGGTTTCAAGTTAAAAGGATCAATCTAGGAAATGCAACCATAAGACTCCATCGCAGTACTGTTGCAGACGATTTGTTTTAGTCTTATTTGTTTTCACATTTATACACTTTTGTTTGTTGAAAAAAAATAGTTGCATTAGTTCAATAAAAATGTGCCACCATTATTTTTGCATTTTTGCTGTTTTTATTGGAAATGCTCATGTTTTGCAAATATAATTTGCATAAAAATAGGACACAGATATTTCTACGCCGGTGATGAGGCACAGCATACCAAAGTTTATGAATGCATACCCCTTGCCCTGTTAAAATGCCTATGCGATGTTAATATTGCAATATAACAACACATTAAACAAATCTCGTTTTCGACTTTAACTGTATTTGGCGTGTAGAGAATAATTCGAATATTTATTTATCACAAAACCATAGTGAGCATTTAAATCGAAACTCATTTAAACGATTAATAAGAACAACACGTGTACGGAAGATTTATCTTTGTACTGCACATTAATGCGGACATTAGCTCGATCACCGTATAACTACTATGATCAATTTAACAGGTTTAGTTATTTTGCATGTAATGCTTTTATCTCATATTGTAATTTCTAGATGATTGTGTGAAGGATATGTATGCATTTTATTTATGTTTTTATTTATTTTTATTACAGGGTTACGACGATGACATTTCAGTACGATAAAAAAATGTTCAAATTCCGTAAACTTTATATAAATAACCTCGGTATTAATAATGTTTATTCAACATGTCTCAATGGTGCAACGCTCCTTCTGCAAGTATTACTTGTTAATAAATCCAAGTGAACAATCTAGACGGCATAACTTGTTATTCACGAGGACGCTTTTCATTATCTTCGAAAATACAATATTATTATGTAAATCTCAGAGACACGGCGACAGAGACAGATAATAAAATGTATACTTGAAATCAGCATTCAACTTATCTTCACGTCAACTTATATTTTCTTGACACATCACTACATTACATTATACAATCAGTCATTAAAATGGAGTTTCCCAATCCGTTAGAGATAAATGATAGAATATGACATTTGCATAAAATTGTATTAATAATTTGTTCTATAAGATCAAATGCGTTTTATTAGAGCTACTGTTTTTTGCATAAAAAATAATCGTTTACACCAAAACATCAGACACACATTTCATTAATCATCTTTAACATCACACAAGACGAATTGTTTGGATTACCACTGTCCTTGTCTGAATGCCTTTAACGCACATTTTCGATTGCTCTCTTGCAATACACTTAATTGTCTTGTCCATATATTCTTTTGAAGCCTATAGCAATCAAAACATCCAATAAATGAAGCAATATTTACTGTAAACATAATATTGTCAGAGTAAATATAGTAAAAATACTATATGTCCCCAGCAGTAAAACATAAGTCATATAAATCTAAACTTAGTCTAACATACGGTATTGACTTATATAATCTGGAATGTAAAACCGTGTTATGGGTCCAGCCGTATGAACGGAGTACGCAATTGTTAAGTTACACCGTGTCTGAGTACATATACATGCTGAATGTTACCTGTACAAATTAGTACACTTTGCTCATGTAGGTCGGTTGTATTTTCTTATAAACTACTTGGAAAAGCTATTTTGAACGTTGGTTTGGATGTTTACTTATACTTGTTTTATAGATATGTTTGTTTATCAGGTTCAATCATATGTCTATTACTTGTGTATATATTTCCGATTGAGGAGTGAAAGTAATATTCGCAAATAAAATTATTATATAAACTGTTTTTAAAATTACATAAATGTTCATGGATGCACCAAATTTGCCCGTACCTTCTACGTTCTCAATATTGTTTTTGTGTAGAGTATTTAAGTGTTAGATTAACCTCATTTTCGCAAGATATAACATATGTTAAATAACATACTGCTGTCCTGAATATCCGAATACAGGAATAGTCTCGTGAGAAAATTGGGATTTCACAGCATGTTCATAAACGATTGTAGCAATACTAATGAACTTTTAGAAGTCACAGGATACGAATACTATTCACTGTGTGGTACGAAATCCTCTCGTCACGAACTATAATGCCATAGTTGCAGGTTGGTTTTTCTCTGCTACAATGTCTACATATTGAGTGTTGTTATCATTAATATCGTTGCTGTTGAGTGCGTTTATTGTTTCGCATACAAATACAATGCATGCAATGGTTAAATCTTACGATGTAGAACAAAATGCAATAAATATATAATTAAAACAGTGTTTGTATTAACTTTAATTAAACAAGCAACGTAATTCGATAGCTGTATCTGATATAATTGTCAATAGCAGGACTTAAGTCTTGCACTTAGTGCGTCTATAAAATGTGTAGTCGAATACGAAGTGTTCATGTTTATTCATATTATGTTAAACCTTTTTCTGCAAAACAGTTTGTTCATGAACATTATAAAGCTTTCTATAATATAATTATTAAGTTTTTCGGAAAAATATTTTTGAATTGTATTTGCATGCAGTTCATGGCACAAACGTTGAATTTTCCATGTAATAAGGGTGACCGTTTAACAAGTGAATTCACTTGAAAGTGTTCATTTGCATCTTGGCGGACAATATGGAGATGGGGCAGCTCGTATATATTTAAGAAATAATTTTCGATTTATCGTTGTTTATCGATCAATAAACAACGACTTGGAGTTTTGATACGTGGAAATCAAACCACGAGGGCATTAGCCCGAGTTGTTCATAGCCACGCCAAAATACGACACATTGGCTAATAAACAACGACAATGCAAAATTTATTTATATTCTAACATGATTTGACATATAGCTATGCAATTGTTATTTGGAACTACTTTTTACTATGCTCCGCTCAGAATCTGGACTTATTTTTGCTTTGTTTATTGGATAGTTTAACAGAGATAATTTTTTTCATTATATATACACAAATATTATGTTATAATTATAAATAGTTAAATGTCCAACCTTTTGAGAAAAGTCCATGCAATACTGTAACCAAAACATAACCTCTTTCACTAAGTTACTCATGTACTGAACTAATGATAATCGTATGTCCATTATTTATTCATTTAACCAGTTATTACCGCTAGAATGCAATGGGCGAATCAATGATATTATTAAATAAACCAAGGGCATATTATCAGTGTTTGTTGTTCGAGTGCATAAGAGGTGAATGAACATTTAAACGTTTGTTAATCAGTTATTCATTAAAGGTTGTAGTATATAATTCGACGAGAAGGAACGCTGGTGTAGTAATTACCTTTGATTATTATTAACGTGTATTTATTTGCATACACCATGTACGCTTAATAAAACTAATAGAGGCTGTCGCCGACTGCATAGAAGAATCTAGGGAGTCAGTCTTCAATGAAAACAAATGTTTTCGCCGAATAATATTCTACCCACTGAAAACAAATGCGCATTTGAGTGCTCGGAATAACTCAACTTCTAACGGTGCATTTTGGGGGATTTCTTACAGACGTTTGTTGACGCATTAATGCTATAAGTGTAAATATCTATAGTGACATGAATTTTGAGTGAAATGTACTCGTATATTGTATGTGTACTAACACGTTACTAAGAGTACATATGTAGGCCGAAACATCAATACTTGTATTTAATTTCAAATGGATGGCAGAAATTATATCAATGTGTCATATGACGCAAAAGACACGAAGTAGTTTCAATGCACCAAACGTCAATACATGGTATTAACACTTCGTTACCTTCTAAGTTATATATCAAACATCCATTTCAAAGGCGACATATTGAATTTAAAATATTTATATTTAATGTGCTTTATGTTTTGCGTATAGATAAGCTGGTGTTGGTGTAGACATTAAGTCAATGCCTCAGACACGTTTCTACTGTGCATAGTTTCTTTATCGAAATTACTGAAATCATGCAATGGTATATAAGCACAACTTGTACTTCATACTTGCCGAGCAATACTTTCCATGATATCCAGGCTGGCAAACACACGTGGCCACGTTGTTATTCACAAAACAACGCCCAAAGTTGTGACAAGTACTTGATTCATGACACGGACCTGCTAAGCGTAAGAAAAATGCTCTTGCAATTGTGCTCGCATAAAGTTAAAATCAAAGATGTAATAAAACACACAAATTATTTACACTCATAATGAGTGATTCTTTAACGACGCTGGCATACAATTCCGAGAGGGAGGGAGGGAGGGAGGGAGGGAGGGAGGGAGGGAGGGAAGAGCCGAACATTAAGCTCTCCAATTCTTTTGCCGTACATGTTGCACCAACATTGCAAACAAAGTGGTACAGCGTTCGATCCAATGAGAACTGGGCTTTGTAACAAGGCAATATCGTTCAGTTCTCTAGGCGCGCTTGTTTCGATGAAAATGTATTTCCTGAAAATAAATACACCGTTACGAGGTTACCCAAGTTATATTTTTATTGCACAGACTATATTGTATACGTTGTTTACATGATCACAAGGCTATAAAAAGTATTGATTGAGGTATATATGTTTTTGATATGTTCAAATGTTAAATATAATCGATAAATCTACCATTTCTATGAACCGAGGAAACAAATCAAACCTTTCTCTGTCCGAGAGTTTGATCAGCGTCGGGACCTATATCATCGGATGGTGTAGACGACTGATAGATTGTCCAGTCACAGTTGCCGATTGACAAAACATTATGCCAGGCGCAGGTGTTTTCTCGATCAAAGTCACAAGATGTATCTGAGGGAAGCAATACATATGGTGAGTCATACACAACAATCTGTATATGGAGAAGTCCAAATAAAAGCTTAGATTACAAATTGCATCAGGGTTAAAAATGATTGTATGTGCTCACACATGTACTTGTATAGTATATGCAGGTGTTGCATACTGGAGATTAACCTTTAGTTGCAGTTATTAAACGTTAGCACTATCGGTACTATCTAGACACGTCAAGCTCTTTTTACACCAGAAATTATGATAATTTACAATTTGTGCAGTTTTTAACTTAACTTCTGTGTTAAAGCCTATGTTTAAAATGTCAGTTTTAAGTTGATATCAGTGATCAAATGTTTTCAACATAATCGACGAATGTAATCTACTCTCAATGTGGTCTATTAACTACACTTAGTAAGATCAATCAACATATCTTAATTATGTTTGCAATAAAACCCTTCATGTCTTCTAACTAATTGAACAGTCTGGTCCAGCATATCTTGCCCGGCACACGCATGTGGCTTTGGTCAAAGATGCGTCCGTGATACAAACCGATTGCCCATGGCATGTAACTTCAAGACACGGACTGGAAACTACAAACAAAACGATATTAATATTGTAATACGTTTTATTTGCACACATACACATATAGTTGTAAGTAAGGACCAATACGATTGTTATGTTTTGATTAGTATGCTGTCAAAGGCAATATTCTCACTGATAGTAATATTACACTCATGTACCAACTACAAGGACAAAGTAAGAGACCGTATTCCAGAAATATCTCAGGTTTATTTTAAATATTTTCACATAGATTCCATTTTTAGCTCGAATATGCGAAAACAAGTTTATAATCAAAAGACTTGTATTAAAAAAAAGCATAATCTATTTACTTGAAACCTGGAATTAACCTTTGTCATTAACACCGCCACCGGAAGCAATATGCTCTGTTTTTTTTTAGGTAGACGTATCCCCCTTTATCACACAGATTTTCATTCAAAATAACTTCAAAACGACATAAGTTATTTACGTGAAACTTTAAATGTACTTTTGTCATAAATTCGCCAGCCTCGGATGCATAATTCTTCATAGCTATGTTTTGTATTTTGACAGAGTTATGCCCCTTTTTGAAATATATTATACACTACTCATTATTATGTAGTTGGTTTTTGTTTGTTGTTGTTTTTTATTGTTTTACACTGAAAATAACTAACACTGTCCTCTGACACATTTGTGATCTTCTAACAGAAAAATACTCAAAAAAATAGTTCATTATAAGTTGATATATAACAGAAAAATAGTAAACAAATAATTCATAATAAATTAAAAATAAATGATTAGTACTGCGCCATATATACATAGATAAAAAATGAAAGCAAAATGGGCGTTTTAAAGTTACTGAGAATAGTGCACAGATGTGTTTGGAATTTAGGAAAATGATGGCAACCGATGTGCAATGATATATAATAAAAGTTTCTTAGGGCTGTTAAATGTTTCCTTTACAAACGACATGTCGGTTCAACAATAATATGTTCAGTATGTTGCGTGTGTAAATATAATGTTTTTGTACACTTCACAAGATGCATCAGGTGACGTTACTATTATGTTTATGGGAAGTTAAATACAAGTAGTTTAGTCCTAGTAGCTCTGTAAAAGTGTTTTCTTGTGGCAATAGACATGCGTATGGTTTTACCGCCTCTATACGAGACACGCTAACGAACAACCTAACTTATTCTACTATGTCTGCTAACGAAGTTGAAATCAACGCTTACCGTTTGTTTTCATAACAATCGATACATTGAAACATCTTTCTTCGCCATTTTCACCAGAGCTGCAACAAACGTTGAATCATTAGTTTTGTTGTTGATTTCCATCTTGATATATTTATAACTATTTATATTAAAACTCCTGTGGGAAGGATCAGACTAACAACTGCCTAACCATAATTATCAACAATACTGATGTTGTTACAACATACGTTAGTAACTTGAGGGCGGTGCAGACACGATTGTTGCTTGTAGGCCCAAACGACAGGTCCATTGTGCGCGTTGAGTTGATAACTTTGCCGACGACACAGGGCTGACAGGTCGTGAAGACGTGACAAGTGTATTCCTCCGGTGCTTGAATTTGGAAGTCCAAGCTGCAAATCAATAAAAAAGTATTATACATGTTCTATTATTCCAGTTATAATACGCCATCAATGTGATTTGTAAAATATGTCGTGTACTAAATTGTTGTTTTAAATTAGTCATACACCTGTTTTAAATTTGTTTATAATCTTTCGCTATCATGAAAATATATAATTTGAGAACTATATTATTAATTAGTGTCTTTTTAGAAGTGTTAATGTATAGTAAATTAAATAAAAAAATACAAACTACGCAGTCACTTTGAGTCGCATTGGAAAGACAATGCAATTAAAACACAAAAACGTATATACACATACAAATGACAGCTTCTTGGTCTAATTAGGACTTAATAACACGTAATTACGACTTCATTAGATATATTTACTGGAACATGTATTAACTAGTTGTGCATCGTAATTAGGAGTTAATTAACTAAATAAGAAGCATTCGTTTTGACTTGTAAATAACTACTTAAACGCTTATTACGAAACGAAGCTCAAAATTATTAACCCTCAGTCACGATTTTGGCTACGATTGCCCACGATTTACATAATATTGGTGAAGCGAGGTTAAGTCTGAACACGTACGTACTGGTTTCTTTGTGAATCTTAAATATTCTTTGGGAAATCTGTATCGATCGGGAAGCGCTACGACATCTTTGAACATGTTCAAAACATTCGTGGCTTGTCGTAGCGCCGCCGCGAATTTTCACAAACGTAGGACAATCCCAGTGCCTCATCGTATCTGGCTTTTTCTTACAGAAATCGTAGAGGCATTCGTGTTTAATCCTGATTAATCGTGACTGATTTTATGACATATATATATAACAAAACTGTAGTGCGTTATGATACGTTTTGCTACGTATACGGTACGGTTTTCTACGCTTGACCTACGGTTCAGTTACGATTCCAGTAGGATCGTGAGCGACAACTATCATGACTACTCACGAATATACACGATGGACCACGACAACGCGACGATTATGTCGCGTTGCCTGTTCGGTTTATCGCGATGTTACTACGAACTCACTACATTGCCTACGTTAGTGTCACGAAAATAATGCTTGAGGCATCGTGATGTCCAAATCGCTTTGAAAAGTCTTGGTCGCACGTAGGTTCTTTCTTCAAAAAATTATTATGTTATATATTAAGAACAATTGTTAATGCATACATATATCACTGATTGAAACATGAAGAATCAATTGTAAAGTAATTGCTACAATATCCGCTTTACATAAATAGCAACATCAAATCAAACCGTATTGATTAAAGGAGCCTACTGACAGATTTTCGAATTGCCTATATGTTTCGTCACCAATGCAAAAAACTACACTATATAAAAAGGGGCGAAATAGTTGTATAATACAGAAACATACGCATAATGGTTTATAAGCACCGATTAAAATGGGAAAATATTTATAGCAGCGATGTTAAATGCGTAATCATATTTTTAAAAACGTTACATGTTTAATTATATTAATTAATTAAAATAATTAATTATGTACGACTACGCTCGACAACGTACTGCAACCTGCGTCGACTTCAGTTGTCTTGTATGCAACCGGTACATGCTCTAGACAAATATTCTTGTTCATTGTTTGCTTCTGTCTATTGTTGCACAATTTAGTTCAGCAGCTCTCCCTGATGGCCACAATGAAGTAATGACCATAATCCTATCCCTGTGATACGATGTCATATATCTGGTTCTGGGCTGATCAGCGAGCAAATAATGCAACATGAGAAGCCAAACAGAGAAACGATTTAAACGAGATGTTGCAATACCATGTTAACAATATTAAAATGGAGTTTAAGAAAAATATTGTATCTTCTACATAAGGCCCATGCTAACAATATGTCGACAGAGTCATAGGACAATGCATTGAAAACTTTACGAACGCGTAATACAAACATACACGAGAAAAACTTTACTCTGGTTATAATTAATGTCCCCTAGTACTAAATAATAGGTAAAACAATGTATCAATTTGATGTTAATGTATGTAACTTGACGGTATGCAAACAAAATTGGATTCCAAACGTATTAAGAATATTTTTCAGCAATAAAATATATAGCGTTGACATCCTGCGTATTCGTACGTCAGTCATGTCTTGCACTGTCGTTCAACCACGCACGCTCACGCAGGTCTACGTCGACTTACGAATTTGCTGATGTCAGATTTCTCCAACACGACCCAGGACAAACTTACGACGTCCTACGCATGTTCACGCAAGACTTTGTAAAAATCTTGAACGAATCCGAAAACCAGCCACGACTGATGTTTAGACTTAAGACGACGCACGACATTCTAAAACAACATAGGAACATACAGGACTAGGTCAGGATTTTCAGTCCTAGACCTGTCTAATACATGTCTTAACTGCAGTTTGACTGGGGCTTTACCAAATTTGAGCTATAAATTCATTTAGAGCGAAATATCATTAGACCGAAACCACCTGACAATCATTCCGTGAAAAAATAACTAGACCGAAACCACCTGACAATATGCGAATGTCTTCCTGGTACGGATGCTTTATATATAGTGTCATACAAATTGACTCATTTGTTAATGAGATCTCGCGCGCAAAACAAAACTACTGGACCGACGTTTGAACAAGGCGAGTCCTTCAAAATCAAATTATCAGGGATCCATTATAGTTCCCCAGCAAGCAAACCCATAAGGGCCAAATATGTGCTATAGCTGGGCAAAAAATACAATATGGGCCCCATGTGGCTCCCAAATGATTATTTGCCCATATCAGACCCATATGGGTCCCCGCAATAAAGCCCATTCTGGTCAACTGCAAGTATGCCAATATGGGTCACAGAAAGCCATCCCATGTGGGCACAATATGAGTTTTACCTGAGCTGATGGGCACAGTGTGGGACCCATATGCAGTATCTTGCCACTATAAAACCCAGTTGGTTCCAACTAAAGTAAACCTATTTGGGGCCAAACTAGAAAGCCCATATGGGTCCCAGAGTCTATATGGGCCAAATATTGGCTAAGGCTGGGCATAAAATACAATATGGGCCCCATATGCATCATTTTGCAACAATAAAACCCAGTTGGGTCAATTAAATCGTTTCATTTTTGTCCGTCAAACAGACATGTGTATTTTCAGATAAAATGTCAGTGGTAATAGTTTAAATAAAGACTAATGGTACGATTATGTTCACATATATGCATTAAATAATTGTATGTTTGTATTCTTTGACGGAATAAATAACTAATAATGACCAGACAATTAAAATTGGTTTCCCACAAACAAACGTCGGCAACGTATAGCGTCTTTTTAATGAATGTGCATTACAAATCTTTGATAAGTAATTAATATGAAATTACATTACATTGCATACTATATAAAATATAGTATGTATTATCGCATACAACGGACATAGAAATAAGAAACATATAATCGACACTTGTTAATCATTAAATGCTCATTACTGCGTTATTACAAATTAATTTAAATTAAAAAACAAACTGTTAGAACCTAACTGTATTAACATTTGATTTAACCACTTCAAAGACAAATAAACTATGTAATGATATACATTTCATGAAGTTAATTAAATAAAGACATTTTTAAGTTATTAAACGAAATTTTGCAATTTACAGTGAACATTATGGTGTTTCCTTTAATCATGTAGACGGTTTGTCCAAGGGCGAAAAGTCCAGGGTGGAAATGTTTTTGGGTCGAAACGTCCTGTCACCGTTTAGAAATTTTTTTTACCAGGAAACATGTATGTCAGTTTTTATATTAAATCAGATATGTGAGTTATATAAACTGTTAATAATAAATATATATAAAGCAACTTGAATTCACGCTGTTACTTTTCCTAGTATTGTGATAGAGTTTTGTTTTCTAATCATGAATTTTTTTGAATTTGTCACACAAGAAGTGCCAGAGTTTTGCCCCTTTTTCATGCAAAAAAAGGTGCACAAATGCCCTTTTCCAATGTATAGACTTTATTTTCCATCCAATCTTAACCAAACTTTCGCACTTTGTGTACGACTATCTGATCTCAGAAGACGCCAAAAATGGGCCATATGGTATTTCAAACGCCAGACTTCACGTCCTTTGTGTATTAAAAAAATAAATCACATTATTCAAGTTAGAGACTTCATTTTTCATCCAATCATCACCAATCTTGCACAGTTCGTCTATTATCATATTGTCTATTATCATGAGATTAAAGTTGAAGTCGATAATAAGCAAGATTGGACCAGAAACACCAGAGTTATTGCCCTTTGTTTGTGAAATAATATGCACAAATGGACATTATTCAGGATAGATACTTCATTTTTCATCCAATCCTCACCAATCGTGTACAGTTTGTCTATGAACATAAGACGACAGGTGAAGTCGAATATAAGCATGATCAGGCCAGAAACACCAGAGTTATTGTCCCTTGTATTGAAAACAAACATCAACAATATATCAATGATTTGCTTGCACTCACGATTTTTAAATCAATGTTGACCAAACTTACACAGTTTGCGCATTACGATAAAAATTGATTGATAAAATTTGATTTCCAACATTTATAAGACTTACATGCAGTTATTTGTACATGCAACGTTGCTGTCTTCAGAGCCTCCATTAACATCATTTATCATCGTTGGACACAAAATTATCAAAGAAAACGCAAAACTTTACCTTATAGCACAGCCATCGCAATTTTCACATTGCAACTAGTTCCTCAAATCTATTTGCTAAAAATACATCAAAATCTACTGTTTTATATTGTTCAGATGCCTTAATTTTCAAACCTGTCACAACAGTATGGTTTTCATCTGTACCAGTTCTCAAGTCCCACAGGCAATTCTTGCCGTTTGTCGGAATGCAAACTGCTTTTCAGCAACCATTCAATACTGGGCATTCTTACCGGTTAATTAGAGTTAATTGTGTATATAATTTGTAATAATTGGCATAACTGTAATGCCGAAACAAGTTCCAATGATAGGTACATATGTTAATTCATAGCCTCGCCTTATTAAAAAGTGTTATGTATCTTGATTCGCATACATATCATAGACATTATATTGACAAATCTGGTTTCGCATAAAATATCAAATATTTTGGCTTCTTTAATCAAAATAAATGTTATCATTATTGTATCATTATCTGTCCAGTTTTGTAAGGTATGTTTTAAACAGCAATTGGTTGGTGTTCTGCGAAAAGAGTTTGTGTAAAACGCTTGAGAATCACCATATATTCAGGATAAAATATATGTGCACATGAACTTTATTTCAAAAATAACAAATCAAATAAGGTACTGGTATATGTCTTCGTATTATTGCGGAATGCTAAACATTGTCAATTCCAAACACAGACAGCCGTTTAAATATATATGTCTGTATAGAAGTATTTTGCAAACTTATATGGCTGTAGTTTTTCTGCCTCCGGCATCTTGACGCAGGAGGCATATAGTGATTGTCCTGTCTGTCCGTCCGTCTCTCCGTGACAAGGTTAAGTAGATTTTACTGTTTCGTATAGCACCAACACCGCTTTCTACACACTTCGATACTTGCATAGTTGTTGCTTATGACCATTCCGTATCCACCCATATCACCGAGCATCACTTTGATCTTGACCTTATTTGCACTTAGATTAATTAAAAAGTGCCATTTCTTGGTTAACTATATTTTACCGTTTCGTCATGCACTACACCGTTTATTACAACACTTGGATATTTACACATTTGTTACTTATGACCTTTCCCAACCCACCCATATCACCCAACCTCACTTTGACCTTGACCATTACCTAATTTGGACTAAGAAATGGGCAATCCAGCAACAACGGGGGGCACGTGTGTTTATTAAAACGGAATCTTGTCTTATTACTTAAAATAGCAACGTTTAATTACAAAAAAACAAAACAATAAACAACTTATAGTTTTACGGAAACAAAAATGTGTATATTATGTGTATTTAATGTACATAGAAAGCAGCCACAGGATTTTTTGAGCT
The DNA here is from genome assembly GCA_027627225.1 of Congeria kusceri. Lineage (NCBI taxonomy): Eukaryota > Metazoa > Mollusca > Bivalvia > Myida > Dreissenidae > Congeria > Congeria kusceri. The sequence goes on from CM051028.1 coordinate 64,572,637, forward strand.
GAATTCATATGTTGCTTTTTCTTTCGGAAGCAGTAAAAAGAAATGTGTCCACCACAAGTCGAGAATTACTGCAATTTATGGCGCTAGAAGGAAAGAAATGGAGTATTAAATTAATGCCTATATTGTTGTCACCTACCAAGATAAATTAAGTGCATAACTAAAATTATGTATTCATGGTGAAGGTCAAGAAAAAAATACAACAGTGTAAGAACAACAGTGCGTGGCTTTCCAGTGATGAGAGAAAGTTCAGCCGATTCGTGATAATCACAGATTGCATGTAGTGTTGTGAATTCTTGATTTAAAAATAAATACTCTAGCTGCGGTATTATTTTGACCTTATTTCTTATGGTTTGGCTTCAAGTATATACTTGAATTAATTTACATAAGAATGTGACTGCAAAGGAGAAAGGAAACACAGGATCTTGTAACAATACAACATGTATTGAGAAGCTTCCACACAAGTAAATTTGCAAAATAATAGTGATCGTGATTTGCCAGTAAATTACTTTATACAACTGAAGATAAAACCAGTTCTCTGAATGAGGTCAAACTTATCAATATTTGAAGAAATTTGCTTGCTTTCTGTATCAGGGGATAAGACATGGTTTTATTTTTTGCAGGATTGAGTCGGTGTGATTTACTTTACCGAAATAATTAATACATTTTGTATTGTAGATATTATTTCAAGTGTAATGAGAGACATGAAACTATGATACAAATACTTTCGTTTAATCGTTTCATTTATATGCATCACAGTTATAGGTTGTTCCTTGTGGATAAATAAATACAACAAACAGAAGTGGTTACTGCTCTAAATATGATATTGAGAGAACAATTTCAGCAGCTGCCTGTATAACTTCCCGCTAAGGCCGAAAAATGTGTATTTCGGGAAAATGTCTTAATTTTTATTATTATTATTAATATTAATAATAATAATAATAATAATAATAATATTATTATTATTAGTAGTAGTATTATTATTATTATTATTATTTATTATTATTATTATTATTAGTAGTAGTAGTAGTAGTAGTAGTAGTAGTAGTAGTATTACTATTATTACTTACTGGATAAATGTGACAGATACGTAATTTCAGCAGCCTGTGCATGTACTACGGTTTTCCATATTGAACCATCATACACAACGAAAACATGATTGGTCGGCAAAGTTGGGCTGACAAATACGGGAGTAACTAAAGTCTCAACCATATTGACTAGGAACTGAAATTATACGAAATTTATTAAGAGTGTTAAAAACAAATCAATGTAAAAATGTGGTTTATGACACAAATCAAAATGACCCATTACCGCAAGGCCGCCTAAAAGACTGTTATAATTTGTATTGTCAGCTTGCAGGTAATACTTGTAAAATATTTGGTATTCTGAGTTAATTATTTATAATACATTACATACTAATTCGAACGCACTGCAGTAAAATAAGAAAACACGTTTTAACCCAATGCAATACAAACTCACAAAAAATTGTATACAGTTTGTATTAAAAACAATTTTTATATTGCATCGTCTGTTAAGGTCTTTCAATGCTGTGTATTGTTGTATAAAATAATTAATTTTTCATCAAATATAACTATAATGTTTCTAAAATTGTTTGTAAAATGATAACTGTTATAAGTCGTTACTAAAATGATACTTTGGTTAATTTAATAAAAGATCAGACTTATGAATCTGAATCTGCCTTATCACTAAATACAAAGGTACTTACTTGTACAGCAGTTGTACATATTGAAAGCTGCGTTGGGTGATAATAAACGCCCAGAGAAATCAACGTCCGTATATAGTCCACAACGTTTATTGTCATGATTATCCAAGTATCGTCTATTTAGCCTGGTGATTCAAAAGCTTCGATGTCCATATATTCCTACAGACGCACAGACACACATATAGAAATGGTAATGATTACATATAGAAATACATTTATTAATAATAAATAAACTTTAAATGAAATGTGTATCTTAACCTGGGTGACGTTTACGCCCGGTGCAAGTCTTAATTTCCCATTTTCGACAAACTGCGTGTGTATACATTTTACGTTATCGTCGTTGTCATCTATAGTTGGAAGGTCAATTGTCGACACTGTATTCAGTTTAATTCTAAACAAACGGGAACGAACAGATTATACGAGCTTATCAGCGGCGAAAATATAGAAAGCTAACACTGCAAATATTAATAATCATAATACCAAGTCCATATGGGACCCAGCCTATATTGGTCAGTCTGATGTGTGCTTCTATGACCAGTTCGAGGCAGTTGTTGAAGACCGCCATCCTGACTTGAGAATCGTTTTGGCAACTGCAGATTTTCTTTCGAGGAGCACAATGCAGCCTTCATTCCTTAAATATCAACTTAGTAAATATGTGTTTCGCACTTGGATTTTTTTTCATAACTAAATAATTATAATTGCACTTTAAATTAAATTTGAAATGAATATATTTCTGTTGTCATGAATTATCGCGACTATGTAAAAAATTTAACTTCACTATCACAACTGTTTCAAAATGTGTGTGTTGTTTTGTATGTGCAATCTTTGTGAGAAATCAATATATTTGCTTTTGTTGAAGTTGCATTATTTATTAAAACGTAAACGGCAATAAATTTAATGTGGGAATAATTTCACTAACTGGGACAATATATTGCATGCATTAGAGTTCTGAAGTAAAGATGTATGAATAAGCTTTACCTACTTAAGCAATCTCACATAAAAATGTATATCCTATATTTCATTTGTACATGCCTTACCTTAATTATCATGTTCTTATTTATCGCTATAATCAATATTAAAATATTTAATTGCAAAAGAAATAAACAGCAAATTCATTTGTGTTATGAATCCATTTGTGTTTATTAATCACTTTAAATTTAAGTCGAGCACGACACGACAACGCGTCTAATTTTCCAAACATAAAGAATACCATCAATGATGGGTTATTGTGCAACAAATCATGGGTGGTGCGTAATATTTTGAAAATAGTTCCGGTAATTAAAATGGTTGCGTAAAATGCACATGGTTAATATTTTTACTGTATTTATCAAGCAGTATAACGCAATTCGCTTATTGTTTATCAATGAAGCTGACGTCATTTTGAATTGTTATGGTTTATTGACATCACAGACACGCATGTGAATGTATTTTCGTGGAAAATGGGTAGAGTATAGATTCCTATATGTAGTTATCAATCATAACCTTTAAAATTACAGAAGAATTTTACCGAAGATCGTGTTGGAATTCAAATAATTGACAGGTAAGCGTTGGTTAATATGGTTATAACTAACAGTTTGTCTTTCCGATGCTTGCTATCAAACCACTTGGGCTTTTGCCCTCGTGGTTTAATTGCTTCACATCAGAACTCCAAACTTGTGGTTATTTCCACAATAGCCGACGCTAACCTGTCAAATATTTCGAATCTAAAATGATCTTCTGTAAAATTCAATTATATATTATTGAGTGATATTATACATAATTGGTAAACCTGATATACATTATTAATAAAAAATTCAAATATTGACGTGTAGATCTGTGATCATATATGATGTTAATCTTACCTGCAGTAGACAGGCCAAATACCCGTAGTTGCAATAGCATGAACATATATTTCTTTTAAAGGACTTGTTCACAGATGTTCGTATTTCTGAAAAATGTCACTTAACGTCTTAACTGCAATTAAACTAAAGATGTTGGATTGACCAAAAAAATATTATATCGAGAAAAAAAAATTGTCCTGGACGGGACTCGAACCATGTCCACCGGAATCGAAAGCCTCTCTCTGCCACCACTCTGCTATTCTTACTGCCGATCATTGAGGTTAATGTTTAACGCTAATCACTTTGTAAGTGATACACGTGTTTTCCAAAATACAAACAAAAAGCGTCACCAACGCTTTATAATTTTATCTATTTTAGCTGATGATTTTTCATAAAACTATAATTTTATCCATTTCAATTGATGATTTTTCACAAAAGAAACTGTATTACCCATATATTTCTTTGTCAGTAGTGTTATTTTGCTGGTTTATATATAATGTATTTTTATTGGTGGGATCTATAAAAAACATGTTGAAAATTGCCAATTTGCCAATCTGTGAACAGGTCCCTTTAATTCTCATTTTTAAATAGTTGATAACAGATATATAATACCTATATGTATCCCCGTCACACAGGTATGCAGATTATGAAAGAGCATTTGATACTACAGTACAACTTCAGCAGAAATGGTGGAAAACTACATTTTGTCTAACTTCTACTTCTCCAAGCTTGATATAGTAAGTTTGATATTTTGAGAAAAAGAAATTGCTGTTTATTTCATGAAAATAAAATTGTTGTTTGTTTATAAGAATACATAACATGTATATCTTTTTTAATCAGATGTTTTTGTTGAATCCCAGACTCCGTGGACCTCTAAGTCAGCTGTAGGACAATGATTTGTAAAGCATGTTGAAAACATTGTATACACTGTTAACTAATTGATTATTATTTATTTATTTGGCATAACATAATGCATACACTGATTTTTGCAATAATAATTGCTTTATATATCAAACAAAGGTCTAACTAACATTAAATAATAATATGTATAAGGTTTGTGATACATTTTTGTCAGACACCCTCATGTTTTGTCTGATTGTGTGACAGGTTTCGCACTGTCTGGAATTCTATGTATTTCTTAATGTTTATTTAATTTCAACACATATTTTTTTTAATTTGCACTTTCAGAACATGTGTTAAGGTCGAGGAAGCAAACATTGAAGGTAAGTGTACAATGAGGAGACTGAAAAAGCTACTTGTTGGTGTGTGTGATCAACAAATGCCGCGGCTGTAAACAAAATGAACGTGGAACACCCCATACTTCTGATAACCAAACAGTGATAACTTCAATTAACTATTAACAAGGCAGTAATTGCAGAACTTGTATGGAGTCCAGTATTTTCATGCTCATTACAAGAGACAGTCACTTAGCAATGAAGTTCATTAGCCCTTGCCGCTCTCAATAAGGAAAACAATGCATGGCATAATTACCAGTGTTATTGACACTTTATATCCAGTTGTTGTTAATTTTAAAACATGCAACTAACATTGCTGTGAGTGAAATGACTGCAATCATAGTCTAAAATGTTGTATTACATCGACTTTTAAATAATTATATGTGTTTTAGCTCGACTATTCACCAATTGGTTTAAGCTATACTACTCACCCGTTCGTCGGCGTCGGTATAATGCTCTGGTAAAGGTTTGTGGGCAACAAGTCCATATCTCTGTAACTACTACAGATATTCAATTGAAACTTTAAACATGCCTTTAGGGTCATTATATAAGGTCAATGGCCAAGATCCATAACTATGACCTGCAATTTAACCGAATTATGCCCCTTTTTGCACTATCAGGTTATAGTTAGCGTGCAAAAAGTACATATATCAATAACTACAGTACTACTACATATATTCTATTGAAACTTCACACATGCCACTTGGTCATTATGTAAGGTCACTGACCAAGGCCCATAACTCTGTCGTGCAATTTAGCACAATTAGGCGTTTTTTGTACTTACAAAATTCAGGTTAAGGTTTGCCTGCAACATGTATATATATATATATGTAACTACTTCAGATATATAATTGAAACTTCACACATTTCTTCAATTTAGCTGATTTCAGATATTCCACTGAAACTTAACACATGTCTTCAGGGTCATATTATTATAAAATAAGGTCACTAGCCAATGAACATTTCTGAGACCAGCAATTTTATCAGAATATGACCCTTTTGTATTTGTCAATGACAGAATATATTATACTATTAAAGACTTTAAGTGTAGTGAATAGTCGAGCGCACGGTTCTGAGGCAGCTCTTGCTAATTCACATATCCCCTATAATATGTTCAGTCTTGTAATTTAACATGTTTAAAAAAATATTATATGCTAAATTCTTTAAAAACGGTTTAGTTAGACAAAAAGCATTTTTTAAATATTGAAATATTTTTACAAATACTTGATAGTTTAGAATTACTAGCTTACAGTTTGATTTCACCACATCAGTCCTCTATATTTTTACATTATCTTTATCATGCTTTATATTTTGAATCAATTGTTGTTTAATGAAGGCTCGGTATTAAATATGAGAAAGTTTTAACGGTTGTTTACATATTGAATATTAATGCAGGATCAACTTAGTATCATTGAGATGTGGCTCTTTCAAATAAACACACTCTAACTATTTGCATATTTGAATTAGTGTGTGAGCCTTAGTCTTATGATCATACTTAATTCTTAATGTTTTATAACAATGGTATGTGCAATGACATGTATCAAAATAACAGGCTTACCTACTGAAAATAATTATGTGTTTGCAATTGCTTGACAGTTGTCTATTTTGAATGTAAATGTATTGTATTACCATAGATCTCAATATATGCTTAATATATATTTATAAGTTAACGCATTGGCCTTTTTGAATTGTTTTTTTGTATTGCACTGTTATAATTATGCGGTCGGAACGATGTATTTTATATTGCGCTTTTGAAAACACAACTATCTGAATTGTTTGAAACTGTTTATGTTGCATTGTGGGTTGGATATATAAATTATATTGCCAATATGAATACACAATTGCATGTCTGATTTGATTTGAAACCATAATGTGCACGTATATTGTATTCTGGGCTAGACAAATACATTTTATTGATTCTATGATAACACAGTTGTCTATTGGAATTTACAAGGATTGAAACTGTTATAAATCCTGTATTATGTGCCTGATACATAAAATAGTAACAATATTATGCGCGCAAGGTGGTATATTTCAGTATGTATCACAACTGTTATATATGTTGTATTCTGGGCCGGAGGCCTATATTTACATGTTTAAAATATTTTTTGTAAATTCTGATAATATAGTCATACTTAAACGTATTTGTTTGGTTAATTGGTCTATACTATTTAATACTGTAAGATTGGTATATCTACTGGTGGAGTTTTATCGCATTTGATTCCATTATCATACCTTACTACCAGTAACGGCTGTGTGCTATAGAGTCACATCAATTGCTAGGTTTGTCCACACTGTGTTCGGCTTTTAAATGTGTCTGAATTTATTCATAATATGTTATTCTTTTATTGTTGTTTTATTGTGCTACATGTGTGCAATTGGCAATCATGCTTTATTTAATGATTTGTATTTTTCTAGACTAGTTAATATGATCTTAACGGTATGGTGCATTTTTGTAACACAGGCCAAAATGTCATCACGAATAGTGTTTGATTGTATATTTTTCCTGTTTACATGAAGGAAATAAGTGATTGATTGTACATATGTAGTACATAAATGCATTGCCCGGTTAACATTATGCATAAAGGAACATACACATCTATTGAATACCCTTTGACGACAACAGTCATATATTAATTACTAACAAGTGTTATATTCTGCAAATGGCAATCAAATAAAAATAAGAAAGGATTTATAGTGTTGTTGTATCAAAGAATGAATTTTAATTATGAAATATATATATATATATATATATATATATATATATATATATATATGCTCCGCAGCTTGTGAGTAACTTTCATAGAATCGTTATTGTTTTTTGTATTATGCAATGCATTATGTATGTATAACAAACAAGACCTATACATAAATGAAACCTACATGTTACCCATGCAAACAGGGTTAGCAAAACCCAACTGGGTCCCATATAGGATACCCATAGAGGACCCACCTGGATGGGTCCAAATTGGGCAGTTCATAGGGGGCCAAGTGGCATTTTGCAAACCCCTTTTGCATGGGTCATATATGGGTAGCCTATAATGGGGCCCATCTTGGATCCATATAGGACCCACATAGGTCCCATAATGCAACCCATATGGGACCCATGCAAAAACACTTTGCAAAATCTCACATAGCCCCATATGGGTTGCCTGTAAAGGACCCATATCAAAGCCAATATTGGACCCATATTGGAAGCCGATATAGGACCTATTTTGGGTCCAAATGGGACCCACATCGGTTCCATATTGCAACCCATCTGGGACTCAAGCAAAAACATTTTGCAAAATCACACTTGGCCTCATATGGGTTGCCCATACAGGACCTATGTCGAAGCTCATATTGGACCTATATGGGTACCCCATATAGGAACCGACCTTGGGTCCACATGGAACCCACTAAGTTTCCATATCGCAGCCCATCTGGGACCAATACAAATACAGTTTGCAAACTCCCATTTGGACCCATATGGATTGCCCATACAAGACCCGTATCGAAGCCCATATTGGAACTTTATGGGTATCCCATATAGAACCCATCATGGGTCCACATGGATCCCATGTAGGTCCCATATCGCAACCCATCTGGGACCCATACCAATACAGTTTGCAAAATTCCATTTGACCCCATATGGTTAGCACATACAGGCACCTCATATGGTAGCTGATACAAGACCCATATGGGTCTCATATATTCATGCTGGCTGGGTAGCTCATTGTTCCTTCCATAAAAATGTTTTCGTGGTCTCTTATAAATCCAAGAGGTGCGATATCAGCGCAACCCAAGCACAATGTTGTCTTAATGCTGTCATCTGAAAATAGATAATATTATAACTGCGCTGGAATGACACATGTGTTTACACACAACAGAACAGAACTTTCAAACAAATGCTTGATTATAGAACTCACGATCACCCGGTTGCAAAGCTAACGCCAGATCTGTTGCACCAATTCGATTTTTGTGCATGGCATGTTTCATGCATGCAGTGAACTATAAAGGAGATACATATCAAATGTAATACATACTTTGAAACTGTTTCAGACAAAAACAAAACTCGAATCTTTGATAGAAGCTGCTGTAATGAGTCCACGGAACGATAGATCGCTTGATAAATTTAAATTTATGTACATTCTTATCGTATCACAACGTTGTCAGGATTAGAGAGTTCATTTCGTGCTTAAACCCTCTGTCTATCGTTTGGTTTTTAACGTTCAACGTATTAAAATCTTTAATATTTGCAACTACACAATCTTTAATATTTGTCACTACTCCTGTTGAAATCAAAGTTATTTAAATCGATATTGTAATCTTTATCTTAATATACCTCCCTCAAAGCAGACTGATAACAATGTCAATTTTATATTCCTACCAAAGGAGGTCAGTTCAATAAACACTTTTAAACTCTCGGTGAACTCGGTTAATCTTAAACTGTTACAGTTAAACTTATATCCATTTTAATAATCATAACATATATATCTTAATATTTTAAATGCATAAGTTTGTCGAATTGCATCTTGGATGATTACTTATGCTTAGTCTGCATTTGCCCAGGTCGCCGCACGATAATTTCGTCTACGATATTTAGGCATTGTATGTGGATTCGGGCTACGGCGTCTGCGATAACATTGTATATGATCTCCGTGCGATTTTTGGTACTGACTTTCGAGAGCAGGTGAGGGTAAGACCAAAAGGAAGCCGCGATTCGGGCTACGGCGTCTTCGATAACATTGTATATGATCTCCGTGCGATTTTTGGTACTGACTTTCGAGAGCATGTGAGGGTAAGACCAAAAGGAAGCCGCACAATGATTATACGGAAATCGTGCGATTTCCGTTAGGCTGTCGGTCGGTTTCACTTCTCACAAAAATCGAACGGAGCCCGTGCGGAATCCGTGAAGAGGCCGTGCAGATGCAACGAGGAGATGGTGAGGCAACATTTTTACCGAGCCAAACTTTAGCTATTGGGTTCTGCTCGATGATCGCGCAATATCCGTGCGATTTCACGAGAACCTTACGGGCATCTGCGGCAACCTTACGATACTCGTTTGAGAGCCGTATACTAAGATATCCCGATGTGCTATTTTTTTCTGAAACTGTCCACACAATACGTGATTTTGCCGTACGACCATCACACGGTCTCCACGCGATACCCTTGCGGACATCGTACCGTGCCATCTACGATATATTGACGAGTTACGGGCTTACGATTTTTAAAATCAGTTAAACAAAATCATAGAGACTACTGCGCCCGTTAATCCGTACGATATTGTACGAAAATCGCAGTTCAAGTAGGCCTTACGAAAATGCAGTTTACGGGCTCCGTAAACGCATATTAGTCCAAATTTAAACTAAGTATTAGCGTCTCGAAAATATTGATGCACACTATGGCGTTTAATTCATTAAGGTCAATATTTCTGTAGATTAAATCATGTTATGTCGCACCCCAAAAGGGAGAGGTATATTATATAGCACCATTCGTCCGGTTGTCCTTTGGTGTGTGGCCTATTGGGTGGGGGTAGGGGGGTCCGACCATACGGATTTTTTTCAATGACACGAGGATATGTCACATACATCACCCATGCATCTCGGTCCAAGGTCAAGGTCAGGGTCACAATTCAAGGTCACACGTCAATTATTTTCGTTTCCGCTGCATAATTTCTATACTCCTGTAAGAATTTTAGTTTTACTAGTACTTTTGATAACTATATCACAAATACTTCATTCTCTCGATTACGAAGCGAACAATAGATCTGTTGCACCAACGCGAATTTTCGTATGGCATGTTACATGCATAAAGTAAACTATAAATGAGACATCTCATTCAATACATACCTTCAAAATATTTTAGACAAAGTCAAATTAGAGTACTTACTAGTTCAATTATTTTATACAAGCTGCTGCAATGATTCCATTGAACGATTATATGCTTGATAAATTTAGATGGATGTATATTTTTATCGTGTTATAACTTTGTCACGATTTGATAGTTCAATGTTCGAGGGTTTCGCTCTTTTATCTATCACTTGGTTCTTAACGTTCACAGTATTAGATATTATACAAAATGCAGCATGCTTCCCTTCCTAAGATTAATGACGCAATTGCAGATCAAAGGATAAATATGTGTCTATAGCATAATATTATCTGGCATGCAGGGATTTACAAATGATTTGGAAGAAATGATTACCGGCTTGAGATTGTGCGCTGATCTGTTGAATAAAGGTCAAGGTCATACATAAATGCAAAAGGTCAAAACACAAAATATCCATCCATCTTTAGTTTCCGCCCCATTGCTCTAAATACCTGTACAGATTTCACATAACTTTAGATTATCATTCCCCATGACGAGATAATTTGTCGAGTACATGACCAATTCATGTCTGTTAAAGTTCAAGGTCCAAGTTCAACATCAACGGTCAAATATATATATGGAGCATAATTATTTCTGGCATGGAAGTTTGTAATGATCACAAGCATGAGTTGGTATCTCGCTTAGAGGGCAAACTTCAGACATAAGAATAAATGTTTATGTTAATGCCATGTAATATACACGTAAAGAGGGGATGGTCAAATGTCACTCTTAAAGGTCAAATACAAGCGTTGAGCTTAGGAAGCATAATCATAGAATGATTTTAAAATAACTTGGCTGAAATGATTTGAGAGAATGTGTCACGCGCAACGTCTAGCTATGTTGCTGAAAGGTCAAATATCTGTTCACGGCATATATTGTACTTTTTCTGACATATGTTGCCAAACTCTGACGAGTATATGATTTGTGCTGCACACGTCACATCCTGGCACAAGCCTTGTCAACTTATATCATAGTAAAGTCCGTGTAAACATAGTACAATTTATGTAATGCATTAGAAACTAATTTGTTTAGTTGTTGTGTGTTTTTTACTTATAAGATTGACACATAATGGCACTAAACAAATGTTTATTTTCTGGTCTCCGATTCAAACATGCGTGCTAGTAAAACATGTTATCACATGCTGTACCTTGTTTTCCATGTACAACCATTACGAATATTTTTATCTTACACATGTGTAAGATAACATTTTGAGCGTTTTCATTTGCTACATATTTTTTGACTGACCAATCGCATGACTTTATTTTGGTGAAATGACGTCGTCAACATGAAATGACGTCAATGCAGTAAACAACTTTTAGTATTTATCGACATGCTCGCTTGAACTCGTTTAATAAAATATGATATGAAATGACAACTCGTGTCAGATCCTATATGTGTGTCCCACTGCGTGTTATTGCTTTTTTTTAATAATTTAGGACCTTACGTGGCGTCAACTGGCCGCCATAATGCAGTTAATGCATTATATTTGGTTTTCTTTTCTCTAGGTATAATGTATATATTGGAAACGAAACAATGTTTATGAACATTGTTGTTTATTATTCTAATTGTATTTATGTTGTATTGTAGGTCTTGTCTGCTTACGGTTGAAATTCTCATAGCATATCGAATTTTGCCTAACTCTAGTATTGTTATACAACTTTGACATATCCAAACCAGTGGTACTGGATGAGCTTAACTGTTTATTTGTTGTAATACATTATGTACACCGAAATCAAAAATGATTTTTGCTAATCATCTAAACTCACTTTGAAAGAATACACTTTGATATTGTTTACAAAGAAATAACTCTGAGCAAATAATTAATGTTTAATTGCTGTATCCTGGTTATATGATAAAATCAAACATATCTACTGTCATACATAACAATAAATGGTTATACACGTTAACGAACAATCGTACAGACCAAAAGTAAGCTTTTATGGCTGGCCTTAATGTCTTAATGTCCCTTCGAATTCCCGAATCACATACACTGTACATGTATAGTTTATGTTGTAAGGCTTAAAATCGCATGTATTATTAATCTGCTGTCTTAAAAACGAAACATGCGTCTAAATTAAGTAAAGTATTACCATAATACAGCACATCATGAGTTGCTCACACATTAACAAAAAAGAATGACAAAGTTCACCGATGACAAGGTCTCGGGACTTAGGAGTCATATGAACAAACGACAACAGATCTAATACACTGCGCTATTCGTCTGCTTTGTATGTGTGTGTTAACATCTCTGACGTCAAACTATAGCCTAAAACACAACATGTATAAGATTTATTCTTAAAATATGTAAACTCTGTTCCACTTTAACACGCATACTTTATAGTTTACACTTATTGTCGAACAGAACATTGTATTTTGAATTAAGCATTAAACAGTTTGTCACCAGAATAAATATAAATTTGACAAGTATTTTATGCGCTGAAATGTAACACCTATTGCTAAAACATTAAAAAATAGAACAGTTTAAATAGTGATAGTCAATTAATATAGAACGGGAAAAGTATGGGTAAATGTATGGCAGAATAATGTATTATTTCGTGTTTATAATACATGAACGTTTATCAATGTTTCCATTATATCAGAAGCATAAATATTTAGCATTGTCTTTATTTAATAATTGTACAATTTGTGTATACCAGTACTATTTTCTTATTTTCAGATTCTTTACTCAATTACCCCAACCCACTTGACGCCTTTTTAGTAGACTTTGTGATATGATCTTTTAATTTTATTTCTATATTTCAAAACATCAATGCGATTAGCTATGCATTCATGTCTGTTTATGTCTGATGGTTCTTCGTATCTACGTAGTTGTACAGTTCTGGTTACAAAAGTCCATGGAACAACAAAACTGGCAGATACTCTCACCTCTTTTGACATCACACTAAAATGAAACCGAACTTAGTATTATTTCAAATGATAAAAATAGCAAAAAGTAGATATATAATAATGTGACATAACATCATACTTAATTGAAACAAAAATGAGTAATTTTAATTACACTGATTCTTAAAAGACATGCAAATGAAGATGTGATATAATATCACAGTGAAATTGAATAAAAAATAAACTAATTCAAGGACAATATTATAAAATCATGGAAGACACATATTTATGTGACTCAACTAAATTCGTGTAACACGTGAATCGCATATTTGTGATATACAATTGTAATTTGTTTATATGACGTAAACCAAAACATCATAGCATGCAATGGTTAATAAGTGTAACTAAATCCCTTTGGTTTAATTCTTTTCAATATTGTATCAATTAAACAATGATAATTCACCATCAAATACATGTTGTTTTTTTCACGGAAATATTTGTGAATTTACTTCCATGTTTAGAGAACATACACGAAAGTGAGGATTTAACAGTATGTAAAAAGCATTAAAGTACACTAAACAGGATTGCACAAAACACTAAATTGGCAAGCCACTTTCTGAACATTGTATATCTATAGTATCTTTAGCTTACAAGATAAATATATTACCAAAAAAGTGACACTTTGTTAAAATATAGTGTCAAAACTAACAGTATGTTTATTATCTAAATGACATATTATGCTTTTATACATTCAGGGTCAAAATGGTGTTTGTTTATAACTTTAAAAATTAATATATAATGCAATTACGTGATTATTAATGGACATGCATTTTCCGTCGTAATCCAACGTCGGGCTGCCATACACGGTGCATATCTTAAACGAAACAAATTGTTAGTCAGTTTGCAAACGTCGTGCACTCCATATGAACATATTTTAATTGAGCTTGGTATAAGAAACGCACACACTAGACGGTTGTACAACGGCATGTTTTACCCATTAATATTTAACATTTCACTCACAATATCACATACAGATAATATAAGTATGCAGTAAAGGCAATGTAAACATGCAACGTGCAGCCACAGTATATAGTATACTGTTACCTGATTTTGTGCACATGCTTTCACCTGCTTGCAAAACGACATGTCTGACATACCATCGCAGTCAAAACATATCGGACCTCTTTGGTTCCTTGGAGGATAACCTATGTGCAAAATTAGTTCAAAGTTTCAAACTGAAACTATAGACCGTTTCAACTGTGTATCTGATAGAAGATCGTAGTAAACGCACATGTATTGCTGTGCCATGAGTATATGAAGCATTACCATCTGCTCGATTGTATTAACTAGTTAAAAGTTAATCAGTTAATAAGCTAAAATTAATTAAATAAACCACTCGGTTAATATCAAGATGACTGTAGTTACTGCATACAAACAAGAGCAGTATGTGTTAATTAGTCAGGGGTTATTATCTTTCCACCTTTCATCCATTCAAGTAGTTGTGTTTTTAAGATACATACAAATTCTCAAAACAAGTCAACGAGTCGTGATCAACAAAACTAACATTTGGCAATCATCACACAGTAGTATAAGAGACAATATAATTGTGTTGTCTACTTTAAATATAAAGCAGTTTCTATCGTTCAAAACGATGAGTTCATACCAGATATTCCACATCCATTGTCGTTACAAAAGTCGCTTTCACAACAATGCGTGCAGTTGTTTCCAGCGATAGGAACGCATTCCTGTCACAACACGAAATAAATATAATATAATATAGTATATGCACAAAAGGTAAAAACATGGAGGCATAACTAACTGAATATTTAGAACTAATCTTTGGATTATTATAGATTATTATATTGCTTCATTACCGAGTTCCGTCTGCATCCAACATCGTATCGCACCGAGCCATCAAAGGCTATGAACGTGTCTATATAACACGACTGAAAATAATATAAAATGTAATATCAAATTATTAATATAGCACCAATCCTATTGCAACTAGTAAGTACATGTAGAGTAAGATATAAACAAAGAGGAGACAGTAATGATGTTTTATAATGTTATATATTTTGCAATTTATAATGTATGCAATATATTATGATTACACGATATTTGATGATAATTGTATCATGTGGACTAAACTAGTCACACTATCACAATAACTTCTATGTGATTATGATATAATAAACACGACAATGTGGTAATAACGATACTTTCCATTAAGCATAAATATGTGTATATGTATTTTAAACGTCACCTCCTCTGAATTGCAAGTAGTTACTGACGTACACTGGTCATGAATAGCGATGCTTTTGCATGTATAACAACTAATCCCATTTTCTGAAATACAATACAATACAATGAAGACGTTAGACGAGCTATATGATATACCATAAGTCATTTGAAAAGTGAAACTTAATAATCAGGATAGACGTTTATTTGTATTAAAATATAACAATCGTTTAACATTCACAATTACGTACATTTGTATTACAATATTTTATTTAGAACCCTTTAATTACACAGGAAATACCGTTGCACGTGTAGCTTTCGTAAAAATTGAGCTCCTCCCCCTGTAAATTGCATAGCCACAAACAATATTCATACGCCTAGTTTGCAATAATTAATATCTAAAAATAATCACGGTAAACCAAACAATATCATCTTTGTAGGCCTACATTAGATCAACACCATGTAAATATACAATTTTTAAATGACAACATCCACATGCAATTTGTACAGATCACACATGATACCCTATTAACGTGTGATTTAACCATTCATTTGATTTCGTATCGGCTGATAAAACTGTGTGAAAGCTCAACTAACGAAAATACAATTACATTTCGCAGTTACTCTAATATTGACTACAACGCAAGTTTATTTATCATTGAAACCCGTTTCACAAGCCTCAAAACGACCCTAAACAATATTTACGCAATAACAACGAGCAATCTTTGCCAACCAAAATTAAACATCATTAAACCATATACGTTATATCCTGTACATTTGATTATCATCATTATAAACTATCCTTACGCAGTGACGTTAGGAAATATTTGTCAACTAAAATCAACCAACAAGTAACCATTCTATCCTTTACGACGGTGTTCATCCATGCAAACAGATACAAGTACCTACCTTTTGAACAATCGTGACCCGAATATCCCAGTGGACATTCGCACGTGTACGAATTATTACCGTTAATGCAACGACCATCGTTTTCACATGGGCAACTAGCACAATGATCAACATCTGGAGTTTCAAAAATATTCAAATTATAACCTTTGTCAAAAAATCATAAAATAGTGTTTCGAATGCAAATTGTAAAGGAGACGTGTTAATGAAGCCATTATGATATTAATGATAAATTACCAATTAAGTCTTATGAAAAAAAATTATAAGGTCACATTCGTAAAAATGACTTGGTTGGTCACCTACGTTGTTCACAAGCCCTTCCAGAATACCCCGGCGGACAAACGCACAGATATAAGGACAGATGTGTGAAACATTTCCCTCGTACGCACGGGTTGGAATGGCATGGGTCAAGATCTGAAAGAAAAAAAAGTAAACATTGTATTCAAACCTGCCTTTGAAATACAAGTACCTAATCAGATAACAACATTCACGGAAAGTGCGTGATCGGGAAATACCTGTCTCGCAGAAGTGACCAGTGGTAGCGTTCCTGCAACGGCAAACAAAGCTATTGTTGCCGTTTTCGCATGTTGCTCCGTTCTTGCATGGATTTGATCTGCATTCATCTATATCTGTGGATAAAATAATGACGACAGTTTTAAAATAAAGGCACACACAGCGTTTAACTTGTTAAACCTGTTATATTAATGCATTGTAATATAAGCACCGAATGAACAATGACATTATTCAGGTAAAAATGTTATGTATACCCATTTGACAGTTTCGTCCTTCGTATCCGGGTGGACAGAGACAAAAATATTCGTCTATGTGAACATAACACACGCCTCGTACACAAGGGTCGCCGTAGCAACCTATTGTCAATAACGTCATCATTACACACATAATTAAATAACACTTATATTATTCTATATTATATTTTAGCCGTTTTAAATTGCAATAAATAAATAAATAAAATGGATTGACTGGTTATACGAATTTCGTATCTCAAAAGTTTCATTACGTGATTTTTTTTTTAAAAGTGTTTGTTGAACATTATTCATTGTGTAACGACGTTTTGCATTGCTTTGCATTGTATGCATTGCTCTTTGGCGCTGATTCGTTATCTAAAATGGGAAACAGTTTGGTATAATTTGTTTAATATACCTCTGCCAAGTGTTGTTGTTACACTTTGGCGTGTTGTAAGACCCACTGTTGACGAAGCTGGTGTTGTTTGCAAGTACGGGTTCGGGCAATCATCGTACGTAAACGATAGATCGTCTATGGCTATGTCGCCTTCGAAGCCGTCACCAACCTTTCCTTCAAATACGACCTGAATCAGAGGACTAAATGTCAACAAGAACATGTACAACTAATTGCGGAGATACTTGTTTTATGGACCGTTGACCGGCTTTAACGAAGTATGAAGATGTTATGTAAAACTTTGCATGTACATACCTGAAAATGTCCATCAGAAACCAGTGGAACACGAGCAAATTTCCAGTCACGCCCTTGGTTTCCTTTTAATGACCAAATGATTGATTCCACATTGGTTTCAGTGTTCATTAAATGAATATTCAGTTCGCCAATGCTGACGCCGTTCATATTGTACCAGAATTGCAAACACATTGGTGCATTTTTCACATTTGTCAGAACTGGGCTTTGCAACCAAGCTGAGTCATTAACCTGCATGGGTGCACTTGTTTCGATGAAAACATATTTTCCTGAAATAAACGATGTTGATGTCATTGGGATTTGCGTCTTGAAATGGCATAAACACGATCATTTGATAGTTTTTAATATATTTACATTTTACAAAACCAACTTTTAAGCGGGACCATTCAATGTTTATTTCTGAATATTCGACATTAGAATTATCCAACCTTTCTCCGTTCCGAGAGTATGATCCACGTCTGGACCTGTATTATCGGAGGGTGTAGACGACTGATGGATTGTCCAGTCAAAGTCATCAGTCGATAAAACATTTCGCCAGGCGCAGGTGTTTCCCTGGTCAAAGTCACACGAGGCATCTGCATGGAAAGCATATTTTGTGCTGTTATAAGTAACTGGATTTAAGAAAACATTATAACATTTGCACTTCAGTGTGCTATATATTTCGATGTAATTGTAATTGGTCTGTATTTATCAGTTAATAGTTGACTTTCTCAAGGGCAATAACTGTAATACATTGTGACCAAAGAGTTTTGTCTGCTGCTATCTTATTGAATGCCCCCACTGTGTTAATAAACAAATGTAGTTATATGGCATACACCCTCAACAAATGGAAAGTATCATTACGGTAAAATATATGTTATTTATATTATTATTACAGGTTCACATATTAGAAAATTAACAAAGCACCTATAACACAAAAGCATTATTTATTACAGACAACAGTAATCAACTTATATATTATTACAAGAAACGAGAATTGTAACGAATAAGTAGCAAATAAAACGTTTGTATATTTAATATTTTGGGAAATATACATCACCAAGACAAATAATCGATTAACCTGAATTGTGAATTTATCACAATGTAATCGCATATACACATAACTTTACAGCAGAGTCATTTACATTATATAGAGGTTAAAGGGAATGCAATTCAAATAGCATTCAATGTATTGACGCTAACCAGATATAAGCAGCAATATGCGGAATAACGATCGAATAAAAAGTATCGAAAACATCTCCTCATGTATATCAATTTTAAATAAAAAAAATCAAACTGACTGGTGATCGGAATTTCACAGTTGTCCCCAATGTATCCGTGCTGACAAACACAAATGTAGTCAGTTTGATTTAAAGGAAAGCAACGTCCGTCATGTTGACAGCTGCCGTTTATACTACTATTGCATGGACCTACAATTTAAACAAAACACATTTGTAACAATGATTAAAAGCAATACCTCAGCTTGACAGATATTGATATAAAATGTTACTAGAATGTAAATTTAGCACATGCATTAACTTTAACAACCTGTCTTTGGTGAAATGGCAATGATTGCAAAACATCTTTCTTCCGGATTGTGTCTAAAATTAAACAATAAAATTAATGCAGTATGCAACTCATACTAATATAATGCAAAACCAATGGTATATTGTATTGTTGTATTTTGTAATGGGTTCTGGAATAACACGGACATCGTTATTTGCCTAAAATGTACCCCGCTCGATACTGGTTAATTTGTAAATTTAAGTGGTTCAATATAAATGGACAACATTTACCCCGATTTAAGGCAAATATAATCATCCATAGCAGAAGGATATTTTAGAGCTACTTCCGTAACGCATAAACCAGATATGTTGTCTTTGAACGCATCAAAAATGACCAAATCAGCTGATGTAGTGTTTTGAATGTCTGCATGACTGAAACATAAGATGTAAAGTGTAAACATCTGGATAGGAATAAAACTGTTTATTAAATGTGATTAGATACATTTCGGTTGTAATGTTTTACAAACATAAATACAATTGGACATGTACCTACGATTTCACAATCAAGTATTTAACATTCATGTACATACTGACATAATAGCATGAGTCAACCTACCAGGTACTCGAGCTTTGTCCTTCTGTGAACACGATAAGTCTGCATTTCTCATTCACTTCGCATATTACATGGGAACCATCCAGTAGCGTCGGTAGAACGAAATTAAGCTGCGTTAAAAAATGATCTTGTGTGTAAAGATTGTGGTTGATTATTATATATAAGTACGTTTTTGCTTGTACTAGAAATGTATGCTTTAAATGACATGCTCAACTGACTTACTTAATGAAAACTACCTATCACTACATGTAAGTAAAAATACATTCCAATGTATTATAAACAACGCAAAATGTATCATAGCATTGTAGTACGCTTATCGCGCTATTATAAGAATGAAAACGAAAACTGATTTTATCCAATAAAACGATACATACTTGAGAAGATTGCTGAATCGGGTCTGAAATAATTGAAAATATTGTAGTTGAATTTTAAAACTTCAACAATTGATCGTCAGACAAAAAACTGAAAAAAAGCTGCAACTTTGTACCCCAATTAATACCTCACAATTTCCACAAACCGCTTACAGTTAACTCATTCATTCAACTTATACTAAAATTAATCAATACAGATACATGTACTTATGTTATGTACTTTCTTTTATTCAAACCAATACTAAAACTAGAATATAGAGTACATTCGTATACATTTTCAGTTGACTTCATTAGAAAGCATACATACATGACACTCCAATACTGAAAATAATGCTTCAGTGCAATATCTGTTGGTAGCGAAAACGAAATGCTTGTTAAGTATGCTTATGTTATGTTCCAGACAATAGCAAACGAACACTAACACACACTAAAAAGTGTGATATGATTCTTGCTCTGTCTACCATTTCCAAGTACAATGTTTATGCAATTAATCCCATTGATATAATATCAGTTAGACTTAAAAAAACAACATTACGATTTTCTAAGCATTATATTCAATTTCATTACATTTTACATATGATCACATCCATCAGCATACATACATTGTAAGCCAATGTATTATACATAAATATCAGTAATGTTGAGCTACACTGGTAACAGAAATAAATGTATAATTTGGACAACAAATATTTAATAAAAATTATACCAAGAAGAGCCTTTAGGACTTTTACTGCCAGTTTTACATATTAATGAATTGTTCAACACACTTACTATATTGAAGAACTTCAATACGATAGCACACGGTGTCACTAGGATTACTGTTTGCACTGCAGAGAAAAAAAAAATCGAAATATATAAGGATACCTGTTAGGTTTTGTATTTACACACAACTATTGTTTACAAAACTGTAATAGCACAGAAGCTCGGAGATCACTGTATTGTTCTTTTGCTATCGTACGTATGCGTCATAGACTACATTTTAAATTACTAAAGATTACTTTGATTTAAGGAAAACTCAACAACTGGCTATTCGCAGATGAGTAACACAAACCAAAGTACAAACGCACCAACACCGCTAATTGTGTCGTAACATGTATTAATCAAAATAATGAGTAGTTGTTTATACCATTTGTGACATCAACTGACACATTAACCCAGAAATCAAGTGTCTTTAAATCCAAATTTCAGTATTAATACCGAGCATGCACTTTTGCCATGTGTTTATGTTGTTACCGTTTATGTAAAAATATGTATTTGTAAATACAATATATCTGTGTGTGAAAATGTCTCTTACATAAAACAGTTGCATGGTTTCGTAACGTTAGATTATTGTTCAATAATGATAACTCATTGTTCAGTCAAACGTGTAGAACACTAGTAATATACGCGTTTTACTATTCGGACATTAGATCATGGTGTAACAATAATCCGATATGTTGACATACTCAGCATGGATTAACAGTTTAAATGGTTTACAGTATTGTTTTCGAGTTTGTTCAAACGTAGTTGAATCTATTGTTGTATTTACTGAAACAGAATAACAATTTGTAATCAACTGCTTACATTGCACAAAGAAACAAGAAAATATCTTTAAAAAAGATATTCGGCGTCTAAAGTGATTGTGAAAATAAGAGATGTCTATTTAACTTTCTACATAAATAACTTTAAAACTGACAAATCTGTGACTTGTGTTTTGTTTTCATTTATAGTCTACGTATCCGTCGCATGACTGACTAGATTCGAATAGCACACTATGCTTACGTACATAATCATACTCCTAAAATATAATCATACTCCTCCTAACATATCATGATACATGTATTTTTACGTTAGTTTGTTGCTTTAGGTTGTTTAACAGTGATATATATATATATATATATATATATATATATATATATATATATATATATATATATATATATATATATATATATATATATATATATATATATATATACTATCTACTATTCAGTTTCTTAACAATTAAACAATTACGTATTTAAACAATTAAAATAATATTCAAGAGAAAGACAGTAACACAGATAAAAATGCGTAGGTGGTATATAAATAAATACAAATACAATCGGTACAAATATATGGCACTGAGGGTATTTTATTAATTCTTACATTTGCACAAGGTATTGAGCAACGTTCAAAGTTGAATTAGACAGCAACGCCGAAAACTTCGTTATGCCCTGTGCGGATTCGGAGGCCTTAATAGTAACTAACCTGCTGGATACTGCAACACAAATGAAGTAGGCTTCGTGGGATAAAACGTTCCCACGAACTGACAGCGTGGCGCGACTCATATCATCGATCCCTTTAAAAAGGGCTTCCTGAACCACAGTAGTTATGGATGAATTTGCTGTTAGTTCGGGCGAAGATTCCAGAGTGAAGAATCCTTGCTTTCTGAAAATAAAATTAAAGAACATGTTTTTATTTAAATGATTGCATGCACTGTGCCATACCGGTTAGTATTGCTGACTATTTGTTGACTTAATATGATTTCCCAGTTATATATACTAGTGTTATTTATATTATTCCGCAAAACACGGCCTACAATATTAGAATGCAACACTGATAGACTTATATATTGTTATTTTGTTGAACTGTCGTCAAATATGTCATATTACCCTTCAGTGGAGGCAATGTATAGCACTATGTCGCAATCTTGCAGATGCCCATTCTCCGAAAAACACGTGATAGTGCTGCCAAATGGAATAGTGGGACTAACAAACGTCACCGCATTCTGAAAAAAGTTTATGTTAATTAGGAAAAAACACTAGTAATTCCTCTGTTTATTAAAGAACTCCTTAATTCAGCAATTCAGTTATCAATTAAAGTTTGTTTAGAAACATAAACAAAAATAATACTAAGTTACGTGTAAGTTTACTTGTCGTATGTGTCAAACAAATAATTACTATGTATAACATAACATGTCTACGTACATTACGACAAAATACAAACAATAATAATGCAAGTTGAAATTAAAAGTAAAAGTCAAAATAAAACATTATTAACACAAAATGATGTGACACCTGGGTCTGGTGAAGACTTATCGTTCATTTATTTATATTTATTTTATTATGAAATAAAGAATCAGGAACACAAAGCTCACATTTAATGACTGTACAATAATCGTCTTAAATATACACTGTATTATGTGTGCATATTACGAAATCTGCGTTATGATTCTGTTTCGTAAATAATTGTCAAAATGTTCGCAAGGATTTCACATTTGTTTCATATCACGAACGCGACAATTATAAAAAAAGGTTTTCATACTCACTTGATTTTTTGACAGTTCACCTACAGCTTAAAACAAATCAAAATGCACATTTGAATCATGTCCATGTTGCAAAATGATCAACTTGTGTGTTCATTTGTTCAAGATATTCAGTAAGATAATAAGATAACGACATATCTTACAGCATATAAACATTATTTTAAACAGTGTATGCTTACATAGTTTTATGCTTTAAATGGTAATTAAATATAAACAAAATTGAATCCAAGTGCTTTTTGTATATCTAGTTGTCTTTTCATTTCTGATAATTCCAGACTTAACTTTAGTGTATTTATTTTTTTAGGATGTCAAGAACACAGGTAACCTATGTCATTGAAAGAAAAGAAAACATGTAAAGTATCGGATTTCTCTAATTAGCGATCGCGGCAAAAACTCAGACATCTAAACTAAGTTCACTTGCACAATTTTGCTTTATCTGTAGCAATACGATGTTAACGTGGCGAACCATAGTTCCGAAAATAGTGAATAACAACTTTAAATAGTTTTAAAATCAAAGTTCTTTTATCAAGCAAATATCTGTAGATATGGCTGTTCATTTTATACACGGATGACCGCTATAACTTTTGTAATAGTTGTAGCGTACTTTGACAGAAATATGCCAGTTATTTAACGAGCCCGCACGGCGAGTTAAATAATTAAAATATTGCGGTCAAAGGGTATCAGTGTTTGAAACCATATTTACCAATCACATCGCAACTTTCCACTATGCCGATCTTAATGGGCAGTTCCTAGACGTCACGTGATGTCTGTCATGCTGGGAAGACGTGTCATTTCCAAATTTAGCGATGTCGCAATGTGTCCACTGAGTGGAATCGTTCAGTGCAATAAGTAGTGTGCGTATAAATTACAACTAAATTTCAATATACTGCACGCTACTTATTGTACGGTAAGCTCCGCGCACCATTTTCCGATCTGATATCCCAATTATTGAATACCGTTAAACAATATACAATTGTAATAAAATTTGGTATATAATGTCGTACGTTTTTAATTTGGTATTCACAAAAGATGAAAAGACCCAAACGATCAGAAATCATGGCTAATATAATAACCCATCGACCGACAGCCTTCCTGGCCCACGCCAACTGTTTTTCCAACTTTAACATGTTTGCTCTTAAAGAAATCTGAAATTTTATCAGATTTAAGCGGGAAAACCTCGGATGAAATTCTATGTACACAGACGTCGTTACATGCAAAACATTGACGTATTTAACACATCGCAATTGCACTCGCATATTGTTTAATGTCAGGTTTCACGTTTGTGTGGGTTTTTTGCCATAAATTCTGACATAATAGAAAAAACAACAACATCGGGTTACAATACAGTTTTGTGATAGTACTGGGCAGTGCAAACTATAAGTCTTTTGAAGAAGTCATTTGAAAAATCCTCGGTTTAGCGAACATCTGTTTATACATGGTATAAACATTTTAACGGAGGCAAAGAATCAACACATGATCACGATGATCCGATACCTGGCCAGCCGAACATCAGGAGTCGAAAATTGCCGTCAGTGAAATAATTGTTTGACGCTCATTGAAGAATAACTACATGATACCTATTGTTTCGTATGATACACAGTTGACTTGTGATATTTTCACCTCATTGGGGTGTATACATGAGAAGTTCGTTGCTGCGTCTGGCCGATACTTCTAGAGTAGAATAATGTCATAATATTTTGACGTCGACCTGGTCCGACCCTATTTACATATATATGTTCAACTGTTATTTATTTGTGAACCGTTGGTCGTATCATTTTGAAATTGTGTATGTTTATTTCAGTCGGTTTTCACTTTACTTTACTTTACAAATATAATTGTTTATGATAAAGCGGTTGTCCTAGTATTCAATAAACAGCCCTCGTAAATGTTGTTCAAGTTTTACGTTGGTAAAGAACAAAAAAAGGAATTTTCTTTACCAGGATACCTTTCGTGCAGTTACCAATGTCATTGTTCACAGGTGTGTACACGTATCAGTACCAATATATGTACAATGTGCATCGATATAAAATACTTGCGGACACATACGTGAAATACAGTGTGGTCCTTCGTAGCCAATCGTGCAATTGCAAACATTATTCCAGCATACGCCGTTGTTCGTGCAAGAATCACCGGTACACGTGTCTTTGAATATAAGAAATATATCAAATATAATCATGATATATTGATATAAAATAAAAAATAAAACATGCATTTCGTTCTATTATTAGTTCGTTCTTTAATGTGTGAGCTTTAAGTTATTATAATATGTACATAATGAGGACATACACTTAAAAGTTATATTGTTTTAGAAGAGTAGAGAAAATAAAAAACCTGTATTTTGTAGCAGCAAATACATTCAATTTAATATTTTACACAAAGAGGCACATGTGACATCAACAGTGTCTCGGTGTTACATCACATCGATGGAAAATGTTGGCCATGTTTATCAAACTTACTGGCAACATTCAATTTATTGAAATTAATTGTTGTCAAGAACGAGGCTCGAAGGATATATAACTTGGATAATACTGGTCTCAAAGTGGTAATCTAAAGTTTATATTTATAAGCAATTATTATTATCTATTATCCTCACTTTGTTTTCCCAAGGTAAAATCCCATATACCCATCACCGCAGAATTTAAATATGCCACTACGTTGGAAAGTAATATAGCCCGAGCGGGGTATAATTTTTATTATCACATCTCACGTGACCACTCTTTGTATTTTGTCCATAGACTAAAAGTTATATCCCAGGGTAATATTCTTTCATATCTCCCTTACGTGGAGCTAAAAAAAGAACAGCGATTGTTTTCAAAACAAAACAAAATTGAACGACTATGCAAATTTTACCTCTAAAGTGCTGACGTCGATCCACGGCATTTTACAATGAATTATCCAGCTACATGCATTTGCAATTCCTTTCTGCATCCACAAAGTTTAACATATTATATTTCAATTTTTCACGTGAACCGTGCTAACCGGAAACGCGATGTGTTTTCGAAATCGCCATGACTGGTCAAAACGTATCTTTAAATTCGTATTTTGTCTCCAAACCTGTATCCGATTATCAACATTGGCGTCCAAAATAAGTTTAGACATCACCGATGCATGGCTCCTTTAATTCTGTGTTTAAACACGACAAGACACAACCCTTTGAAATAACAGTCCATTGAAAACTGGTTTTTGTCGTCACTGCACAATTTGTTGACAGATTACTGACAGAATGCCACACATTTATCCGTTATGTGATCTGAATATCCATTAAATACTTTCCATAAACTGTAGATTATCCCTTCTTTTAATTACACGATAACGTTCGCCTGTATTTCGCAATGTTTATAAGCGATTTAATCTAACGTGCTGTAGAAACTTCATAACGATCGACGCAATCTTTAAAATTGACACGTCTAAATACAATATATACAAACTCCATGGTCATGCCGGTCAAAGGTTAAGGTCATGTCTGCGAAGCATTGGAAAGTACGGTAGTCTGATTCTGCAATGTTTTAACTAGATAACTATTGTATTGTGAAATGGTAATGTCAAGCCTCGGCTTACGTAGCATTTACGTTTAGAGTCTTTATTCAAGTTATGGTGGAACAACATCACGAAGCTTATCATTTCAAAGTGATATACGGATTGTTCGGTGTAATAAAATAAATAACACATGTCTGAAAGGGTGATATAAATAATATCAACCCTTGAAAAGTCATGTCAACCTCGGCTACCGCATCGGTTGATATAACATTTCTCGGGTTGATATTATTTTATATCACCCTCTCAGCCATGTGCTATTTATATAATATACCCCGCGCGTGGGGCTAAATATAGCAACTCTTATTTTCCGAGAAATCCATATTAGCTAATAATCGGTAGGCGCTTATCAAAATGTATTTAAAAAATCAAAGTCGGTGAGCGCTTGATTTTCCAATTATTCACTTTAGTTAACTATATACGACTAGTTGGAATTATAAAATAAATATCAGAAGCATGTTGAGGGGTGTAGTAAAATGATTCCCCCCCCCCCTCCTCGAAGAATAATGTCAACACTCTCCTCGGGGTGCAATTAATACATGCACTTTACCCATCAACTGCCTATGATATATTTATACCGGACAATAAAGACATCATTGTAAATAATGTAATAATTGTAAATATTAACATCATCATTTGATCTTTTTGATGTATCGTCTATTCTACTTGAAAATTATTCTGTTTTAAATGTTGTTAAAATAATCCTAGTAAGACTGAATTACTGTCCCTATGACTGACATAATTCGCATTGTCCAAATCCTAATACATAGAAGGCACTAATAAAAATTATAAACAATTAGCGAAAGTTAATTCGCCGGAACCTGTCTGTTTAGGACCTGATCTGAATGCAACGTCATTATAACGTTCTCAAGACGATTACCAACGTGTGAAAAGCTAAGTTGATCTAATAAGGTCGGATAATATTTCAACCAAATAATTGTAATTAACCTCTATTAATGCATAACATTCAATGCATAGGCCATGGTAAATCTACAATCAGAAATCCTTTTGACTTCCTTTAAGGATGAGCTCAGTACCGGTAACGTAGATCTGTTCAGAACAAGACTTAGTCTATTAGGCAAGGGCAATACATAGCAATTCAGCTGGTCGAGAATTATGCTTCTTTTATATGAAACGCTTACAATAAGAACTATTAAATATCTTTAACTTCGACATGGGAACACTTTTCGCCATATAAATAATGACATGAACGATTGAAACGCTAAAACAACACCAAATGGATTTGTTGTGGCAAATAATACCAACCGAAGACATAGTTCGTTGATTTGGGTTGGTTTAATTCCCCGTCATCCATAAGCTCAATGTTAGAAATTTTTTTACATTGAACAAGCTGAATATATAATTCTAATGATCATAACATCGAACTTTTATTTCAAGGAATTTATACTTTTTGTATAAGTGTATCGAATTTTAAAGTATTTATATGTCATAGATGGTTATCTACTTAAACTAAAACAATATTTAACATACCGTTGGGACAAGAGGTTGTATTTGGAAAAGCAGGGCACGTGTCTGCAATTATATGTGTACACGAATGTTTCAAAATATATCCTTTTCTTAATGGAAAGCACAATTGTTTGGATACGTTTAACCTTTCTTACAATAATTTACCAATAATTTAGTTTACTTCACTTGTTTTAGTAAATGACATGTTTGAGTATTAAATAGCACGATTGCTTTAACAGATATACATTTATATTTCATATATAGACAGTTCCTACCGTTTTCACACATTGGACCAGTAAATTTGTCCCAGCAATCACAGGAATAGCTAAGAACACCGTCTACACAATGACCACCGTTTTGACAACGGCTGCTCGCGCAGTCATCGATTTCTGAAATGTAATATATATTTATATTGTGAAATTGAACACTTCTAAGCAGTAGTAAATTGCATCAACATAATAAGACATTGACTAGTTACATGTTCAAGAACTTACTTTTGGTACAATATTCTCCAGTGTAACCATTTGGATACCCTGAGTCATCTACGCAATAGCACAAATATTGTGGCTGATTAACGCATAGTCCATGCGGACTACACGGGTCAGGTAGACAGGGATCAAAAACTGTAATGTAAATATTAGCGAATTACGTTTCCTTTTGGTGTATATGATATTTTGTTTGCATTGCATGATTTCAATAAATAATAGTGAAGATATTGTTAATAAATAATAGTACATTTATTAAGCTTTCGCTACTAGTTTCCGCAGTCCCTCAGTGGAATTGCCTATTTGACTTAATGTGTAATCTTTATTTTTTTAGTTTCGCCTCGTTTGGATATACAAGAACAAACATCGTTTGCTTGTATGCATGGCATACTGGTAATACTGCATTGTATGGCATGATGTAGAATTTAAATATTGTTTAAAGTATGTGTCTGTGTATGCACTTGCAGGTGTTAAGATAAGTTTTAATAAATCAGATACGAAGAATTTTTATTTTCATTTGCTTGTTTCTGAAAATGAAAAACTGTTTTTCTTGTTTTCAGACAGTGTAAATTATATTTGCTTATTTCCAGAAATGGTAAATTATGTTTGTTAATTGCAGCAAATGGCTGTACAAAACGCATGAGACGTGACATTTTTAATTCTTAAACTTAATTCATTGAACTTTATGTATGCAATGTATACAATTTTGAAAACTTAACATAAATTATTAATCGCTGATATTGCTGATATTATGCTGATTATTTCAGAAATAATAATTTGACATAAGTGTTTTAAAAAGAAATTCTTAAACATAGCACTTTATAAACACAAAACAATGTAGACTATTTACGGGTATATATTCTTGTCTTATCTTACCTTCTCCACACGAAGAACCTGTATACATTCCTGAACATGCGCATTGAAAAGTTCCAGATAACTGATCTGAGAAGCAAACGCCACCATTTTGGCACGGTTGTTGAAAACAAGGATCTGTGGAATTAGGGACAATTGTTTAGTAAAACTGAATATAACGAAATTCGTTTTGATTGTCATAAACGCAGCATGATCAATGAATAATGTTGTTCAAATAAAAACAAATATATACATACCTGGAGGTGTGTAATCCATATGGAAACACAAAACATCGCTTGTATTCCTTTTTAAAAAACAACATAACATCACGCAATGAACTGTTCTAAAAAGGTTGTATTTACATCTTATCAATATTAATATCACAAAGCAGTACTTTTAAATTTAAATTGTTATAGCTATCAATACATCACGTAGTGTTCAAAAGTAAAAAGACAATAGAAGTCTAACCCATAGATATCTGTCGCCATGATGCATAGTTTTACTTCTTCGATGGACAAATGTCTTATATAGATGTCCGATCTGAAAGTATTTTGTCCCACACTCCCATCTTGTGTAATTTGTTTTATTTCTGTGAAGTTCACACGAGAATCCACAATGCTTACATTACTGATTGACCTAAAATGAATATATTTAAATAATAATAATAAATAGAATAACATTTGAAAAAAAAAGTTCGTACAATGCAGGCGTTTCAAACATTTGCAGAGTCACCAGAATTAAGAACTAACCGTGATGAAACCATGTAGACTGGGATGATGCATGTCGCATTAACTGGGCACGTAATATTATCAGTTGGAGAAGGCACGTCAATAAAATATGGGCGAAGGATCTGTATAAACAAGAGGTGTTTGTAAAACATGCATGCCCCCCCCCCCCCCCAATTGAGCCTTTGCTCATCACAGAATTATCCATTACCTTGATAGGAGTTGTCTTCACTGCAAGAGCATTCTTCCTATCAAATTGGACGACTCGACCCACATATTTAGAAATTATCACTATGCAAAAGGTCATCTACTCAAACTCAAACCAGTGTACCTACATAGTTTGAGGACTATGTACCTATGGTTCATATGTCATTAAGTGGAAATGTTGTTTTTTAACAAGCCGCTGTGACCGTGGCCTTTGATCTCTTGATCTCAAAATCAATAGGGGTCTTCCTTCCCTCAAGACTAACCAGCATACTAATTAATATGATCCTAGGTTAAAGCGTTCTCTAGATATTGTGTGGAAACGGATTTCATGTTACAAGCCCCTGTGACCTTGACCTCTGACTGGTTGACCTCGAAATCGATAGGCTTCTTCGTTTTCTCCCGAGTAACGAGCATACTAATTTGGATGATCGTAGGTCAAAGCGTTCTCTAGATATTCTGAACAAAATGGTCTACGGAGAAAAGATTGTCCATGTTACAAGCCCTGTGACCTTGACCTGTGACCTGTTGACCTCAAAATTGATAGGCTTTTTTCTTTCCTCCCGAGTAACCAGCATACCAACTTGGATGATCGTAGATCAAAGCGTACTCTACATATAATGCGCAAACGAAATGGTCTACAGAGGAAACAGTTTTCATGTTACAAGCCTGTGTCACCTTGACCTTTAATCTGTTGACCTCAAAATTGACAGGCGTCTTCCTTTCCTCCAACGTAACCAGCATACCAACTTAAGTGATCGTAGGTCAAAGCGTTCTCTAGATATCGTGCGGAAACGAATTTCATGTTACAAGCCCCTGTGACCTCGACCTTTAACCTGTTGACCACAAAATCAATACGCGTCTTCATTTCCTCCCAAGAAACCAGCCTACGAACTTAAATGATCGTAGGTCAAAGCGTTCTCTAGATATCGTGCGGAAACTAAATGGTCTACAGACAGACCGACCGACCATCCGGCCGACCGACCGACGGACAGGTGCAAAGCAATATACCCCCACTTCTTCGAAGGGGGCATAATAAAAATATAATGCTCTTAATTATGAATTAAAACCAGGACATTAACAGCTGTACTTGTCACAAATAAGCGTTACTCAAAGTGGCATGCTCTATTCAGTGCGGTCACTTACCGTAGTATTTGGCTGTGAGTACGTGAACTTTATGTCTGAAAACGGAATCACAATATTCGCTAGGCAATAATTTATTTTGCACTGTTTTCGGCACAACCTCAAAAATATACATTTGAAACAATTATTGCTAAGAACATGTACGTGCCGGTGTGATAACGATGTACATTTGCATGATAAAATCAATTTAAAAATGAGTTGTTACAGTTCAAAATTGTGTTTGGCAGGCAGTATATTATTATTATGATTATCATACACAGTAAACGAAATAATACTTAAACTTACACTAGAAGCCACAATATTGATATGTACATACCATTTCTTTCTATAAGAAAGCATCGATGTTCTGCAGATTCTACCCTAAATACGAATTTAATCAGGCATTATTTTCTAATGAAAATGTATACACATTACCAATTATAATGCAAAACACGTGTTAAGTTTAATTTTGTTAGAAATAGCTGTCTTATAATGTCTACATGTTGTTCATATATACGAGACAACAATATATACTTACAAGCGGTTGTCGATTGCAGTAGCACAAGTAATAGACATTTTAACGTAGGCTGGAATTGGTGACCACCAGATGTTAATTACGTAAACATGTAGCCTTGACGGATCAGTCTTCATTGCGCTTGTAGAAATGTTTCTATTATCACTCAATATTCGCAGTCTCTCCACGGGGCTGAAACATACGCGATAATAATAATAATAATAATAATAATAATAATAATAATAATGATAATAATAATAATAATAATAATAATAATAACAACAACAACAACAACAAATATGTTCAACGTAAACGTATGATGGCAAAATTAAATTTACTAACATGATTAACAAACCTAGAAGACTGGGCATAAATTGATGTTTCCCATGATGCACCCGCATAGACAATAAACCGATGATTTGGTCCGTATGTAGGATTCACAAATGTAGGAGTTGTTAAGTTCTTCACAATGTGTACAACAAACTGAAAAAGCAACATCATGACGCAAAATATAACTGACTGTTATTACATTATGTGACTGACCATTGCTATAGGGCCTTGCGATTATGATTCACATTGCTATACTTTTCTCAGTAATAGCTTACAAATTTATTTCAATATAGGTTATGTACCAGAACAACAAACACATTAGCTTGCAGCATTTCTTCTATTCTTACATAACGAAAGTCTACGAATTTATTGAATACCATCGTATATGACAATGAATTTATAAATATACCTGTATAGGTACGCTACTCAATGTAAGCCCTTCATCGCTTGTATAAACGGAACTACCAAACTGAATAGGCTTTCGTGCGAAATCCCTGACAGAGACTGCTACAGGAATCAGCATTCCATCTCGAAATTCATTAGTCGAATAAGCTTCAAACTTTAATACGCATGTCTGAAAGCGTTAATAAATAGAAGTACCTCGCTATTTTTATCATACCCTCGACGTTAACATATGTGTTTTTTTTTTGATTTATTTTAGTGAAAGTGCAATTCCAAAACGCCTGTTTTTATTTATATTTGGAATAAACGTACTTTTAAACACGAGGAGTGTGTCTGGTAGATTTGCATCACATCATACCTTGTCTATATCGATCCCTTTTATGCCTTCTGGTGGAAACGTAACCCCCCGGTTCTCAGAGCCACCTGGTTTCTTACAAATCAGAAAATCTCCATCGTCGTCAACAACTGGAATCTCTATTGTTGTTGAACGTTCCAGTTCAATTCTAATAGATATTTTAATTAAATAAGAGGCCCATGAGGACCATACACTCTAATGGCCCCAGGGCTACTTTAAGACCAAAGGCATCACTTTAACATGTTTAAACAGGACCATAAGGCATGTTTACAAACCACATATTTTAGGCTTAGGTCTTGTTTGGTTTAGCTAGTTTTGGCCAAGAAGGTTTTTTAAGTGTTTTCCTATTGAAAGTCCATATACATGTACCAAATTTCGAAGTTTTGGGGAAGCATTTCGTAGTCAACGGGCACTATTTTAACAATTTGGTTAATTTATATACGGCAATGCTACATGCCAAATATCAATGGCCTAGATCCTGTAGTTTCAACCAAGAAAATTTAGGGGGTTATTCATATGAAAGTCTATATATGCAATAATGGGCCCCAATACGGGGCCATGTTTTTAGTACAGAAACAAATCATGAACAAATCATGACCAAAAACAATTGTAGAGGACGATTAGATGATGCTACATGACACATATAAAGGCTAAAGGCCTTGGACTTTAAGACATTTAGCATTTTGGTTGTTTTTACTTCATAACTCAATGTACATAATTTGAACCTTGAGTAGGATCATTTTTAGCCCAAGAACACCATTTTTATAAATTTGATAACGAACCATAAGGCATTGCTACAAATCAAATATCAAAGGCCTTGACATTGCAGTTTCAGATAACAAAATCAGTATATTAAATATAAAATGAGCACACGAGAGGGACCATTTTGTAGCCTAGGAGCATCATTTGAACAAATTGTATTTAAGGACCATAAGACGATGATACCTCCCTTATAGCAAAGACCCAGACGGGACTATTTGTACAGTTGTTTTCTATTAAATTCCATAAATAATTAAAGCCCTAAGACGGGCAAATTGTTTAGAACAGGGGCATCATTTAAACAATCTTGGTAAGGAGCAGTAAGGCGATGCTGCATACCAAATATCAAGCGCCTAGGCCTTGTAGTTTTAGAGAAGATGATTTTGAACGATTTTCCCAATGTAAGTATGTTTATAAAAATGCGGAGCTGTTTTTTAGTTCAGGGACATCAAGAGCAATAAGGCAAACAGCAATAAGGCAAAGCTTCCTACCACATATTAAAGGTCCAGGGTTTATAGTTTCAGAAAAAATACCTTGGCTGGGCCAGTTTCCCCCCAGGGTCATAATTTTAACAAATTTGGTAAAGGATCGTAAGGCGACGCTACATAGCTAATATCAAGTGAACAGGCCTTTAAGTTTCAGGCCTTTAAAAGAATATTTTTGTTAACAAAACAAATATTATTTTAGCTCCTGTGACATAATTTCGCTATAGACCGGAACCATATTAAAAAATTTAATTGCTAATACCGCGGATGATGTCCGTGTACTTTGGCTGAATTCTACTCAGTAGTTTATTAGATGTTTAAAGTGTTAACGGACGCACTGACGCACGCACACACGACGGACGAAACGCCAACACATAAGCTCTCTGGCCTTTGGCCGGTAGAGCTAAAATCAATGTACAGTGGAAATCCTCTAAACCGGACTTCCTCGGGACTATGAAAAAAGTCCGGTTAAGAGAGGATTCCGGTTTAGAGGTGAAGTATCTAATCCGATCTACTGATGAGTCACTACAGATTACACTCAACAGTTCAATTACAAACAATACAAAAAGTCATCATATTTACCGGTAATGTTCTCAATAGTTCTTAAATCATGCTCATACATGTTTTGTTTCTTTTAATTTGAAAATAATTCGTTTTAGAAGTTTCAATGTCTTATTTTTGTTTTTAAATTTAATAGCCTGTTTGCAATGTGCATTTGTCTTTTCTATTTTCGCTGTTTCAATGCATACGCATTGGTAATTGGTATAAAGGCGAAAAGTAGTCCCAAAAATATAAAATATCACCGATAAACATTATTATAAAATCAAAGTCTTTTACCCATTACACTAGATGTATTATTGTACAGCTATAAATGCAGATGTCTGTACCCGTGTGTGTGATATTGCTTATTTCTTAACGCACGTTAGTGTTGTGCCCACGTGACCTTAATTTTCTCCGGGTACTGATTTGCGATTTTCACAATTTGCTGCATTTTCGAATGTGTTTGTTAATTTTGCGCGATTTTAATCCGCATTACCCAAGTTTTGACACTAGACCAGAGGTGCGATAAAAAAGGCCCGAGCGGTTTAGAGGGTTTAAATTACGTGTGACAATAAACAATTTTGCTCGAAAGTTAGACCGGTTTACGGAATGAAGGGGATTCCGGTATTGAGGAGATTTTTCAAATAATTATTTATAGTGAGAAAAAAAAACGTGAGCAGGGAATATGTACGGTTTGTAGAGGATTCCGGTTTAGAGAGGATCCGGTTTAGTGGGTTTCCCCTGTATATAAAATAGTAATTACTTATAGTATGGTTTTATAATAGCTCTAGGTGGGCGATTCTGTATACGAGTATCATTTCTTTCGTAGTTGTACAGCTTTATCTGCATGTTCCAGTTAGTATAGTTACTATCTATCCCACTATACCAATCATGTCCTCCGAATCTATAAAGAAATAAAAAAACACAGGTATTTATTGAATATGTAAACATGTTGTTGCTTACCAAAAACCGGATTGACATATATTGGACAAATAGCATTTTTGTCTAAAGTGTATAGTTATAATGTACGATTAATACCTATTTGCAATGTTTCAAATGCACAATGACACTTTATTAAAATGGTTGTTGCATTGATCGCATACTCAAAGCGGATTTAGGGCAGAAGAATTAACTGAAGAAAACCGAATAGCGTTGGTTGCAGTAATTAAATAAAATGCATCTCTATGCATTTTGTAGATTCCCGTTAATTGTTCAATTAGATTTCAATACTTATTTACGAAATGTCTTCCTCGTAACCAGGCGGCTCCAACACTGCATTGAAAATCATTTCGTCCAATTCCCATTGTTCGTCCATGCTTACTGCGACCACAGTTTCGTAATATGTTGATTGGAAATCGTTGGTTATATCGCTCAAGTTGATTTTGCCTATATACTCAACCGAAAAATTCCCGAAATAGCGTGAGTTGTTATTTGTTTGTTCAATTAACGTGCGCCTGAGTTTAGTTGGCAACCCGACATCGCTTTCACTGCAGTTATTGCCACATGGCCCTGTTCCCAGTTTCCATCCTGAAATAACTTTAACCTCCACCTGCAATAAATGTAGCAAACAAAAGTTACCCTTAAATAATCAAATTCAAACATAGTTAATCAACTCAATTACAATTGTACGCCTTTAAAGTTAAAGCCGCAGTCCATAGAATATACTTTAATGCATCTTTACTCGACATAAAATCTAATGAACGTTTATGCCTATTATTTGACTAAAAACTGTTTTTTATTTAAGAAATACATTTAATATTGCCAATGTTCGAAAATGCTTGGTACGAGCAGAATCTACACTAATATACATGCCGATTTACTGCAGAGGCATCACCAGCTATCGCATACACTAACAGAATCTATACGATAAAAAAGTCACCAAAAAGTTATTATTTTACCGATTTTGTATTTTGATCGGTATGATGTCCATTTAAAACGATTTCTATAAAGTTTTATTTTATTAACATATTTCTTGTCTGCTGCTTTAACGACACGGTGTCTTTTTGCATTTCATTATATCTTTGTTGTGATGCAAAATATATTAAGGTTTTATCATATTGCACAGGTACATTGTACAATGAGGTTTCAAACTTTAAATAATGAAACTAGTTTGCGGTGCAAAAACAACACTAGCAGGGTGTACAACAGATTGGTATATACGTTTTTCGTTTGACCATCGTTTTCTTGTCAGAACAGATCTATTTCATTTACTTTTCTACTTCGTGACCCCGGTGATTTTTCATTCGTGAACTGAGCTAAATGTCAGTTCGTAATACTAATGCGGATGATTTCAACATTAATTTAACGATAAATAGGTACGAAAGTTCTCAAGGTTTTTTAACCATAATGAGCAGCATTCAATGAATCCATTATAATAATGACATAACGTGGATCAAATTATGTCAATAATGTTCTTTGTCGTCAATACGTTATTTGTGTACTAAATTCCCATCTCCAGTATGATATTATTTTGAACTAAAGCCACACAAAATTAGAAGACTTTGTCATTTTTGTGAAAACTTTGTAAATAATAATGGAGCTAGCGAACGAATTTTTAATTTCTTTTGTTTTTGGTAGGGGCGCAGAATTTTGATGATGCGAAGCAAATAAAAGTAATTATTTATTTTTGTCTTGAAGATGATGTTTGTAAGTAAATAAAGAATAAAATAATGAATTATGCGATGGGTAGACCTATAGTAAGAATAATTTATCTCTTGTTATATTTAAGCAAAGATAATCTTGTTTTTTAAATTATAAAACATAGTGTAAAACATACATAATTCATTATATATTTTATGATTTGCGGTCTTCTATGTTCGCGATCTTTATTTGGCGGTGGAAACTACTACTACTACTACTGCTACTACTACTACTACTACTACTACTACTACTACTACTACTACTACTACTACTACTACTACTACTACTACTGCTATTACTACTACTACTACAACGACAACAACAACAACTACTACTACTACTAATGACACTATACCTACTACTACTACTACTACAACTACTACGACTACTACTACTACTACTACTACTACTACTACTATTACTTCTACTACTACTACTACTATTATGACTACTACTACATCTACTACTACTACTACTACTACTACTACTACTACTACTACTACTACTGCTACTACTACTACTACTACTACTACTACTATTACTATTACTACTACTACTACTACTGCGACTACTACTACGACTACTACTACTACTACTATTACTTCTACTACTACTGCTGCTGCTAATATTACTACTGCTACAACTACTACTACTACCACTACTATTACTACTACTACTACTACTACTTCTACTACTACTACTAATACTACTACTCTACTACTACTATTACTGCTACTACTACTACTACTACTACTACTACTACTATTGCTACTACTACTACTACTACTACTACTACTACTACTACTACTACTGTTACTTCTATTACTTCTACTACTACTACTACTACTTCTACTACTACTACAACTACTACTACTACTACTAATACTACTACTATTGTTGCTGCTAATACTACTACTATTACTACTGCTACTGCGGCCGCTACTTCTACTACTACTACTACTCCTACTATTACTACTACTACTGCTACTACTACTAGTACTACATAACTAATAATAATAATAATAATAATAATAATAATAATAATAATAATAATGATAATAATAATAATAATAATAATAATAATAATAATAATTTATAATAATATTAATATTAATAATAATAATAATACATTGGCTTATTAATTAATAAGCTATTGTGGTTCGGATTAATATTTACATGAATTATAAAAAGGAAAAAAAGAAATATTAATAACTAATTTACTGCCTAAAAGCCCATAACTGCATTGCCAAGTCGCAATACTTATCTACTGGCCACCCAGCGGCGTGGTTGACAATTTAATTATATTTGACACAGTTACTTTGAAATGCAATGGTTTCTTTATGAGTTAATTATATATCAAATCAAACGAATGTTTAAACATGGTAAGAACATCATTTAGACATTACTTAATTTGTTTCTATTAACTGCAGCCACCACACACACTGGATATCCACACATATCAAACATCTGACTCTGAGGATAAAGTACATAGTATACATGTAAATATCAAATGTATACGTACCGATAGTTGTCTCTCTGTGCTGTTTAAAAGTTTGGCGGTCATGGTTGCTCCATAAAAACCAGCCTTTGATGACACATGTTGCAAAGTTAGCAAAATGCAAGTTACCTGGCAGATGGTGTGAACCATTTTACGCAAAGATCTTACTAGTTTGTTTAAAAACACACGTGTTTCAGAATATATGCACAATACATGTTGTCGATATTAGAAAAATAATAGAGTGATTATAAATATTGTCACGGTACATATATCAAAATATATGTTGTCATACGAAACTTAAATTCAAGTCGATCCTCTGAAATAAATAAATCGGTTTATCCAGTACGTACAGCTGAATTTCTCTGTTGTTCAATTTCGACAATTTATGTAGTGAATATATGTGTTACTAATGTCAGTAATTAGATAGCTTATAACATTTGGTACACTTTAAAATCTCGCTCCGAAATTAAGCAGAATTTATAACACAATATACAGGCAGATTAACATAAATCTAAATAACGAAATAATATAAACTGTACAGCCAAAAGAACACACTTATGCTAAGTACATTTAAATATTACAGAGTCGACTTCTTTCGACAAGAAAGTGTGGTCTCTCTTTACTTTAAATGTTATGTAAAGCGCTATAATTTTAAACCACGTTATATCAAGTAAATAAACAGAACATGGATACAAAGTGAAGCTAGGGCATATTAATTTATCCAAATATGTCACCGTATACAATTCCACGGGATTAAATCGTTATCTAATAATGTCGGAAAGGCACCCTGGAATTAATATTGTCACAAGGTAGGATTAATTGTGGTGTGTATATTGTGCCGATTTCTCTTATTTTACTCAATAAGCACGTTTGCTGTATTGAAAGTTTCCCCGTTGCCAAGCTGAGCCTATATTTTGCAATAGCGCAATAATTCATTGTAGACATACGGCTAAGATATATTGGATACATTTGAAAATAATGCCGATAATGAGATTTGAACTCAGTTGATGGCAAATGACCGAATATGATTTTTAACATTATCATAATTAGACGGTTGGATTTACCGTATTACCAAGTCTCGCTATGTAAATATGTCGGCAAAATGGGTTTATAAAATATGTCATTATGCATGAAAGTATAATTACATAGTTCAAAACTATTAATAAGATTTAATATTTTATGAGCCTAACGATTACACTGTTTCTTTGTACGAGCAATCTAACATGTGCAACAAAACTAATTTATATAAAAGCACGATTTTCTATATAATCACAGACATACATGTTTGTATATTTATGAACATAAAGTTAATTATATCTATTTTTAAGAGACGAAGAAACATTTTGTATACCGTTTGAATGATAACTGAATACACAATTACCGTTAAAGAATAAGCGGCGTATCGTGGGAAAACTGGGATTAATGCATATTCGCAGGATAATCCGAGACGACACTTTCCGCCTGCAGTGGATCTATGGTTAGGAGAGACTTCCTTGAAACAGAAAATACTATAAAAGCGGAAAGGGTCGTCCTAAATAAGCATGTGCGGACTGCACAGGCTAATCCGGGACGACACTTTACGCACATGCATTAAGGTAGTACAAATATAATCATTTCCCGCGTTTTTTCAAAAATCGGCCGATATCGGTGATTGTCGGAAAGTTTCGTTACCCAGTTCGCAATATGCCCGTTTGGTTCCGATTCCTATCGAACACATGATATTTTTAATATCAGTACATTCTTTTATATAATCACATTATTTTATACATGTTATTATCATATATATACTTCTGACGAAATGCAAACAGATACATATTTTGGCATACTGGTTGGCGAGTAGTATCCGTGAACTAGCAGTATCCGTGATTTGTATATTAAAAGGTGTAAAAGCTCTCCAGCATTGCATGTTGTGTTTACACACATCACCTAGCAACTGTTCCAAAACTTCATATGTTTCAAGATATTTACATGTTTGTTAAAAAAATCTCAAAGCAGCTTAACTCCTCGAGGGGCATTCACGCGTACGTCGTTGCGCATGCGCATAAATATATAATTGAAACCCTATTTTTATCTTGCACTTCCCTGTTTTCGGTTTACCAAGGGTGATAGCTAGGTTATTCACATAAAGCAGCAATTTTAGTATTCAAACACCACCACCCATATATTCAAAACTCATTTTCGTGATATTGATTTTCTAAAAAAAAATGCATTGCAATTGCAAAATGTTTACTAAAAGCAAATAT
Organism: Congeria kusceri; assembly: GCA_027627225.1. Classification (NCBI taxonomy): domain Eukaryota; kingdom Metazoa; phylum Mollusca; class Bivalvia; order Myida; family Dreissenidae; genus Congeria; species Congeria kusceri. Next base: position 64,614,605 of record CM051028.1, read on the forward strand.
TTACAAAGAATTGCACTTTCAAAATGTTTGCTCAATTATACGGCTAGTTTCCGGACGATTTTCACAAAATTTCAATGCAGGAGGGATGTCTACTTCGATAATAACATGGTTTTCTCCCGTTCACCATCAGCAAATTATAAGGGGCGCCAAAGGGGTCATCAAAAGACCATTTTCCGGCATCCACTTTTGTTAGCAATCGCATTATCACCGCTAATCTGGCATAGAATTTAATAATATAACATCATTATGATGTAGGTAATATAATATAGAACAGTATAGAGCAATTAAAAGCTTGAGGTGTGTACCACAAAATTCGAATTTTCAACTGAAAGGAAAGATCGCGGATACTGCTAGTTTTATTGCTTCAAGTAATGCTTATTGATTACCTCTTTGGAGCCCCTCATATGGAAAAAACCATATGACGTCATGACAAGATATTTACATCCTCGTAAACAGAAGGAGTCGAACTTTGTAATGCAACAAGCTTTTCTTTAAAAGTATTACTTACGCGATTGAAAATAAAGAAAAACTACTAAAAAATCACGGATAATACTCGCCAACCAGTAATGAAAAATTGATTGAAATCGAAACCGAAAGTCACATATTTTTCGTGGTATAAACAAAAACAACTGTCAAACGAAAATTATAAATACGAGCAAAAAGGGAATGCTTACTGAAAGAAAATCGGTGCCATATAAATAACCGTCACCAGATCGTAATAAGTATGATGGACCAGCTTGAATCCTGATAATAAGGAGATGAAACACATGTAAGTAAAACAAGGAAGTTAGAGAATTGTATTTTTATTCTAAAATTTCTGAATATATTGATATTTGTGTATACAATCAGAACGTAATTAGAGGATAATGTGATGCTTTTCATTTCAATGCTTGAACTACGAAATTTTATAGCTTAAATGTACTATTAATAGAATTAGTATAAGTAATATTATGTACATGTATTTGTGTTTGTCCATATATATATATATATGTATATATATATATATATATATACTTACAGTATACATGTAAGTAAATGAACATACAAGTCATGAATTACACGTATGATCTATCAGTCCCTTCGTTTTGAAGCCTCAAGACACTTTAATAGTTGAGTACTTATACTTAATATGTGTGCCATTTACTTATGAATGTGTGCACCAGTTTTTTTTCATGATCAGCATACTAACAATGATCCATTCAGTAATTACAGTTTTGTCATTAATTTTACTTAAGGTAGTCACACACTAATGGTCATGATCACAAATGTGTTTATTTATGTTTTCGTCATAATTTACAATCAATAAGACACTGTATTTGAAAATTTAAATACTTTTTACAGTGTAATAAAAAAGTTATTGGCATTTTTGTAATGCCACCCTCATGGACAAAAAAAATGCTCAAGGCGACATGATGTCATATTAGAAAAAGCCACAAAACATGTTCATGCTTTTTATTTTCATCATATTTAAACTTCATAACAGTTACATGGGCATCTATAAGCAGAATAATAACAACTGTGTGATGTTTATATAAACAATATAAAGAAAAAAACATTAAAATATGTACAGTACCCCTATCGAAAATAAGGACAAATTCAACTAACTTGAAAATGAGTGTCCATACTTTAAAGTCAGTTGTTATTACATAGGTAAAGGGTATAGGTGAATTGAGCCCACTAAAGTTATGTACATACTTATGCAAATGAAATACCAAAAAAGTATGAATTTTCACCGTCGTATAACAGAAATATTTGCAGCTTAAGTATACAGGGGTCGGTTTTGAAAACCTAGTACAGTAACGTGCCAAATGCTGTTTTTTGTACATATCACAACTGAACATGTCACAAAACTTCATAAATTATAATATTCTGATTCCAATAACAGTTTGGTGACTTAAACTTTTATTTTAGACAACTAATACAACTAAATACTAAACATTGTTACTATAATTAAGTATTAGAGTCACTCGGAACACAGTCGTCACAGAAAACTATAGTGGACGCAAATGCCAGCATACAGGACCCATGACATTCAATAACTGAATGAATTATCCAACCATCTTTTAACCTAGTATTTACATATAAACATACTGACATACTTGTGTTGCAAAAAATAAAATCATTTAAAATTAATCCATAACAACAGTTGTCGAGGTTAACAAATTACTATGGGTAAAACACAAGAAGAACTGAAAAGTTTTAGTTTCTGTTGATCTATCATATATCTTTTATATGTACTTTAAAAATACATTTATTTCCATTTATATACAATTAAAAAAGACTATACATTATCATAATTATACATAAAATACACCACTTTGTGATGTTAACAGCAATCATATATTGAAAAATAAGGAAAATGTTAAAGTACCCCCTCTAAAAACAAATTCTAACACTTTTATAAAATGTGCTTTCAATTTCAAAGTGAATTCTGGACTATCGTTCACGTGTATGTGACCCGCCAAAATTAATTGTATTGTTAAAACAAATAACAATTCAAAACTATAAACTTTTACGATGTCAAACTGAAAATATATGCTGATCAATGAAGTATGGAAGGGTGGGTTTAAGAATTGACAACAGTTATTTGTAAAATAATATTTATCCGACATATTTAAACTAACATTGTCATAAATTCTAGTTTATTCAAATGTCTAACTTGATTAAGTTGAAATAAATGTTTAGGAGCTTTACATGTAATTTTGGGATAAAAAAAAAATGAAACACCTAACTTATTTGCTATTTTACTCAATAGTTACTCAAAGTGTATCAGCAAATTTAACACAAACTGTTGTAATTGCATGTTGTAGCACTGCAAAAACTATATTTTACACTTGAATACAATAAATTTAGTTAATATTATTGAGTTAATAATATGAATAATATTTAACCAATATTAAATAATAAATAACTATGTTACAATTTATTTTGTTCCTATAATAAGCCCTGAAAAATATTACTTAAATTTAAGCATGGTAACATGTCATTGCTGTCAAAGCAACATTTTCAAAAATTATCAAGTATTAATATAACTAAAAGATGATATTTAAAAGTGTACATCAAAACTTTTGTCAATATGGGCACAATAATGCAGATCATTAAATTAAAAGTGTTCAATCCAAGAACAGAAGCACTGTAATCTTGATGCTTGTTGTTGGAAATTCGTCTTGTGCAATATAGTTTCACGGACCTGTGTGTTCTTGTGAAAAATTGAACTGATGGACTGTTTTGGATGAACTGTTTGTTTTTCTCAAAAGTCCATGATGATTTGTCTAGAATAAGTTATAAATGTTACCATTGATGTGACATCAGGGACATACAAGTTATTAAGTCTATATTGTATGAGTACAAGCAACTAAAACATGATCATTGTTAACTACATACACTGAGAACATAGCTCCATTTATTAGACTTTAGATGTCAGATTATGGATCAGTTTGTTCAAATGTGAATCAGTTAACACACATACTATAGGAATCCGGTGCAATACATTCAAATCACAATACATTATACATTAAAAAAGATATATTTTCAATACAAAATGGTTTTGAATGAGATCTGAATAAATATAAAATCATATACTTGTATATATTCACTTAATATTGATGTTCATATATTTATTAAATAAATTAATTCTAAGTACAAACACCATGTCAAACAAACCTGTATGCCATGTGGTGCAAATATCAAGCCAGTCTTCTGTTGATTTCAACTCGTTACATGGATTTTTTGGTTTATGGTGTGTCTTGCATTTATACAACACTATTCATGTAGCGATAACAGAGGAAAATTCAGAAAAACCTATAAAATTATATACCATTTTAAAGGTTATTCTTTTAGAAAAACAAAAGTGCAAACGAAATTATTTTATCTTGAAAAATAACAAAGTTATTGGTATGTGAAGAACGTAACCCCCCAAATTTCGTTCTGTCAAATATGTAAATTCTGTCAATAATACACCAGGCAATCATTTCTGGCAGTTAAACAAGTTAAACGTATTATTTTCATGTCACTTCATGCACACTTAACTTAGTTCTACCTGTTAAACTAGGATTTGAATGTCACCAGCCTGGCAGTCCTTCATCAACCCACATGTGTAAATGGCCCTATCACCGTTGAATTTCACATTATACCAATGTGGATAGCGTGGTACCTGGAAAATAGTGGAAAAATATTATTGTTTTGCTAAGTTTAATACTTCACATATTTTCACTGTCTTATATACTTGGTGACTTATAAAAGACAACAAATCAATTAAAATGGAACGAGTATTAAAGCAAAATGCTGGCCTGAATCTGGGTAAGACGATGTCTCTAGTATAAAGCTCAGCTATATATATTTATATATCTTCAACATACTTAGAACATATTATAACAAACTAATTTATTTGAGTATTTGGAACAGAACATTTATTAACTCTAAAGGTCTATATCCGACATCATCTCCAGGCGAAAGACCTCCCTTTCTGGAAGATTAAAACGCAAAGTAATAGTATACGTTATACCTTTTAATTCTTCCAAAACGGTCATGCACTCTTCAAAGTAATTGAAAAATGGCCACAAAAATGCAAATAACAACATGCGGTCTTGATGAAAAGGTGGTCTTTCAATGTAGTTTTTGCTTTAGGAGATTTATGGAATACTAATTGTTCATTTATTCAAAAGAACTCAAACCATAAGTTGACAACAACAATTATCATGGTTGAAATGCTGAACAATTTTTAAGTATTCATGAAACAATAATTGAAAAGAACATATTTTTGTGATGATAAGAAAAACTTTAACTTTTCTGACAAATATGAAAAGTAACAGTAACATCAAACATTAACACATTAAATACTGAATAGGCCATCTCAGGCAAAAGAAAAAAAAGCATCTTGGAAACAACCTAACAAGAAATAAAACTGTTAATTTCTGTCTTTAAAAGCCACTGTCTCCACTGTCTTGTTTGTGCTGTATGAACAGAAGGCTAAAAAGCAAAGCACAATATCTTCCAAAAACTGCAGCAATCCTGAAATTAATATATGCAAAAGCAAATCATACAATATTTTGGACAAACATCTATAAGCGATATGCAAAACTGTAGCAGTTTAAATGCATAACTTGAAACCGGAACAAGGGACGGGTAAACTGACGGGGGTGTACCTTTGAAATGACAACACCTTTTGACCACTTAAACATAGTGTCTGTGCTAAATTTCACGTTGATCTCTCTTCCAACTAGATTTGGGCCACCGCTCTGTTCTTCCGTTGTTATACTTAATGCATGCTGGACTAGCTTTTTGGCATTATTAGTTAAACTCGTCAACATTCAGTAGTACACGTTTTCCATCCACTAACTTAGATAGCTTGTAAACATCTGTCAAACTGTCATCCTTGGGTTTCTGCTTTAATAATAGGCTGCGAAACAACAGCTGGGCTTTCAGTCCTTTAATCTTTTCGTTTTTTGTTTTGTATACAGCCAAATTCTCGTCTACTTGTTTGTCTGTTTGCCACAGCCCCCATTCAATTATAGAATTGGTTAACCCTTCCAGTTTTAGTACTCGTTTTTCTTCCTTCCGTTGCATTTCTGCAAACGTTTCTCCCAGCATTTCTTTTCGCTTCTGTTCAATTTCTGTTCTTCTCTGCTTAAACAGCAATCTTGTTCTAATTACACCGCGCCTAGCATCAGTCACTAATCTGTTCCTGTCTTTAGTACTTTTGTTTTGCAACCACTGCAATGTTTTGTTGTGACAAAACATAATATATGCCTCCTGTGCTATGATGCTTATGTTAAGTTTTTCACGAAGAACTCTGTCTACATGGCCAAACATTGTTTCATAAAACTTATTATGTTTTGGCACTGCACATGTCTTCGCACGTTTCTCGGGTCGAGCTTCATTCCATTGTCCATCTTTTTGAAAGTCACTAAATAACTTAGTTACAGTCTGACAGAGGCCTGGCAACAATGTACTTAAAATGGTGATCACTTTTTCATCATGTTCCCATGGCATTATGAGACTTTTAAAAATTTCACTACTGAACAGGATAGCTCTGTTGCAGAAAGACAGTGTTAATTTACCTTCAATGGACTCACATAAATTCTCAACTGCTTGATTTAAAAATGCAATCAGTTCACTGTAATATTTTGAACTGTCTAAGATGTGTATGTTTTTATCTTCAATGAAACACCACAGAGGTGTGGTTACTAGATGACAGACTAGACCAAATGACTTTAAGCCTGCAACAAATTTTGGTGTAGTCATATCATGCTTAACTGATAGAAGTAATCTATTTAGGTCATCTTGTTGCAAGAACTCTACAATTTTGTCATGGAGAAAGTATAAATTAGCTGCATTTGAAAAAAGAATGTTGAAACGGTTTCCATGGAACCTTTGTATGGGCACACTTTTAAAACCTTTTTGATTGAGGAAATCTTTCAAAAATATGTAAAATGCACCATACATCCCACATTTCTCATCACCCCCACAAGCAAAGCTTTTACTGGCGTTTCTTATTGTTTCTTATTAAACGCGTTGTGCAAGACTCAGTCCCACTCTTAAAATGCGAGTCCCATATAGGACAGTCACCATTAAAAAATGCTACTTCAAGAGCTTTTATGCATGAATTGGCTGTCTCAGCCATATGTACCAATGCGTGGAGTCCACACAAAAAAAGTTGTTTAGTTGGCTGACAGCAAGTTGCTCTGCTCAAGACAATTCATGCCAGGAATTGTTCATATCTACCATGACAATTAAATTTCTATAATCTTAAAGAAGTGTATTGAATTTCTGTTGAGTTGATGCGCGGTCAGACATCGTTGATACTATGTTTATCAAAATATGCTTACTAATAGAATTATCACATTTTTCACTAACTTGGTCAATGTCTGATAAAATAGTTTGAAATGTACTCAATGTATCTTCCCCTGATTTGGTCAACATTTGTCGCAGTCTAAGCACATATGTGTGTTCACCAGTACCTACATGAAATCCCTCAATTTTCTTTCCAAATTTAGAAGTCTCATCGCTCAATAAACATGTGTCGGTTTGGCATGGAAGAACTTCCGCAACCTGTTTTGAGCAAGAATCAATCTTTGCACATTCATATCATTAACTGTGCTCACCGAGGGTAGTCTGCTGGGCGTTACATTTGCTAATTTAAGTACAGTTTTAATTACATGAGAAACTTTGCTCGTTGTAACATTTTGATTTAAAAACTCGTATACACATTCTTGAGTTTCACAGGTATACACCTTACTTTCTTCATCAAATAAACAAACCGTAAATGGAGTAGTATTTCTACTAATGAATGTAAATAATCATTTTCGTCTTGCAACAAATTTCCCTGCCTTTTTAAGTCTATACTTTCATTTTCTTTGTCATCAAGAAGTTTCTCTAATTCCAACTTTTTTTGCCGTTCCTCGTTCAAAACAGTTTCTAAAGTTTAATTTTGTTTAACAGATAACTCTTGTTTGTCTGTAACTGTTTTATTAATACATTTTTACTTTTTAAAGTCAAAGATAAATGTTCGTGTTTTTTTAGCAGCGACTTGTTAGCCTGTTTTGTTTCTGGTATTTTAGAAGCACTTTCCAACTTACTTTTCAAGTTAAGTTTTATTTGCTGGTTTTCTTCTTCGGTTGTTTTAACAGACTCAGTTACAGATAGTAATGCTTGCTTGGCTGTTTCTAATGTATCAATGTTTTTTACTTCTTTTTCTAAAGGAGTACTTTTGGACAAACCAGGTCTTCTTTGTGGAAATTTAAACAGATGTTCTAAAAAAGAGTCCAATTTGTTCTGATAAATTGGCTTACTTTTGTCCTTCATTACATTTTTACAGCCTTTAATAACTGTATCCAGTGAGTACTTAATACTTTTTTGTAAAGTATCAATAGGACAACTGTCTTTCAAAAAATAAAAAACACTGTTCATAACCATCTTTCTGAAACCTTTCGATCACATCTCTGTATTTGAGTTCAGTCATTGTTGATTGTTTTTACAAATATTTATCATATATAACTAAATTAACTTGAACAACATCTTAAATGTTATATATATATAACGTCAACTGTTCATAAACATATGAAAAAACGTTCACCAGTTACCTTACTGGACGTTAACATTGCAACATTTAACATTATAACAGTTTTACAGTTCTATTATTATTACATGTATGCTAACGCATACAGATTTTCCAGAGTTTTCATTTGTAAGCGGTTGCTAAATAATACAGGTCCGAACCACATGACTATCTTGAGCTAAACAAATATAACGGACGGCATAAATGAGGAACTAGCGAGAATTGACATAATTTACCGATCGGAATAACCCATTTAACGAATGTAAACCTTAAAGTAAACAACATTTATATAAAGAATGACATCTTATCTATCAAATAAAATGCTATTAAAATGACTGTTATGTGTAGCAGTAATTAGTAACGGATGTTGATAAAAATGTTATTTGCATTCCTCTGTTATCGCTAATTCATGAGCCAACAGTCTATTCTGGCACCGAAGTAGCTAGTAGCGTTCAAAGGAATAAAATGTTCCACACAAAATTGTCACTGATACAAGTCCACGATAGCACTGTTTGTGATGGTAGATATTTTCAGAAATTAAAACAACAAATTCCACAGTCCTTCATAAGGCTTCCACTTCGAGAGAGTGTGTAACGTAGACACATCGTTAATAATTACACCAGAATAGGAAACGTATCAACACGCTCACTTTGATCAGTAAATACGTTCACAAGCATTTTTGGTGGTTCACTGTTTGTGTTTAGTCAATATATTTCAGTGATTATAAACTGACAGAGTAAACGATCATGGGCGCCGCCATTTTGATAATCATGTAGCCAAAACGCAATATTTTTTATTTATGCTTGTAACTTTTTGCGATTATCGTCGTCCGACGGTTATCCGAAATATACCGGAAGACACCGATACGTTACGAACTGAGTCGATATTACCCGATTTCATTAGTGTGTGACTACCTTAACACTGAAAAGTATGGCTTACTAGGTTGGGTTGCACATCTACTGGAAAGTTGTGTATGTATATTGTTAAATATGTAGTGGAAAACAATCAGTTATTGAATTGTTTTAAAATATGTTTGCAGCTAAAGGAAGAGAATTGCCACAAATCACTCGGAATGCTTCTCTGGGGGTCAAACCTGGTGCTCAACAAAGTATGTTTTTCTGACTTCGACAGTTTTGAAGATGCAGCCTAAATTACCAGCATATACAGTCTCAATTACCAGCATAATCATTGTTGACATGAAGATGATTGGAAACGAAGATAATAAATAAGACACTTATTGTTGATGTACGGTGTGTTGTCACAGAGCTGAAAACGTTGCAGAGTGTGGGTGGCATTTTTGTGTACCTCTAGGGAACCGAATTTGAAAAAAAGTTTGTTTGACTGAAATAATAACTTTTAATTATTACTATATTTAGTTTAACTGGTATAAATGGTGTATTAAACTTAAAATGCTAAATTTATGTCACATTTAATAATTATTGTTGTTGAATTGCATAAATATAGCTGTCTATTTTATAAAGGGGTATCATAGTTTTTCTTCTCTTTCTCAAAAAGTACACGGTAAATGTGTTTCTAACTTTTTGTTTTAGTCGAATATATTTCATAGATGAGAAATAAATAAAAAGATTTATGTGAAAAAACATAACAGTCCAGGAAAATCAAACATTTTAAGACAACATATTATTTTATCTGTTCTGTCAGCTTCAAGTTTATGCTGAGCTTCCATAGAAAATTGATAAATATCAATACTTTTATCTTCTTTAACGCCTTATGTTGCCTTATTTTATAATCTTAAATTATTTTACTTGAATAAATGACACCAACATTTTGGATATATTTGCAACTATAATTGAATTATGATTTTTTTTCATCCATAGGGTAAATGAATTTTGATGAAAATGGAAACAGGGGTTGTCCTGAACATTTTCAAAAACATTTTGTTTTGTATGGAAAGTCACACTCAAAATTTGTAATAAGATCAGTGATGTAATACAGATAATAGAAATAATATTTAAAATTATGTTTGGAATATTGCCCATTATATTTGCCCGGTTTTCCCACGACACGCCTCAAACTATTAATAATTAACGCAAACGCCTACTTTTTCTCAGATGTTTATGGATGCAAATCCAATCCGACTGCGTCATAATTGTCCACTCAAATGTTACAATCTTGAAACGTGTCATTCTGTATTTTCTACACATTGCAGAGCGCATTTTTTTGCGTACTTACAAAGCAGTGTAAACGTGTAAACAAATTTTACAGTGTCAGTTAAAGGATTGAAACTTATTTAGGGATGCATATGTTTTGGATTTTATATGTGTTTGTTTGTCACCTACTATGTGTTTTTTTGTCACCTACAATGGGCAGTTTTTTTCTGATTTGTCACAGTTCTTATTGTTTTAAACTGTCTATAGGTATATATAAAGACAACACATTCTACTTATGAGTCAACATTCACATCTTTTATTGTGGTCTACAACTACAACAAATAACACAGTCATTATGACGCAAAGGAATGTCGTAAAGCTTCTTCCTAAAGAGATGCACGGTAATATTTTGACAATGGAATAACACACGTGGCATTCAAGGGGCATCTTATATGTTCGTTTGGAGAAGGCACGTTGACAAAACGAGGCGCCTTCTGTAGGACAATTGATAAATAGAAATCCAATGGCTGGTTTTATTTTTATTTTGTGTGTGCAATATTTTATTTGCTCATAGTATATTTACATACATACATACATACATACATACATACAGACATACAGACAAACAGACATACACACACACGCACGCACGCACGCACGCACGCACGCACGCACACACACACACACACACACACACACATACACATATACATACATACACACACTACATACACACACACATTCATACATACATTCATACATACATACATACATGAAGGCATGCATAATAGACATATACATATATATAACATTAATACATAATCATGTACCAAAAATGTATATACTTACAATACAATGACTCATTACATGTACATGTACCAATGCTATGTCGTAGATAATATTGCACAACAAAATATATAAACAAACGATAATGAATTGCATTGAGTATATATTATATGTGCTATGACATTGTAGATATAAAAAATGCTGATAACTCTATTCAATCAGTATTATTATTAAGTACTATTTCAATTTTATTATAAGCAATATCTATAAACATGCTGACTAGTGACCAATCTTTTAATCCTTCGTCAAGTTTTTATGTAGTTTCATATATTTCTAATGAGTGCTTGAGGCTATTTACGAGTCCAAAATTAGACGGCTTTCTGTTTTTTCTCTGGCAATGAAAATATCGTTTAATTTCTATGCATAAAATATTTAAATTGTTCATTTTTGAATTTGTAATACCAAGTATCATTTCCTGACATGTTAGATGGATAGGTGAGTTTGGTTTATTTCTATTTACAACGTGAATAGCAAAATTAATAATATATTGAGAATGTACACAGTTCCAAAACAAGTGTGTTATATGTTCTACTTCATTTTTACAAAATGTACAAAGATTATCAGTAACTATTTTCATATTAAACATTTTGGATTTTGTTCCCAAGATTCTGTGGACTATTCTACATTGGAGCAATTGGATATAACTATCTTTACTAATATTAAACACAAGTGAATATACACTTTTCCAGTCAATACCAAAGAACTCTGAATTCCATTTTGTTTGACAAGTTGGGATTTCACTGTTTTGAATAAATATTTTATAAACATGTTTTTCTTCTTTAGGACGTGTTACTATTTTCTTTACGTATGTTGCTAATACAGGTCCTTGAATATTATAATCATACGTAAATATGTCTCAAAAATTCTTAATAAATTTACTTATTACTTTTATAAGACCTTGGTACAGTAAAATTCACATTTGTTCCAATTCGGTAGTCCAAAGATTCTTTGGAGATAAAACGTTCTCTATCTATCAATATGTCTCGAAAAAATCGAATGCCTCTTTCATACAGACATTTAATATATATATAATTATTGCCAATTTTAAAATTTTCATTGTAAAGACATATCGAGAATATCTTCACTATTGACTATAGGCAATTTTTCAATATACAATATATAGCTTTTTAAGACGTCTTGACAAAATTTATTTTTAAAATGTATGCAAAGTTTTTCAACAAACATTTTACCAGTATTAAAAAGTTTTTTTTTATATCAATGAAGGATTTAACAAGTGTATAACAATTTCAGTCTCCTATCACAAGTCTCTTAAGTCATGTTAATTTCATTTGTTTTTCAAAAGAACAGACATCTACCATATTTAAACCTCCTTCATTTTATTCTTTAACAATTACTGTGCTTTTAATTTTGCTTGGACCTGCCCATATGAAGTCATAAAAAAGTGTGTTAATTTGTTTCATAATTTCTATTCTTGGTGTTGGTAGTGACACAAATAAATTAGTAAGCAGAGGGACAGTAGTGATTTTATGATGGTTATTTTTCCGAGCGGTGTGATATGTCTGCGATTCCAGTGTGTTATTAAATTTTTATACTATTGATTTTGTTATCAAAATTGTTCATGATTATGTTTCTAAATTTACGTCGTACACTATCCCAAAAACTTTAAAAGATGTGGCTCCCCATGTCAGTTTGTATTTTGTTTTTATCGACCTTGTATTATATTTCATAGAGCCTATACAAATTAAATTAGTTTTATCATAGTTTATTTTCAGTCCATAGTATGTTGAAAATTCATGAAGCATGTCTAACGTACAATTATGAGATGATTCAGATCCATCAATTAATAGAGAAGTGTCGTCAGCAAATTTTGATATTTTGTATTGTATGTCTTTAATTGTTATACCCTTTGTTTGTTTGCTTTGTCTGATTTTAATAGCTAGAATTTCCGCACTTAAAATAAAAATGTAAGCGCTTATCGGGTCCCCTTGACGATAGCCCCTCTCAATGCAAAAGGTGTTCAAAAAAATTCATTTATTTGTATGGACGCAATAGTATTGTGCAAAAACAAGGATATCCATTGTTGGAACATTGGTCCGAAATTAAAAAATCTAAAAGTAGTTTCTATAAACTTAAAAGATAAGGTATCAAACACTTTTCCAAATCTATTGTCATAAGTAACCCAGGCAAATTATTATCTTCAGCATATTTCAAGATGTCGGAAAGTAATCTAGTGTTTGGTCTTTGGAGATTAAAACATCAAATACTGATTTTAATCTATTTGCTATAGTCCCAGATGCCAGTTTGTACACAACATTTAATAAGGTTAATGGTCATAAATTTTTCAAATAGCAGCGCGGTTTATTGTCTTTTGGGATGCAAGTTATTATTCCATGTTTTTGAGTTGTGGACAATGAATTATTTGTAAATGCATAATTTATACTTCGTACTATGACATGGCCTAATCTGTTCCAAAACACTTTATAAAATTCTGCAGTGAAACCATCAGAGCCTGGACTTCTGTCGTTTTTCATATTTTTAAGTGTAAAAGATCCTTCATTTATACTAAGTATTTCTTTTAAAGCTTCTGATTGAGCATTATTGAGTTTTTGTACATTGTCATTAGCTAAATCAGTATTTATGCCATATCCCATTTCATTTTCATTTCTTTTGTACTGTGTTTTATAAAATGAAACTGCTTAATTTAAAATATCATTTTGATCATTCAAATTAGTACCATTTTCTGTTTCAATAAAAGGTATTGACTTGTTTATATAATGGTTTGATTCGAGAGAGCAGAAGTACTTTTAAGGTTTCTAACCATCTTCTAGCCATTTAGCTCTTGAACGAATAAGTGAACCTTTAAGTCTATTTTCCCTTAACGTTTCCTATTCATTTTGTAATTCCTGCAGCTGATCAGTATTAGTTTCATGAAATGATTTTTGAAGTTCTTCTATTTTCTTAATTAAATTAGATTCATTGTTTTTATTTAACTTAGCTAAATATGATGAAAATGAATTAGTTTTTCCTCTTATTTCCTTAGGAATAGTTGATCATTTATCACAAACTGTATGTCAGTGTTGTCAAGTGTTTCTATGTTTTCTATATTATAAATTGGAATACAGTATTGTCTCTTAATATGTTCAATTTAAGTATTAATGCAATTTAAGTAATCAATATTATTTAATAGTGAATTGTTAAATTTCCATAGATCTTTTCCATGTTCTATATCTCCAAAACTAATTTCTAATACAATAATTGAGTGATCTGATTTATAACTTGAATCTATAGTTGATTTTCTAATTTTAGAGGAAATGCTATTAGAAGTTATGAAAAAATCGAGCCTAGCCTGCTGTAACGGTGTTAACAGTATCCATGTGTATTGTTGGCATTACCATTTACATATCTAAAAGGTATCGGTTAAATTGTTATCCATGATTACAGACGTTAGTGTTTCTCTAGCTTTTTTATTATTATTAAAGGATTTATAATTTGAATAATCCAAGTTTGCATCCAGTACAAGATTAAAGTATCCTCAAATAACAAATTCATCGGTCCCGTTATGTTCTATTTTTGTAAATATATCTGTAAACAAATGAGGGCATATCTTTATTAGGGCCATATAAAGTGCATAAAGTAAATATGTTTGTGATATATTGCATGTCTAGCAATCAATAGTTTCCAAATGAGTCATCTTCTGTATTAGTACTTTGATTTGTATGTTTTTACTAATCACAACACAAACACCTCTTGAATTTGAACATCCAAATAACATTCCCATTTGAGTTTGACAATTTGATATAAGTTAAAAGATCCCTAAAAACATATAAGCTCCATACTTATTTACTATTGTCACAAACAGTTTAAAAATGTTAATTAAAACATTGATGTAATTGCAATGCCAATCATTGACATGACCCAAACTATTATTTTTGTTTCTTATAAGAAACATGCAGCACTCGAATATATATTCTATACAGTCTCCTTGGTGTAATCTGACATTGAATTGACACATTGCCAGTTATAAAAAAGTCTATAATATTACGTATTGTGTTTTCATGTTGGATGTGCAGTACTTTAATATATGCATGTTCTATCAAACATAAATTATTAATTAGTACACACCTTTTGAGTATATGATAAAGCAGAGCTGCTCCGACGATTCAATCCTGTAAACAGTAATTTAGTAGTTTTGAAGATATGACTTGAAATGCTTATCACGATGGTCATGTGATCCAGGTGTCCAAGCTATGTCAGCAATGCTTACATCGGTTTGCATTGGACCAACGGGTAGTAAAGTGACACTGATGTTTTCATTTCCTAGAGTGGCAAATCGCAACTGCTGAAGTGAGCTGTTAATGCAAATACATCAGAGCTCGAAGTTCTAAAGGATTGAAATTAAACTGGTTTTTCTAATTAGACCTAAAATCAATTGTAGAAATGACTGTTCGATGTTTAAAGTTGATTTTGACCCACAGCCATGTGTAACTTATATAATAATATATGCAATACCGGAGGTACAGGCGTTAAGGCTAAACAAATAAATGAATTGTTTCTCAGGCACTTTTTCCAAAAAATCAGTAGGGAGGGCGATTTTTGTTATTATAGTATTGTTTTTCATACTCTTTTCTATTGGCACTATGTAACGCCTTGTTGAAAACAGTAAAAACATGTAAGTACACATTCAATAAAATTTTAAGTTTTAATAACAACATAAGCAGACCTTTTTGTAAAATTCTAAATATAGATTTATTATTCACAAACGGTCATTTATGCAAGCTGACGTAAAACGGCAATCAATTTGAATGTTCATAATTAACATAAGTGCTTTCAAATTGCTATACCATCAGCATTCAAGTACTTTATTTATAAAATGTAACTTTTCGTAATTCATATTTTTTTATAACTGTCAAAAAAAGCAATTATTTTTGCAATAAATCACCAATACTTTTTGAAACGGAAAATCAACACTTGTCGATGCAGCTAGCATTTTCGTTTGTTTCCATAGGACTTATATTGACACATATTTTCTTTAAAAAATATGGAATGCTATTACACAAGCAAAAGCATCTACGAAGCAAAAGTTAAATCAACCATTAGACGATAGTTTTAATGGTTCCGAATCGAATATGGCATTTGTTTTTAATTTACACGGTGTTGCACAATTTGTGTATATCCGATTTATATAATTAAATCAGACAGGAAGAAAATTACTGAAAATACCGAAATCTCTACCAGGTTACTCTTCTTCCGCTATGTTGAAATGCGGATTCGTTTAATTGAAAGCCGCTGTCCATGGGATCTAATTCAATACGTCGTAATTTTAGTAATAGTTTATGAACGTTTATGGTGTTTATTCTTCCGAAATCTGTTTCTTATTCACGAAAGGCATTGTTCAAAAGCGCTTGGTACGAACGGAATACACTATAATATACATACTAGTTTACTCCAGAGTCATCACCACTCGCATACAGAAAATAGACCATAGCGAGTCACCGAAATGTTAATAATTCACAGATTTCAATGCGTAGTTTTTTTGTATTTTGTTCGGTAACATGCCCATTAGTAACACTTTCTGCAGTTTTATTTTTATTAACATATTCATGGACTGCTCCTTTAAAACCCGGGCACGATCGTCAAAAAAATAGTAAA
This sequence comes from Congeria kusceri, assembly GCA_027627225.1. NCBI lineage: Eukaryota > Metazoa > Mollusca > Bivalvia > Myida > Dreissenidae > Congeria > Congeria kusceri. The sequence continues at coordinate 64,631,228 of CM051028.1, forward strand.
TACAATTATTTGGGAATTAAATCAAATTCGTATCAGATTCCAATTTACTGTGAATATTCAACGAATGTTCTTACCTATTGTCACATGAAACATAAACACGTATTCTCCATGCAGCGGATGCATAAAGTATAAATCTGTAGTTTGTACCGTACTTGTATGTCGGAGAAACAAATGTAGGTGTTGAGATTTGATCAGCAATCCTAACAACAAACTGAAATAGCATAATGTTTAATGAGAAAAATTATATAGTAGTATTAGTCGAAGAAGTGACAGTGGCAGTAGAAGTGGTTATAGAAATAGTAGTAGAAGTTGTTCGTGATATACCTGAAGCAGTATATTTTGTTAATGATATACCTGAAGAGAGCTTGCGCCAAACCACCTATCCCAAGGTTGATATATTGCGTCACCGAATAAAACTGTACTCGTTGGTAAATCCCCAAACGTCAAAGGTATGGCGATCCACATAGACGCATTAAAGTTGTTTGCTGGAATTGCTCTGATGTAACATGACAATCCTGCAAACATAAAGCAATATAATTTGATAACGAAGTATTTGCATTAATAAATAATTATATATTATATAAGTATCGTTAGGTGAACGTGGTTTTGTTCACAGCTGACCTAGCAGTCCTGATAAATCAACGATTATTTTAAAACATGTAAGCTACGTTTTCTCAGAGTGAAATAGAGCATAGGTATTGAAATCATCGAATAATAATATTGTGTTTGCTGAAATTAATGACAATTTGTGTATAGGTATATATTACTATAATTAATGCTATATTTTATACTTCTAGCACTATATATACTTTACGTACTATTATTGAAATAAAAATAAGAAAATAGACCGACATGGGGTTCTGTGCAATAAACACATTATTCGAGAACGTCACACTCAGAGATGCTAGAAATAGGATTGCGCTTTTTTAAGTATTAAACTACATTACTATTTTGGAAAAATACCTCAATGACTGTAAATTCTATATCAGGGATGGTGATACCTCTACACTCAATGCCCTTGGCCGCTCGACATTTGACAAAATCACCGTCGTCATCAACAACCGGAATTTTATTGGTTGTAGTTTTTCCAAAAGAAACCCTATTGCCAAATACACTAACGTTCATTATAATACACATATGTTGCAAATGAAATATCAATGGGTTATCATACGTATTACAAGTATTGAAATAATTTCATGGACGAAAAAAGTGTAACTAAATGTTCAAATAACATCGTGAACGAAACGTATTTGATATTTAAAATGGATTTTGATTTATTTGAACCATGGAGCGAATGATATATACAATGTTTAAAATACGGTTAGTGATATTATCTGTATATTGTGTATTCGTGTGTACATGTACTGGGTAGCTATAGTATAAATAGGGTCAGTTATTCGAGTTAAGAATAATTATGTATCATAATTTAACAATAGGTAAACATACAATACATGTGACAACACTATCGTTAGGTATACGTACATGGTTTTAACACGTGACTAAAGGCCCAATAACTAGAATTATATCAATGCATTTAATGTAATGCTTTTTTATATACATGTAAAGTGAGCTATTGCCTAAATTCACCACTCTACAACACGGACAAGAAGAATACAGTGGAACCATTCCTGACAAATAATTACAACTTCAAAACATTATTACAATCATTTAGCTAATGTCTACATTGGAGTCGGATTCAGGCAGCGGAACATAATATCTCACAAGACTTTGCTTCCATCGCTGGAAATCACTAATTGCCAACTGAAGCTCGATGTTATTTATTTTGACAGCGTTAGCTATATCTTCGCTTTTTTTCTCGCCATGCAGTGTTTGCCCAGCAATATAACTATTGAGAGTGAAGCCTTTGTTTTGGATGTTCGAGTTGCAGTTGTTTTCGCAATGTCTCGCCCATCCAAACACTATTTGGACGCGTGCGAAGTTGAAACACTTATATTTTTGTTGTACACTTGATGTCTTTTGAAATGCAGAAAAAGTATTGTGGCAAATTAAAATATGGTTATAAACACATTGAATATCAGCAGGAGAGAACTCTCATTGGCATCTCCAAGTCGTTTATATATGGCGAGTGACCATTTGCCAAAAACAGCACAACACACCACATAAACACATTACACGCACATCAACCGTCAATGCATTGCAAATAAGTGTAAATAAAGACAAACCTCATAAAATAAGAGTAAAACATAAACAATGAAAAGAAAGGACACAGTAAAACCCCGCTAGTACGCCCATTTGGGGGTATTAATAAAAGTGGTCTTAATAGCGGAGTGGTCTTATTATCGGGCTATTATCGAGGTACGGCAGATCCCAGCGTCAGTAAATGCAAATGTCTTTGTTATTTAAAGTTTTATTGAAAATAAATAATGAAGACATAACCAAAATTTAAATAGTTTTCCATGCAATAATTTATTACATGCATATTGTGTAAGTTCTCTTAATGCATATAAACTTTAATTCAGTCGAAAATTAATTTAAAAATCGATTAACTAAGATCATTTATAGAACATCATTTATACACTTAAAGTACAGTTAGCCTCGCTTGTAACGACACGAAGCGGACTAAAGAATTTATATCGATATATTTCAAATCACTTTCCATCCGTAAAGAGGCAATTAAGACAATGGGCAAAAGGTATATAAGAGAGACGCAACACTGATGACTTTAATACTATGTATAGGACAAAACGAAAGGCAATAAAACTATGAATTTAATTGATATTTATCATAATTATCAAATACCACTCTGATAAAATTATACGCTTAAATTGTTTCCTATATTCATACTCGGTTTCGTTCGTACACGTGTTTCACGAGTTTAATGATACCATAACAGTGTTTTAGTGGGATATTTTTTATCTATTTTACTCGATTCCAGTACAGAAACTATAGTTCGACCAACTGAATTTGGCCGACCTAAAGAAAGTAACTGTAAATAAAAATTGACCTGTCCAGAATACCGGTTTGGTGTGGATACATCTGTTCTTCCATCGTTTATTATTCGATTACATTGTTAGTACAATGGTAGCGCATCAGTCTATTGGATGCACATCATATTAAACGTTTAGCGGTGACGAATTCAAATATCACCGTATGCCACAGTTTTTTCTGTTCAATGTACCAGCGCTATCCTTTCTAATTATGATATTTTTCCATCGCACAAAAAGTTATTGAATGGAAACAGTTTTCTTATTTTAATTTTCTGTTGGTGTACAAAAAAAATTATCCACACTCTATCTAAGTTCTAAAATACAAATCCAACTGAACAATGGAAAGGCAACTCTTATATATATGTTCTGCGCGTTATTAGAATCGGGACCTTTCCAGAATAGGCCTGCGCGTTTTTGGAATTCCAATAATGTCCGGCACTTCTAGAATAGTTCAGCGCAATTCTGGAATCGCGCAAGCATTTTTATGCATATATTTTGGTATCTTTTCTTCAAATTAATTGTGTGTAATATTTTATAACGTTATTAATTATTTCAAATTAAATGAGTGTAGTATGGTCGTATGGAAATATGACATATTTTCGTTTTTTAAGATATGTCATTTCAATTACTCTAGTCATTTATTTTTTATTTGTATTCTAGAATTTTATTTAGTTAATTATTTCATAGCGTGATTAATTTTCTTCAGTACTAAATATTTCTAGTATTATCGTATGAAAATGAACATATCCTCTCTTTATTATTTAAAAGATTCAAAAGTAGCCTGTCAGGGTCTCAAAACTACGACCTACCGGTCGAAATTTAGTTATGCTAAACACAAGGCGACGGGGCTCGTATATAAAGGGTGTTTTATTTTAACACCAAGTCAGGATTAAGAGAGTTTTAATAATATGAACGAGTGTGAGTAGCTCATTTGTAGCTCAAGTGCACCGAGATTCTCTCAGGAATAGTTAGTAGGTTAGGGTAAAGCGGGCCTTCGAACCTGCAACATTTTCGTTCCGAAGCCAGTGCGTTACCACTAGACCACGAATCCGACGAAAAGCGTTGCAAACGCTTTAAATTTTTTGACATTTCAAACAGTATTTTTTTAGCTGGCCGACTAGCGCAGTGGTTGTTACACTCGTTTCTCACCAGGCGTCCCGGGTTAGCTTTCCACTCCCAGCGCGCATGTGGGTTCTGTTGGTGGTCACCATGCCGGACAGGTGGTGTTTTCTCAGGGTAACTAAGGTTTCCTCCCACAGCACAAGGCCACACCAAAATTAAAATCTTTCAGTAAACAATAAATAGCTGGAAATTGCAGCTATGATTCAAAATTCGTCCTAACTTTCGTGAGTTTCTAGTAAGTTAATTAGGCAGGGGTGCTGGGACATACCCCTGGTGCTCACATAATGCAGCTTCAGGCGCGGAAGGACCTCATGAACTTCGAAATACACACATACACACGTATGTTTTCACAAAAAACACATTATTTCGAGTTCATTTCTGTATTAAGAGCGATATATCGCTAATTTATTTGTATTGAAGTTGTCGTTTTGAAATTAAGTCCTTTGAACATCACAAGGGTGTGATATGATTAGCACGGTTAGCTCTTGATCTTCGCAAACGTTGCATTACAGTTTGGTACATTTTAATTATATCTATCGTTTTAACTAATTAATACATGGGTCTATATCAATGCACTGTAGTAAACGAGCAAGTAAATGTGGCGGATCCGTGGTCTAGTGGTAACGCACTGGTTTCACAACACAGGGGTCGCAGGTACGAGCCCACGCTGCACCTTAACCTTCTAACTGATCTTTCGCACGAGACGTTTAACCGAGGTGCAGTGTACTAGGTGCTTCACACCGGGCACTAAAAGACACAGGGTCGTCTCTGGAACAGGGCGTCTCCTGTATCTTGCACTATCCCTCTTAACCCAACTAACAAGTCTTCTGGAAATCTACCACACACACTCGAGCAAGTAAATGTCTGTGTCCTTTTAATACGACTGGAATTATGTTTTTATTGTATTGGTGAAAGTTCTCGGTGTTCAGTGTTTAGTTTTTTTAACGAGATTGACCTTTTCCCATTTTTCTTTTATTTTTGTTCTGTGTGTTGTTAAAATGGATGCACATAAAACAGTAATCGAAGTTTATGTGCAAAATTTGATCAGTAAAAACAATTCTAAGGTATTATCAGTGGACAAATATAATCATCAGATAGTGAATGATTTGAAACATGTCGACTCATCCAATGTCAGTGCCAAGTTGAAATGGAAAATCAAATCAAAAGGATATTCGCTCATGAACGTCCCCGAGCTCAACCTTAATGATGTCGTGTGTGTGCCGGCAAAACACCAGGTGAGTGCTATTATATGATTCTTTGTTATTAACTGGTTATGTATTTTATTTACATAGAACATGTTTCTCTTTTGCATGTGCATACCTTATAAAAACATATAGAACTCATACGTATTTGTACTATTGTTGGAATTACTACATTTCATGTAATGTCATTGCTCTTAATAGTCATCGCGGGATTTAATTAATATGCATCGTACCTTGTGCATGTCCTTTACAGCTACCACAACTACAAACGCGAGCAGTTTACAGCTACCGCAACTACAAACGCGAGCAGTTTACAGCTACCACAACTACAAACGCAGTTTAATTAATTTTAAGAAATGCAATAGAGCACGCGGTGCACGTGCTAATTGTAACTGCAAGAAATATCTGCACAAAATTACATGTGAAACATTGTTACTACTATATCTTGATACACGCTAATGCATAATAAAGCTTATTATAATTTGCACATATATTGAGATTGTCAATTTTTGGATAATCGTGACACGTAGGCAGTTTACGTTGAAATTAAACGTTTTGATATGTTTTGTCTTGTTGTTCATGTATATCACAAGACTCCACGGTATTTGAAGGTATCCGGACATCGGTTCATACGGACATTTGTTCCTATATATAAACGACACTTTCTCGTGCTAATTGTGCAAAAAATTAGTTCATGATAGTTTATACTCAATTGCTTGCGTATGAGAAGTAGCAGAAGTAATAGCAATTGTGGTGGTAGTTGTTATAATAGTAAGAGAAGTAGTAGCGGTAGCGGTAATAGCAATGGCGGTGGAGGTTTTTATATAAGTATGAGAAGTACTTTTTGTATGAGAAGAAGTAGAGGTAGCGGTCACAATTGCGGGGTGGATTTTTATATATTAGTCTGTAGCGGTAATAGCAATGGTGTTGGTGTTGGTTGGTATAAATGAGAGAAGTAGTAGCGGTAGCGGTAATTGCAGTGGCGTTAGTAGTGGTGGTGGTGGTTGGGTAAATGTCAGAGGTAGTAGCGGCAGCGGTAATACCAATGGCGGTGATGGTTGTTAAATACGGACAAAAGTCCCCCGGTACAAATGCCCGCTAAATGTTTGTAACACCCCGAACATATGCCCGCTCGTTATTTTAATGACCCGGACAAAAGCCCGCTCGTTAAAAACATGAAAATCTTTAATTATAATTATCGCTCACATTTAGCCGGTAATTAATTATAATTAACGCCCAAATACAGCGCATACTGTGATTCAAACAGGTTATTATTTTTAACATTGTTCTTTTATATTTTGCTGCTAAAAAACAAAATTTACTTTTCTGTGTATATGTGTTGCAACACATTTGCTGAAGTACAATAATCAGAATGGAAATTCAAACAAGGAAAAAAAGGCTCGAAAAAGCTTCTCCATGAGGGTTTCATGTACACTAAGAAGAAGGCAACACAGTCAACAATACGCTGGGAATGCTCGAACAGACGCGCACAGTCTTGTAAAGGCGCGCTATTGAAGGCGATAATTAATTAAAGAATTCACCTATTATTAACGAGCGGGCTTTTGTCCGGGGTGTCAAAAACAATGAGCGGGTTTAGCCCGGGGGTGTCAAAACATTGAGCGGGCTTTTGTCCGGGGGGGGGGGGCTTTTGTCCGTGAATGTGAAATAGTGGCGGTAATACGAACGGCGGTGGTGGTGGTTATATTAGTATGAGAAGTAGTAACTGCAACGGTAATTGCAATGGTGGTTGTGGTGGTGGTGTGATGATGGTGGTGGTGTGATGATGGTGGTGGTGTGATGATGATGGTGGTGGTGGTTATATAAATATGAGAAGTAGTAGCGGTAACGGTAATTGCATTGTTAGTGGTGGTGGTGTGATGATGGTTGTGGTGGTGATGGTGGTGGTTTTTATATAAGTATGAGAAGTAGTAGCGGTAATGGTAATTGCAATGGTGGTGGAGGAGGTGGTGGTTATATTAGTATGAGAAGTAGTAGCGGTAACGGTAATTGCAATGGTGGTGGTGGAGGTGGTGGTTATATAAGTATGAGAAGTAGTAGCGGTAACGGTAATTGCAATGGTGGTGGTGTGATGGTGGTGGTGGTTTTTATATAAGAATGAGAAGTAGTAGCGGCATTTAGTAGAGAAGCAATATTAAAGAAGCATCTGTTGACACCAAATAAATCGTAAATGTGCATTTTGAAAACTCAACAGCAAAGTGTATAGTTATAGATCAATACTAATAATTAATGAAGAGTACTTTACATCGAGTCGACAGCGATGTTTTGACAAAATACATACGTTACATATTGAACGAGTGTACTGATATTAAAGTTAAAATATATAAAATTATGAAAAATTGTTATTCAGATATTTTTACTTTCCACAGAATGCCAACGACCCGACGCTCCTCAGCTCGTGGCGTATCCAGACAAATAGTGCGACAGGAGTTGACATCGTTACTCGCCTGCATTGGTCAGAGACGAACCACGTTGGCTACAAAAAGCTGTTAGCAAAGGTAATGTAATCAAAATCGTATTGCTAGTAAATAATGTCATTAAAATATGATATTATATTTCGATTCCATGATAACGGCAATCGTTGTAGTAGCGGTGGTGATGATTGCGGTAATAGAAGTAGTAGAAATTGTTGTAGTGGCGGTGAGGATGGTGGTGATAGTAGTAGTAGTAAATGAAGTAGTAGTGGCGGTGATGATGGTGGTAATAGTAGTAGTAGAAGTAACTGTTGTAGTGGCGGTGATGATGGTGGTGATAGTAGTAGCAGAAGTGACTGTTGTAGTAGTGGCGGTGATGATGGTGGTATACAATGTATTAGTAATAGTAGTAATTGTTGTAGTGGCGTTGATGATGGCGGTAATAGTAGTTGTAGTAGTAGCAACTGTTGTAGTAGGGGCGGTGGTGATGGAAGTAATTATAGTAGAAGTAGTAACTGTTGTAGTAGTGGCGGTGATGATGGTGGTAATAGTTATAGTAGAAGTAATTATTGTTGTACTGGCAGTGATGATGCCGGTAATAGTAGTATAATTAGTAACTGTTGTAGTAGTGGCGGTGATGATGGTGGTAAAAGTTATAGTAGAAGTAACTATTGTTGTAGTGGCAGTGATGATGCCGGTAATAGTAGTATAATTAGTAACTGTTGTAGTAGTGGCGGTGATGATGGTGGTAATAGTTATAGTAGAAGTAACTATTGTTGTAGTGGCAGTGATGATGCCGGTAATAGTAGTATAATTAGTAACTGTTGTAGTAGTGGCGGTGATGATGGTGGTAATAGTTATAGTAGAAGTAACTGTTGTAGTAGTGGCAGTGATGATGGTGGTAATAGTAGCAGTAGTAGTAGTAGCAACTGTTGTAGTAGTGGCGGTGATGATGGTGGTAATAGTAGTATAATTAGTAACTGTTGTAGTAGTGGCGGTGATGATGGTGGTAATAGTATAGGTATAGTAGAAGTAACTATTGTTGTAGTGGCAGTGATGATGCCGGTAATAGTAGTATAATTAGTAACTGTTGTAGTAGTGGCGGTGATGATGGTGGTAATAGTTATAGTAGAAGTAACTATTGTTGTAGTGGCAGTGATGATGCCGGTAATAGTAGTATAATTAGTAACTGTTGTAGTAGTGGCGGTGATGATGGTGGTAATAGTTATAGTAGAAGTAACTATTGTTGTAGTGGCAGTGATGATGCCGGTAATAGTAGTATAATTAGTAACTGTTGTAGTAGTGGCGGTGATGATGGTGGTAATAGTTATAGTAGAAGTAACTATTGTTGTAGTGGCAGTGATGATGCCGGTAATAGTAGTATAATTAGTAACTGTTGTAGTAGTGGCGGTGATGATGGTGGTAATAGTTATAGTAGAAGTAACTATTGTTGTAGTGGCAGTGATGATGCCGGTAATAGTAGTATAATTAGTAACTGTTGTAGTAGTGGCGGTGATGATGGTGGTCATAGTTATAGTAGAAGTAACTATTGTTGTAGTGGCAGTGATGATGCCGGTAATAGTAGTATAATTAGTAACTGTTGTAGTAGTGGCGGTGATGATGGTGGTAATAGTATAGTTATAGTAGAAGTAACTGCTGTAGTAGTGGCGGTGATGATGGTGGTAATACAACGTAGTAGTAATATTAATAATTGTTTTAGTGGCGGTGATGATTGTGGTAATAGTAGTTGTAGTAGTAGCAACTGTTGTAGTAGTGCCGGTGGTGATGGCGGTAATAATAGTAGAAGTAGTAACTTTTGTAGTAGTGGCGGTGATGATGGTGGTAATAGTTATAGTAGAAGTAACTATTGTTGTAGTGGCAGTGATGATGCAGTAATTGTAGTAGTAGAAGTAGCAACTGTTGTAGTAGTGGCGTTAGTGATGACGGTAATAATAGTAGAAGTAGTAACTGTTGTAGTAGTGGCGTTAGTGATGACGGTAATAATAGTATAATTAGTAACTGTTGTAGTAGTGGAGGTGAGGATGGCGGTAATATAAGTAGTAGTAACTGTTGTAGTAGTGGAGGTGAGGATGGCGGTAATATAAGTAGTAGTAACTGTTGTAGTAGTGGAGGTGAGGATGGCGGTAATATAAGTAGTAGTAACTGTTGTAGTAGTGGCGGTGATGGTGATAATAATAGTAGTAGTAGTAACTGTTGTAGTAGTGGCAGTAATAGTGGTAATAATAAAAGTAGTAGCAGTCACTGTTGTAGTAGTGGCAGTGATAGTGTTACTAATAGTTGTAGTTGTACCTGTTGTAGTAGTGTTGGTGATAGTGGTACAAATAGTAGAAGTACATGTAGTAACTGTTCCAGTAGTGACGGTGACAGTGGCGGTTATATTAGTAGCACTAATCATTATACAAGTTGTGGTGATGGTGGCGATAATAAAATAAGTAGTAGAGTTTGCTGGAGGAACGCTGATAGTATCGGTAGTAAAAGTAGTAGTAGTGATTGTTGTAGTGGCGATGATGATGGTAATAACTGTTGTAGTAGTGGTATTAACGATATCATTAGTAATAGCAGTAGTAGTAATAATTGCAGTAGTAGCGGTGATTATGGCGGTAATTGTTGTAGTAGTAACTGTTGTAGTAGTGGTGGTGATGGTGTGATACAAATGTTGACAGATATGTTCCGACCGTGCTTCAAACTCAGGGCAGCAAAATTACCTTTTCAGTATTACAAACCCGACACGTTACCAGTTGCGTCACGAATCCCTCGATAGCACAATGACGATATATAGATAATGAATGTGAATATACCAGTCATTGTGACCTCGCCACTTTGGTTGTATATGTTGTATTGCTATTATTAGGCCGGCCAATTTATTGTAATACATTCATCGTAACGGTATCTTAAAATATTCATTATAAAGGTCAGTGACAGGTTAATGTAGGCGACCTGTATCACAAGCAACCAATGTGTTTTCTATAGAACAGTCGTAACTATAGGGTCAGTCACACCCAACGCCAATATAAATCGATTATCACAATACTGATTATTCAATCCAACCGACTCTATACTGTTGATCGATGTTTTTACACCTGGTACAGACTCCAAATATCGTAATATAAGGGGAATCTTTGCGACTGGACCGTGAAACAGCATCGTTATACCCGAAACTTTGTTATATGCGATATTGTTACAACAAATGTTTTATCAATAGTAATATATAGGGATTAGACCGGGACCTTGGACTTAGCATCAGTATATGCGATGTATCGTAATAAGCGATGTCTTTACAAGTGGAGTTAAATGTATTCATGTGCATGCTATTCGAATGTTCTTATAATTACATATTACTATACTATATATTACATTCGACTAACACAAAATGAATTAAAACACTATTTCAGTGCTATTTCTTGGATAGATCCATTTGACGGCTCCTGTAGCGTGTAACTAATTGTTCCACCATAGAAATCGGCGTCAGTTTTGCATGGCGTTGCCTTCATGGCGGTAAGCAAGATCAAACAGTATGATTATTCATTTCCCAAATAGTTTTGATTTGTTAATGCTGAAATAATATTATTACTCATTTCATACATGTACACGAAACAAATCGACTGGTCAATCAAATATGCGTTTTGTATTAATGATATAAATACGATCGTCTTCAGTGCGATGGAGTCAATCGCCATATAGTCAATCAGTTAAGTACTTACACTGATAAAACGTGCAATGCTTTCAAAACTGTAAAAAGATATAAATATTGCAGTTTCTTGCGTGTAGTTTACAACTTGACGTAGCCCTTTATCATGACTAGTTCTAGAAACTAGTTCTAACTATTAAAATGCTCTATGGTCTGAAGCGGTTATGTATGGAATACATATCTGCAAAAACTAGCATGTCGGTTTGGAAGCAGAGGAGTAAACGGTGATGTCGAAAGTATTATACAGCCAACAATAATTATAACACAGAATCTGCGATGTATTACTTCTTATTAATTCACACTGTTGAACATATTTTGCTATATGATCACACAAAGGAATATTTTCAGGGGTGTAAGGGCAATTCAAAGTGCGAATAGCATGGACACTCTTAAGAACAAAAATGTTGTCAGTTGTTCTATTATCTCACAAGATTGTACTGGTGAGCGAGTATTTGTCGGACGAAATATGCATTTATTTTGGGACAGTTTTAATTCATGAACAAACTCAACGATGAAAATTTGCTTGTAACATCCTGGGTTGATCACCCGTTTGCGTATGTATCATTGCTCTGAAATGAATAAGTGTTATGAAATCAGATGAATACTTTTATTTAACATAATAAATGTTTAAGAACCTTAGAATAATTACTTCAAACTTAAATTCACATTTTTATCAATGTGTATACTCAAAGTCGGCTAAGGGGCTGAAACAGTATTTGAAACACCTTGTAACTTTGAGGTTTGCCACCTTGAGTTACTTAACCATTGCCCTGCAAAGACTTTAAAATGCATTCCAATGCAACCTTACAAGTCATTAGATACACTTTAATATTCATTTACGTACGGTAGCTTAGTTTATGTTCACGTTGCATTTGGTACTCTCTGACATCAGCGGCGTTCAGCATTCCTGCGTTGCTACTGTCCGACTAATTTACGCGGTATTCCAATAATCCCTGTATTGACATAAGTCTTTCAGAAAGGCAACATCGATAAGTCGCAACATTATCTCATTGATTGCACCTCCCTCCACCTGTGTTTACGCGCATAAGGCTTATTGTATTATAATCGCCAAACGGATTCAATATTTCAGATTAAGCATTTCGCTTATCGGAAAGTAAACGAGCGTCTTGATTCGTATGTTGTTTACATACTGTGTACAAATTAAAAAAAATAAAAATGTACCAACATACACATTATATATCTGCTGCAGAAACGAACTACCAACTACTTGTCCAGATGTAGTAACAGAAACAAAACGTATACCAAATGTTTACGAAATATATTTATTTAATGGTCTAATCATACAAAGCCCGCACACCGCTACCGGTGACAGGGTGCACATAATGTCTACAGGTCATGCGAACATGTGAAACATACGCTGTACAAGTTCATTGCGTGCCATTTTCTGAGCACGTCCTTTGTACACTAAGCTATGGATGTCTTTTGTTCCACCAAGTGTTGCAAAGGTCTTGTGTTGTTTAGAGCATTTATGATATCAGTGCTTGAGTTCGCTGCACAAGCGAGATTATCCAACCCTCACTGTAGGCGCCAATTGACCTGACTGAAATGTTTGCAAACCTGTCAAAAGTACAATAATCCCCAGCTTTAAAAATCTTGAGCGGGGAATGAACCAGCGATTTCCATGCACCCCTGTTGAGATTCCAGAACATATGATGAATATTTATTGTATCAAACTTAACCTCCTACACAGAAGCTGTCATTTGTTACAACGGCAACTGCTGAGCAATCTGCATACATGTCTACATATAGATTTACTTTATACGCTCCTAAAATATGGTGCAACTATCCACGATAACAATAAGTGGTTTGTATTGGCAAATTGCATACTGCACCATGGGAATTTTACAAAAACATAGAATTAGTATTAACACGAAAAATAAAGTCTATTTATTCAATCAACTTAATAAAATATAGTAACATACGAGCTATGTAATCTTTACAATATAATAAGACATATTTTAAAATTTCAAAATTGTGTTTAATCACAAAACGTTAGAATAAGTCTTAAAAATACAAAATTTAAGCATATGAGTGTATAAGTGGCATAACAATAAAACAACGAAAAATAAGCATGGTTCGTAAAAAAGGACTGTGTTTCTGTTTAGCACGCCTGTGAGGATTCAAGTGTCATGAGTTTATGTATAAGGAACAATGTTTTATCATCTGATATGGTTTATATACACGCATAATGCCTCAGTAATCTCCAATTCGATATAACTTTAACAACACTTCAAAGATTTAAATTTCCTGATTATTTCCCTTGAAAACTGTCGATTAAATACTATCATGTTTATTTTTAATTATGGTACATAGCTATGTGATGCATATTTAGAAATATTCCCGTTAATTAATCATAAAGTAATAAGATAGTTTAACAAAATAACTAATTTAAGGCAAATAAAATGCTGCTCATCCTGTGGATATGAGGCGGCCTCTTCGTGACTTCTTTTTGATTCCTTTAAATGTTGATGCATATTTATTTTTACCCAGAAAAAAACAATAAGTATGTTGTGTTGTGCTGTATGTATCGTCCTGTATTGTATAGACAATTGGTCACTTGCCTCAAATAAAGGACTAACGGATGGTAATAAGTGTGTCTCTCCTGATGATGTGTCTGGATTTTCATTATTCCTATATTTAAAAGCAGGCAATGAGACCCCCGTACGAAAGTGTGTATGCCGGAAACTGGCCGTAAACCCACCAGCGATACAACACGACGTATAACACGACGTAGGAAATTAAAGTCTTAGTCCATAGAATGTAATTCAATACATCTTAAATTGGCATTAGTTCTAATGCACGTTAATGACATTTATTCGACTGAAAACTATTTATTATCTACAAAAGGCATGTGATAATGTATGTGTTCGAAAACACTTGGTACGACCGAAATATACACTAATGTACATGCTGATTTACTCCAGAGGTACCACCAGCTATTCCATACAGATAAATGTACGATAACAAGTTACCAAAACATTTATTTTACCGAGTTCAATGCGTTTTTGTGTTTAATTTTGAACGGTAAGATGTCCATTAGAAACGATTTGTGCAAACGTTATTTCTGGACTGGTACTGTAAATAATCCTATGTATGTGTCTGGGATATCTCTAACTACGTAATCGCACAGCTTGACACAATGCAATAGTGATTACCTAATTTGACCTGACATTTAAGTACATTGTAATTAAATTGAACAAAGTTTTTCGTGAGATACCCTGTTTTTTGGTACGATTATTCTGTACATGTATGCTTACATTATCTGAAACTGACATATTATGTCAACAAAAATTTATGTGTTTCTATGTTCAGACTTATTAAAACTATATCCCAATAATACCATTATTGGCATTAGCCCAACAAAGGCATTATCAATAAAGTAGAACATAATCTCCGTACATTCAATTGCGTTCACCTTAGCAAGGCTTGATATGTCATAACCAGGTATCAGAATTTAATATTTCGGATTTTAATATTGGTGATTCGTATGTCGTAGTACATTGTAACTGACATATTAATGTAATACATTAAACTAGTTAGCGCTTAACGATTAACCGTGACTTCCCACCTGTCAACAGGAATAGTTGTTTTGATATTGTTACTAAAACATGAACGGTGTCGCAGTATTTAAATTGTTGCAGTTAAGTTTAGATGCATACCCATTTCAAAACTGAATATTAACTGGGATACAAAAACATGAGTATATCAGAATAAAATATGTATTTTCAATATTTTGTTAGATTACTTAAATTAATGTTTCGCATTACCATACACATTTCAATAACATAACGTTCTCAATATTAGTAAATATAGTAAAGGGGCGTATCGACGTTAGATCGACAAATATCATCAAAGTTTGTAAAAATAAAGTTCATTTACAGATAATAAATAGTAAAGCATTGTAAATACGACGGCCTTGTGTCTATAAAACGATGACAAATACATATATTTTTAATGTTTAAACAGTGATCATCGGTGAAAACAGTATTAGTAGTAGAAGTAAAATCGATATGAATGAGTTATTCATGAATTACCTTTAATTACGCGCATACAATCGATATGAATTAAATACGCATGAAGTACCTTTACGCGCATGCGCAACATTTATCAATGTTTGTAGAGTAGGAATGTTTTTTTATTGTTAAAACTTGCGTTTTTTATCGGCGTACATTCAAATGGAGCTTCTTGTTGGCTTTATATATTTTTCTTCTTAACGATTCCATCAATACGTTAGTGCTACTATAAGAATATATTCGAGAAAATTGGGAACATGTCGTGTTTAAATATATGTCTAAATTTATGGCAAATACCGTCGATATGCATCTGTAACGAACATCAGATTTTGCACAAAGTTCTATACCAATGTGATTAATTTCGCCTAGGCGCACAATGAGATACATACTATTTGATCAGCTGGTAACGTTTTTATTGAGATCTACACAAACGTACATAATCGTGCACGCAATAGTAACATATAGTGTTGGTCTGCAAGGAACTAATTATATAAAAAAAAACGCAATCTTATATCAACTGATCAAAATGACCATGTAAAATAGAAATGATACTTATTTAGTATTTCCTTTGCAAAAGAACAACTTGTGTGTACCTTTTAATTAAAACTTCTTGTGTACGCTTCGGTGAAACCTAAGAATATGATTTATTGTCAGCATGTATTTGTAGATTCTATTGTTGCAATGAAACTGTGATTGTTAAATTGATAAGCGCATGTATGTGATCCAGGCATTAGCAGACCGCACGACAGAGAGTCACCAACCCAATAGAAAATTATAGTAAATAATAAACAATGTGAAACTCCACCTGCGTCAGCAGGGGTGAAATCTTATCAACAGCCAATCGACCTGAGTGCAACCTTTGCAAACCTCTCCAGTACAATAATAACCAGATTAAAAAGTGTCGTACATTTTAAAGGAACCTGCGCCTCTAATGTGACCCTGTCGAGTTTTTAGAACATATGATACTATTTATTTATCGTGTTAAATTAACCTGTGTGTCATAGCCATGCTCAAAAGTTTGCAAAGCTGTTTGAGCTATAATGAATTACAGTTTCTCCTCTAACCTTTGACAAACAGGTTAATTTAATACGATAAATAAATAGTATCATATGTTCTAAAAACTCTGGTATTGATTAGCACGCTACTGAGCATTCATATGTAATGCTTTAAGGTGCAGAACATTGTTTTATCACCTGGCACTCATGTTTCATGGTTTATGTAAAAACTAAATCATATATTAACAAAATAACAGAATATATAATTTAAGGTAAACAGTGCAGTGGTTATTTAGTTACCAATTTGCAAATTTGCAAAAGTCAGGACAAATAAACAGATAAATACACAATAGACCATTTAGCTAACTTTGTTTCAACACGCCCCGCTATTTTAAGTTGAAGAATGCATCCATGGATATTATTTAATTCTGCGTCAGTTAAGGGACCAGTGTAAGGTCTTATCGGACAACCGGTTTATATCCGCGGCAGCTGCAGTTTTAAAAACCTGTGATAATTCGTGTATGTTTGTATCTTTTTTGAAATTTACCTTTAAAAGCTTATACAGCATGGATTATACAGTTCATTATTAACATTCATTCTGCTTTTGATTTTGCTTTCGCATTATGGTTTCATCACTGAATATATTCTTGAATAATCTTATTCGGACTTTGTCCACAAAAAGGGCCCAAACTGCAACGGAAGTAATTATCAATACGTCATGTATTGTATACGCCTTTATACTGTCCATTTCTATAACATAACAACATTAAAATTGCTGAAGGGGATCACATTTTTGTAGCCGTAGTCCCTTTAATTTAGTTGCAATATCGTTTTATGTAAAAACACATATTAAACATTGACATTGGCAACACCGCCAAATATCTCGTTATTGTGTAATATTATTCTAGAGAAAATTAGTTATTAAAAATTCAGTTTGTAATCAATAATGTAAAGAGTTTAAGACAATTTAATGCGTCTATCATCTTTCCATGGTTTAGCCTAGTTTTCGTCAAGAGAGATGGATTAAGATAAACTCCACGCACGGTGTCATTCCAACGCTAAATTAGTCTATATTTTTCAGTGTTCGGTGAGATATCACATGAGAAAATACATCACAGAGCGTGCAAGCAGAGCTACTAATGCAGCTTGTCGGTAAAAAACATTCACATTTTCCCAGCATGCTGCTTGAAAAATAGACCAAACCAAAGTGATTGAAATTAACCTTGTTTGAGCATTATACTGTTGTTCCCACGTGCATGTGCTAATAAGTTTTTACCGCATTGTAAAAGGCAGTGCAATAATGCTTCATAAAAACAAAAAGACATTGAATCATTGAACCTGTATAAGATTAAGTGGTTCAATGTTTGTTCGTTGTTAGACATTGGTATTTAAATATCATTTAATTCGTTTCCATATTCATTTATAATGACATTGTTCGTATAGTAAGAAACATCATTTATTTTATGTTTAAAATAGCTACGTTAGTTGGTTTTTCTATCGAATAAACATTTTCCACATTTTCTGCATTGTTCCGTATACAGATTGTATCCCTAACTTTGATGACGTTCTGAGAAATAAACCCCCTATAATGAGATTCATAGTATAAATCAATAACGTAGCACGTAAGAGTGTTAATTAAAAAAAAAAGGCAATGGAGTATTTGGTTGGAATTTGTTTACTTTCTTGTATTCAATGATCGATACATTTATGAATTCCTGACATAGTCAATGGGTCTTTGCACGAAATTCAATTGGAATGGTCTACTTACACTGATCTTAAGTTCACGACAGTGACATTTCTTTAAGACCCGTTTTACTTTAATGTTCATCGATCTAATTGACCTTCTGGAGTGGAACGTATACTTGAAAGAACCCCCTTTGTACTATGTCGTAACAGAAACCAGACTCTAAAGTAATATTATCTAGTAATAAAATTACGCCGTAGTTTAGCACACGTTGATAACTGGATTTAAGAGCTTAGTTGTTATTTAGCATAATCCTCCTAGAGTCAGGGATAATCTGAATTCATTCGCGTTGTTTGACTTCTTAATCGATTATCCATGTGATTATTGAAATTTGATTTATCCTTCGACAATTTATGATTGTCAAATGATGAAATCAATCCTTGGTAAGTGTTTGATCAGATGCAAACACACGTTCGTCTACATCACAGTACATCAAGACTTGCCGATAAGCATCGATTTGTTACAAAAAATACCCTGCTCAGTTTTTACTTTCAAATATGTAAGTCACGAATACTTATGGATCAGAAGTCCGAGGCGTCGTCTTAACCATTCGGAATATAATTTCTGTTCTCACATCTAAAAAATAAACATTCGGAAATTTCTCAACAGTAAAAAATGAGGGGTTTGACAATCCCCGCAGTAATTGTGTTGTTGGTAGTGGTTCTTTTTGCGGAACACCTAAATGGGACCCCGGCCTTTCTTGGAGGAACGATGTCATTTACGTTAGAAGACCTTTCCAACGGAAATGTAACGGTATGTAGTGAGCATATATTAACATCCAACATGAAATACTAGTATACAGTAAATAAATTAATGCTGCATATTCTATAACCATAAACGCACTCCTTTGTTTTCTTTATTATGCATTAACTATAATTCGGACGCAGCGTATGTCTTATTGTTAATTATTTTCTTCTGTCAAGTGTATTAAATATAGTTTTCAAAACGTGCATTTGATATGTGTATATGTTACTTCGTACAGGCACATATGAAGGTACTGGCAGGCTGGAAGCTTGGAACAGGCCCGTGTGGCCCGCACTGTTCGAGACTCGATGCAAACAAGCAAACGCATCGTCAACTCACGGAAACCACTACAGCCAATAATTCCTATTTTGGAATTTTAACTCAGGATAGTAAAGCTCTCAGCGCTTACGCAAGACAGACGTTTAACGAAACAATTGTATCTGTTAATGATCAACTCGGATGGGAGCAGGAGCTCATGTTTTTTTTGGTCGAATTCCCAGCCAGTTCATCAAGAGTTCAAATAGTGTAAGATGCACTAATAATCTTCATTCTGTTACACTGAAAATGTGTTGAAATGATAATTATATGTGTAGTATAAATTATTAAATATAATATGTACATGTCCAGAATCATGTTTGATGGAGACCTAATTCTAAATGATTTTATTTAGAACGATGTACTATATGTTTAGTTTTTTTAAAAATCACGTGTTTTTGTTTCAGGTACAGTGGTCAAAACTGGACAAACCTAACATTACAAGGAGAGGCCATTAAGTGGAATTTTCTGACATCTATCTACCCGGGCATTCGGAACGACACCAGACAAAGAAATCGTTCACCAAAGTCAATGCTGAGACCGTATTATAGGTACATTAATTAATAAATTATTTATAAAAGCAATATCCATAACGAATAAACTCTGCAATATTGCTTTATAATTTATTGAAATGGCCTTAAATGCTGCCGATTCAATATTTGTGGCACACACACATTTGTAAATTATCAGATATCGATATCTAACAAGATTTAAAAACGGATGCATAATGCTGTATTGGTATTCATGTATTATTATGTTTATGCTGCACAAATCAACATGTTCTATATAAATACTTTTCAATTTGTTGGTAGAATTGGTTTTAATCGAACAACCTTTATACATATTCCACTTGTGGATGATGATGACGATCTAATCCTGTGCCAAGAGGCAAAATACCTTGAAATCGGTCCTCTATCTAACACACCCGCTACAGGAATAAGGATCCATGAGGTATTTGATATTCACGTTTGCTGTCACGATAGTGTTTTCTGTCCTATGTAAACTGGAACGACAATAACTGCATTGGGTGTTATAAAAATAACACTAGCTGTATTAAAATAGTAAACGTGTATTGATTGTCATTTCATAGTTTGCTAAATGTGAATTACAATATGTTCATGGTGTTTTCCTTCATAATTTATTAGCGGAATTGCTCAGTCGAGATCAATGCTACGATTTATTACAATTACGCTGGAGAGGACTGGATAGGAATAGCAGTAACAGTTAAAGAGACTAACAAACAAACTATGCTGCTAGGTTCAACTGTTAACGTACCATCACAAGCAACCTTGAGTAAACTTCAGATTCAGGTAAATATACGTTTGGTTGCTGTTATTGTTGTTGTGTTGCTTTTGCGTTTTATTTGTTCTTTGTTAGTCATACATGTATTTAAGAAATAATCTTTTTATTATAGTTTGTTGCGAATAACCCACGGTAAGTAGTATAGATGCGTAGAAATTAAATAACGAGTGCGAAGCATCTATACTCCTTACTCTTGGTTATTTGAGAACAAATTATCTTTGAAAAATATTTTTTCGATTCTTACACGGTCTTACTCTGTATTTTAAAACGAATGAATTATCACTACATTTTATTCATTATCCGCCTATTTTTCTTCAAAGTACATCCACACGCGCCTTTCAGTGACGTCAATGAATCATAACAAAACAAACTGACGTCAGATTCATTGATACATTTTAAAATGACAAAATGACGTCATGTTTATTGATGCTACCGTGAAAGTAACATGCTAACAAACACAAATAAAATTCAATTTCTGCAACGTTTACGTTGTTGTGTAAACGTAATTATAAAATGTACCATTAAAAATGTTTTTCGGTTCAATATATTATATAGAAACGGTAACTGTGTTACGATTTCGCCAGTGCGCGTTAAGCACTTGCATTTTACTGTAAAATGTTTGCGAATTCTCCAGAACTATTTTCAAAGCATAAGGTTCCGCCCATAATTACTGCAGAATAACCCATACTTAATTTCCTGCTCTGTCTATTTTAAAACAAGTCGCGTGTCGTGTTAGAATAACAATTATAATCGAAACATGGATGACTAAATCGAATCATTATTTTCTTAAATTACCCTTATATTACAATAAATAATAGAAGCGATACCATAGGTGTATATGTATCATCATATGTATTAATTTATTGTGAACATAAGTTACAGTGTTAATAATAAGGGATAAGAGATGTTAATGTTAGTGCATTTTTAACTTTAACTTCGGATAATAATATGCATAATTTTCATCACGAACACCACATATGTCCATGTCTGATAGAAATATATCCATTTATCTCAATTCGTTGTATATCAAAACGGTTTCATGATTGATATGTAGATACATATTGACGTTGGTAAAATGAAGCTTACACTGTAATGCATATATGTATTTAGCAACGTGTCATACTTGTTAAAAATGTTATTGCAATTGCATTTCGTTATGTGAATTTTTATAACTTAAAGGATACATGCGACTGGCATGGCACAATATTAAATTGTTTTGGTGTTTTTCGAACTACTTTAACGTATAGTATACATACTGTTAATGTTTCAGTTTGCCGTACGTGTTGAAAATAATTTATCGACGCCAGAGTTCGTGCCGCCAACACCAGAGCCGCTTCATACTTTTGTTCTATACGCTGGAGCAACATGGAGTTCGGACGTGTTTGCTAAATCGCACAATGGGTACATCACATCAGTTATAATAGTTATTTTATATTAGATATTCGGGGTTGCTGATAAGTGTGCATGTGAAAAGCTTATATATTTGTTTACTAAATAATCAGTGATACACACACACATTATCATAAATGTGCCATTGTCATCAGCACGTATAAAACCTATCTTATTACGTCACATTTAACACCATAACATATTTGTTATGATTCATTAGCCTTCTCTTACTTGAATATGACGTGTTACTTTTCTTTCTGTAACATTTTATGTAGATAAAATAATATACAACAAAATTATAATTAATAAGCTTACAACAACGGTTAAATAACACATTTCATATTTTGTTGTTATTGTATCATGTATATGTCAATAACAAGTATAAGAATTATTGTCTTACACATAATAACATTTAGCCCAATGAGTTTTCGCTCCAGACAAATCGGCAAGAAGTAATTCATGTAACATGTGTATGGATATATATTTTTCGTAAGCACTGTAGCGAGTTTAAAATAATACTATTTCAATACCGTTCAAATAGACCCGTAAAGGAATTTATTGCTACTGGAACGATGGCACATGTATGGAACGTATCATCTGTTCAACCCGACCCAAACGGCCGCCAGGATACCTTTAAATCAAACATCAAGCTAACAACTCCCATGAACCAAATTGAACAAAATATAGCATGTGTAACGGCTGTCGATGGAGGAGGGTAAGGGCAAATATATATTTTCAAGCTTATACTGCTATGCATTGATTGTATTTACGTTAAAAGGTACTTTTTGTTGTAAGGTACGACAACAATATATGGCGCTTTCAGTTGTCCACGTGTCATATATTTGCAGCGTAGAATCTTCAGAATCAAGATGTTTTAGGATAATTGTAAAAGGTAATGTACACGTTATAAATCATTGACAATAATGATTCACTGTCTAACTAAATAACAATATACACAGGTATATGAACACATGTACATACATTATGGCCGTGTCGATCTATATTTTATGCAAATAACCTTTTATTAAGCATACCGCTATTAGTAGTAAACACACTTTTTCGTATTATGATGAATCTGCACTGCTAAAATCTAGAACATGTTTAATTTCAGATGCAAATTTTAACTACACAACATCAAACAGTAATGTAAGTGGTTCAATATAGATCAAATAAATTATATTTAGGGCAACGTGTATTACAATGTCTAATGAAAACATATACTGTGCAAGGAAAATGCAGCAATATACACAGTTTACTTTATCCGTTTTATGAACGCCAAAAATAATATTGGTTGCTTCATATTTACCCACTGCTGTTCTTATTAATTAAAGTAAAAGAGTAAGTTGTTTAATAATTGAGGTGGACGCTTAAGTATCGTAAACATAATTTATGTCTTACATCAAATGGACCCAACGGTGACTGTTGTTTTTCTGTAAAGAAAATGTCAACGTGACGTTTAATTAATTTAAAAAGTAAACAATTTACCATAATAATTGTTGTTCTTAGCTCATTTTGACGTAGTTATGTAAGTTTTGTAGCTGTTTGAAATTCAATTGTTTTTAGGACAAACCGTATTTCGTCCACATGCCATCTCCTCAAGATGCTGTAAAGTGCCCTCTGGATGAAACCTGTATTCTGCCAATTTACGTGAAATCCTCTAGGTACGCACTCTCATTAAAATCATCTCCAATCTGACGCTACTATATTGTTGACTGGATCTGATGACTTCGCATTAAGGGTCACGTTCAGATAATCTTTTTAGGAGCCAATCAAACTGTTGCCTTCAACATCTTGCGGTATAACTTCATATATAAACCCCAAATACTATGCACGAAATTAACGTGAACTTTGGTCGTTTACTGTCCTAAGGTACAACTTTATCCATTGTTATCCCCGTGAAAATTAACTGTAAATGATTTATTTCCGAGGATCAGATGGAAATGCATCACTTTTTAAAAACCGTGGCCAAACATTGCTGTGCAAAAGGCAATTTCATTGGGCGCAGCAGGGTTGATGTTTTATTGTTCGGAAGGTCATTTGAACATGACCTGTTATACGATGTTTTCAGATCCTAACTATGTTAGGATTTGAATTTAATGAGATTGCTAGGTACGTACACTATTTACATTTATGATGATGTATATCAAAATGGCTGGACAATATGTATTTCTTTTGATTTTGCTTTGCTCAAAACATTCATATGTTTCAGGATGTAATATTTTATATTAAGTAACACGATACAATATATTAACAGAAATGTGGCAAGAATTGACTACACCAGAAGTTACATGGCCTACACTGATGTACAGAAATCAATAAACAATATCACGTTCAATGGCGAATATGTCTATAAAACTGACATATCAGTGCGACATTCTGTTAATGGAGAAGTAATGGTTTGTTTGCAAGCTACCAACAACAACGGGTAATTGTTCAAATAATATATGTATGCAAATTTACACAGTCAATTAAAACCGGTTATTCGTCATAGTATGTTTTAAATTGTAAACTTGGTATATTTAGTCTATTTAGTATATAAAGTATTGGTCCAAAACTTTGCCTAAATGTCGTATAAAGTATGGTGTGACGTACTGATTGCAATAGTATAATTATGCCTATTTGTTTATTTAACGTCATATCCTGTGTTTTAATGGCTTATTTTATATTTGCAGAACCCAAAGCGATGAGTTATGTCTAAACTATGTTGTCATACCACCAGGTATATGAAAAGTCAATTTACTCCAGTATTAATATAATGTATATATCGGGCGTAAACATAAACGGGTACTTTGGTGTCACTAAGTTATATTTAAATTCTCGCCATTCTTCAATATTCACGCCAAAGAAATCACAACAAGTATTTTCATGTAGATTTCTTCTCAGTATGAGACAAACAAGACTTAGAAACAATTTTGGATTTAGGGGTAATGCTCTGTTTACTTACTGCCTACATATCTGCTTCGCGAGTCCAACCCTTCTCAACTTGTAGAAGTTTGAATGCATATCTTAATTATGTGTGCATTCAATGTCAAAAAGAAGTGCATGCATATTGAATTTTACCGCTGCATGTGTTAAACATAACATGTCATTGCCGATTTCAAATCATTATTATCGTTGTACAAAGTTTTATGGAAAAAGATATTAATTTTTATTTTTTCTTCAGACCCGTGCGTATCTGCTCCATGTCTGAACGGACAATGCGTATTTAGAGAAGAGTCTGGTACATTTACGTGCACATGTAAGGAAGGAATAACAGGACGATTGTGTGAGACAAGTAAGATTAAGTGTTGTTAAAATATACCTGTCTACTAATGTCCATATGTCCTCCACCTATAGTTAAAATATTAATCTCGATTAATCGCTTTGACAAGTGCTTCAAAAGCTTTACCACTTGCGCTTATGTTAAATGTTAAACAATGATATCCGTGAGCAACGAATTAATTAGCGTATGATTGAAATTTGTGGAAATGTCAATTGTAGACAAAACGTTAACCTGAAAGTACTTTGTGTTCTTATCGGATATGTACTAAGATGGTTTAATATCTGCACCGTATAAGTAGCACGTTTGTTAACTGTTGATGTGTTACTACTATTGCAACACTTTCCCCTCTCTTACTTTATAAACCTTTTGTCGCTGCCACCACCCAATTGCTTGGGAAACATAACATAAATCAGTTGTTCTTTCATAAGTTCACGAACACCATATAAACCATGTATTTAGAATTAATGATTAATTTTACTTCTTAAACACTTAGTATTGCAGTGACCAAATAATGATTAAATGTCCAAAAGATTTAATTCAAATATGAACAGGAGCCCAAAAGAAAGATTATTCAGTCCAGTAAAAGTTTCGTAAGTCTTATTAAAGTCCTGAGTCAATTTTGCTGCACTGTTACATACTACCAGTTGCATAAGTCACCCAAAATCTAAAGTACTGACCCAAAATTAATTAGTTCCAAACGTTTGGGTAGGTTATGCAGTACTCTGGGTATCTCAAGTAGCTTTGGTCACTGAGTGCAAGATGGATAATCCTTAAAGTAAACATGGAAAGGAACAGTGTGGAGAGTAAATCTATGTCCTGGATGTTGTTTCCTCATTATGCTTAAATTACTAATTATCTTATTAAAATAAAATGCCCTCTGTGTCTTTCCTTGCCCCCATCTTTTACATAAGTCAAGTGTATTCTACAAATATGTAAACATACACAGCCCTACATTTAAAACTGCCACACTATTGATAACATGGATTATAATTTAATTGGTGATATATGTAATTATGCTGTTTTATAAACTGCACTACCTCAGTAACACGCATAATAACTTTAGCTGGGTCATTACTCTTGATTGAATCAATTTTTTGTTATGCTTTCCAGTGATTTATATGTAAATATCATAAAAAAATAATATCCGTGTGCACTTGTATCGTGATCATAGACAGTAGATGCTACTCGTGAAAAGATCATTTTCTATGAACACTTAAGAAATAAAATCTTTCACCGAAACCAACAAATATATTCTATTTATTTGTATTTGTGGTATCATAACTCTTTATTGTCTTTAAAGTTACCAACAAGTGCGACCTTAATCCATGCGGACATGGACGATGTTATGCCAGCGGTCAAAAATATACATGCTACTGTTCCGATGATGGAAATAACACAAACGACTATAGGGGAATCAATTGTACAGAGAGTATGTTAAACTGATTCCCGCCATTTATCATAATAGTGTACATTTTAAATTGTGTGGTAACAATTTTGTATAGCTATACATGTTTTGTTTAAGTATACATGTAGTTAATAAAGCCTGAGTTAGTTTTAATTTATTTCAGAAATAAATGACTGTCCACCGAATCCGTGCAATGATAACGGCATATGCGAAGATGGATTTAAAAACTACACATGCCATTGCTTCGGTGGATTTACTGGAAACGATTGCGAAATTAGTACTGTTTATTCATCAATGAATACTAGAACTAAATATAACATTCAATTACTAATCAATAAATACATCACCGGGCGTTGTAGATATATTGAATAAACCTAAATACACCAATATCTTAAATGATTATAAATAATTCAAATAAATTACAAAGCCCAAAATGTATGTATTCATTTATGTCTAGAAACAACCCTGAAACGTGAATTAGATAAAGATATTCATTTATTAAAATTGTTATGTTTCTTGTAGATCAATGCTCCAATTCACCTACAAACGATTCCTGTGTAAATGGTACATACGTTTTACAGTTATACTAATTATACAATGTGTACGTGTACGTTTAAATCTCGCAACAATAGCGGCGATTATCATATTGTACAAGTCAACATTAATGAACATGTAATTTTTGTGATATCATAATTTATGCCTGATGTCAGCACTTAGTATTCTAGAATTAAACATGAATGTACTTACATGTACATGCTCTAATTTTAAATGTTACTACGTATTTATTATTGAATAATGCGTACAGAAAGAGCTGTTGCAATCTTTTTGATGGGGTTTGATACAGATCGATGTCCGAATGGCATTTGTCAAAATCGCGGAGCCTGCGAGAATGGTACTTGCTACTGTGGAATTGGTTACAAAGGGAATCATTGCGAAATGAGTAAGTGTTGTCCGTTAATTTATCAAATTGGTTGATAGACACTTAAGTAGAACCAAATCGCGTATTACTGTCCACTCTTCTTTTATGTATAGATCTGACTAATCGTCGTTGCCATCGACTATACCCTTGTAACGATTTCGCATCTAATTTTAGACGTTAGTGACATCCAACCCGGCACTGGCACAAACGTGAGTATAAAATATAACTGCGCATTCAATAGACGTTTCACACATTTCAATCATATGCACATATGCACATTAAAATAATGGATATGACATGTAAAATGATTCACCTACTTTACAAACAAGGGCTTGTACAGCGTTTGTAAAAGTGGATACACGGAAAATAATCGGAGGCGGAGTGCAAAAACGTTAGTGGCAACAACTTGTCAATATTTGCATATTTATCCTCAGTTAACCACAATGTTCAAATGTGAATTATCAGCGACGTTAATGTTCCAGCCCTTATTACAAAAATCATGATGGAGAATGATGCATATAATGTAATAGATATAATAAGGCTTGATCTTACAGTAAATCACAAACTGACGGGAGGGCGTACACTGCTTTCAAGTTAATTATCTCATTAGATTATATGACTGAAACAAGTATTATCATTGTAAATAACAACTAAGCTCATGGTCCGACATTTGTACTACACTTACATAAACTATTCACGTATTTTATCACAAACACATTTGGTCCAAACAGTATAAATATCGTGCACGTTGCAGGCGGAGATTTCTATCATTGAGCCAACATTGACGAACGGAAGTATGATTCCTTGCAGCGAACGCAATCTGGTTACTCACGATTGCATCTTTGATGTGTACATTACTTCTCAGTCTGGGTAAGGCTACTTATAGATGACACCGTTTAAAAGAGAGTACATGGTTTTTTCCTGTGGGGAAACACACGTAATATATTTAGGTAAAGAAAAAGGAAGCTTAGACAATTGTGTTTGTGTTGTTGTTTTCAAGCCCAACTGAAAACAAATTTTTGCGAACATTGGAAAGAATACTTTTTCAAAAACTTGATTTTTTGGGGGATGTTTTCGAGAAAAAATTAACTGGCTACTAAGAACAAGAAGTCAAATAAGTGCCCACTATTGCACAAGATGAGTATAGTTGTTTGCGAAATAGTGTGACTCATCGTAAAGTAACATAAGACTTTCATGAAAAGTTAAGCTCTTCCGGCAAGATACATATTAATTTTCATGCAAATTGCCAAACGTTCAAGAAATATTAATTAAGCCTTTCGCAAAAAATAATACGATCCATGCAATTGTTTTCCCAAATTAGTAGCTCACCTGAGCACGAAGTGCTCGGTGAGTTATTGGTATAGGGCGACTCTCCTACGGTGTCAGTATGCCGTCAACAATTTGACCGTTATCAATCTTCACTTTACTTACACAGTTTGTGTATAACCATATCGACTGGTATCGATGATCTGCAAAATCGGACCAGAAACCCTATAGTTATTTGCTTTTTTAATTGTAAAATGCCAAAATTATATAGACTTAATTTTTCATCCAGTGTTGAACAAACTTCCACAAGCTGTGTACGACCATAAGGTATCAGTGGAAGCCAAAGATGGGCCAAGTTTGGCCACAAACACGGGAGTTATTGCCCATTGTGTGTGAAAAAAATGCAAAACATTGCCTTTGTTCTTGATAGAGAATTCATTTTTCAATCCATATTAACCAAACTGCCACAGTTTGCAGGTGGTCGTAATATTTTAGTGGCAGACAAAAATGGGCCAGATTAGACCACAAACAGCTGAGGTGTGGCCCCATGTTTGTGGGAATAATGCAAAAATTGCCCTTTTCCTTGTTAGATACTTCAATTTTCATCCAATCGTGACCAAACATCCATCTGTTTGTGTGTGACCATAAGATCTTAGCCTAAGCCAACAATTGGCCGAATTGGATGACAATCACCTGATGAATGGCCCCTTGTTTGTGAACAAAGCAACACAAATTGCCTTTTTCCTTCATAGAGACTTCATTTGTCATCCAACCTTTATTCAACTTCCACAGGCTGTGTATGAGGATTAGATCTCAGCAAGACCCACAAATGAGGCTGATCAGGCCACACACACTGGAGTTATTGCCACATTAGTTTGAATATAAGTGCATAAGTGGACCTAATGCAGGATGGTGACTTCATTTTTCACTCAATCTGCATCGAAATGGCACAATTTGTCTATGACGAAAAGATCTCTTGTGAAATGGAATATAGAAGGGTACAAGGTAATACACTCAAATCTTCAGAACAAGATGATAAACATTGCATTACCTTTTCACAGCCGTCGCCATTATCTTTCCGAACTTCATCATAAACACTATTCCTCCTAAACTGCCTGTGAAAAATGAAAACCATGATCATGAATTTTATGTGTTTTTTGTTTATACTGTAACGAACATGCGTCGTTTGTGCATTAAATTTAGTTATTTGTAGCCTTTGTGATGTTAAGATTATAAACTTCCGGAAATTAATACTAGTTAAAACAGAGCATGTAAGTTGTGCATTCAGTATATTATCAGTATTAACTGATTTAATAGATATATAACTATGATTAATGATACCCAAAATATATGTTTAGATTATAATAGTCTGAGTAATGAATGAATCTACTTAATTTAGGAAGCTGGTACCCCCGTTAGGCTACTGTAGCTATTGATAAAGGTTTGGCCCGGGTTAGTCGATGTTATTATTGGGCCCGGGTTAGTCGATGTTATTATTGGGTCGCGTGACTTGCTGGTGCATTATACAGCGTCGCATAGCGATTTTGTCAGTTTGGATGCTGTTGCCGTATAGTATATATCGATAGGAAAAAAGGTAACTGGATGTTAATATTAAATAAGGTATTTTTATACTAGTTTTGGCTTCACTGTAGTCACCTAGCAGTGTTAGGGATAAACGGAGCCAAAACATTCGGAATATCTGAGTCGTATGAATCATTATAAATGGTGTAGTGGTCACAGCCGAATGAATGCTCAGTATAGCATTAGCAGACCAGTGCCCGGTTTTCGTGATTATGGAGTCAGTGGTTGTAGCTGAGAACAGGTCTGATACCTGAATATTTGAAAGCACGGCGACTCTAGTAAGGTGTAGCCCAGACAGGCTTGAAAGTATGGTTTCAAGTATCGTGTCAACGATAAGGAAGTGGTCACGATCTGTTGTGGAATATAGGTTTCATACCTGAGTATTTTAGAGCACGGTGACTGTAAATAAGAATAGCCCAGGCAGTCATTTATTAGGGTTTGTGTTACTGTTAGTTTGTGTTTTATTTAATTAGTTGTTTATATGCCCCAATCATGTGTATTATATTAAATCAATCATAAGCCATAAAGGCTAGAGAAAAATTGAATATAATAGTCGATATATGCCCCGTGCACGTTACAGAATGTTGACGCCCTACGCGAGAACATTAATTTCATTGAAAATTAATAACAATGTCAATGTGGACATCATATTCAACACAATGACACTGCATGATCAAGCTATGCATCTCAACTACACTGGACCAGTGGCAGCAGTGGATGCTATAGAGTTGTGCTAGCATAGCAGACAGATATCCCAGCGCGATCAGATGTCATAAAAAAGGTGTTATTAACCAACCTGGAGTAAAGCGATATCAGGAAGGGCTCGTCGAACCTAGCAAACGATTCATGGAAATTGGACAAGGGACAGTTGCTAGATGAATGCATACCCGTGCGTACAGGGCAGTTTTCATCAGAAACACAGACGCTTTACTAATATAGCTGTGCTGAGTCCAGTAGAAAGAATTGAACAATGGTCAAATATATCAGCAGTTGGGCATGGTCTTCCCAGTCATCTGCAAGATCTGTATGACATAACAGTAGAGAGAATGACTACACAGCAAACCACGAGAGGTAGAAATATTGTCGTTTGAGTACTCTCGAATTTTCTCGGAAAAGATATTAGGATATAGGTAAAACAGAAATAATTAAACATCGAATAAACACAGGGGATGCGCATCCTATAAAACAGCCCATGCGCCGCGTACTTGTTCACATGTGTGAGGAAGTGGAAAAGCAAGTGGATGAGATGTTGAAACTAAAAGCATACGTCCATCTACAAGTCCTTGGTCATGTGGAATAGCACTAGTGAAGAAGAAAGATAACTCCAGACGTTTCTGTGGCGATTATCGCCAGCTTAATGATGCCACTATCAAGGATGCGCACCCAATACCTCGGATTGATGTATCTTTAGACCAGCTCTCAGGTGCCACATTATTCCCATGCGTTGATTTGAGATCTGGGTACTGGCAGGTTGAAATTGACGAAGCCGATAAGAATAAGACAGCGTTTACTACCTGTAAAAGGCTGTATGAATTCAAACAATGCCATTTGGGCAATTTGAGCGTGGAAGTTGTATTGGCAGGATTGCATTGGATTATATGCCCAATATATCTCGATGATATCATTGTGACGGGAAATAATTTTCGGGACATGATTTTGAATCTGGAGGCTGTTTTTACGCGGTTCCAGTCAGCCGGTTTAAAAATGAAACCCAAGAAATGTCAGCTCTAACCAAGACGGAGGTCCAGTGTTTGGAACATGTTATCAGTAAGGATGGAGTGGCTACAGATCCTAGGAAAGGAAAATGTGTGAAAGTGCGGCCCATGCCTCAGTCTGTCACTAAGGTGCGGTCATTCCTTAGTTTTGTAGTTTCTGTCGACGCTTGATACCGAATTATTCAAACATTGCCAAACCCTTATACAGTCTGACCGAGAAAAGTAAGAAATTCACGTGGCGTCAGGAATGTACGGAAGCGTTCCATGCACTTAAACAAAAGCTAATCACTGCTCCAATGTTAGCTCACCAAGACTTCTCAGCCCCATTTATACTAGATATGAATGCAAGTGATGTTGCAATAGGCGAGGTTCTATCACAGAAAATAGACGGACAGGAGAAGGTACTAGCATATGCTAGAAGAACACTATCACACACAGAGAAAAAGTATTGTGTGACCAGAAAATAGTTGCAGGTACTTGTCTACTTTGTCAAGTACTTCAGACACTATTTATATGGAAGACATTTTATTGTCAGAACCGACCATGGATCTCTACACTGGCTAATGAACTTTAAAAACCCAGAAGGGCAGGTTGCTTGACGGATAGAGGTATTATCGTCATATCAGATGACAACTGAATACAGGCAGGGTCGATTACGTGGAAATACGGACGCCTTAAGTCGGAAACCCTGCCGGCAGTGTGGACGACAGGATGATAATGATAACAAAGGCACTCATGTCTCAACGACAGTCTATAATGTATAATCATTTACTGATGATGATGACTTGAAAACGCTTCAAGAAAACGACAATGCCGTCAGAACTGTAGTGAGTTGGGTTAAAACTGGCAAGAAACCAAACTCTAAGGATATATATCTTCAGAAAGCTACTATGTTAAGTTGTTATGCAACCAGTATCACCTACTGTTGATTAAGACGGGAAACTAGCACTTAAGTGGGAAAACACAGTGTTGAAGCAGACACTCTTTCGGGCAGTTGTCACACTCAAAGAGCGACGAAAGGTGCTGACATATGCTCATGACATAAAACCATCTGGACATATAGGGTTGAAAAAAACGATCAGCAAGATAAGACAGTAGTATCACTGGCTTGGTCTACAACATGACGTTCAAATTTACATAACTGGGTGTGAAACCTGCTTAAAAAGAAATGGACCAATACCAACCAAACAAGCACTAATGCAGATAGCCTGTAATGACTATACAATGTAAAGAATCTCAATTGACATTTTATGGGAACTCCCGGAGACTGAACAAGGCAAAATATACGTGATAGAGCCGACCACTTCACGAAACGGACATATAGACTGCCAATATGAAATAGGACATTTCACGATACTAAGTGCATACGTGAATGAAAACCATATAAATTGGGATGAGCAAATACTTTACGACGTCGTGATGATGGCATATAGGGTATGAGCCCAAACATGCTAATGGTTGAACGTGAAGTATCAACTCCTCTGGATCTTATCTAACCGTTACCATCAGGAGAACGACATATACCTGATCATGAATATGTTTGAGAGTTACAGTAACAGATAGATAATTCTCACGCCTTAGTACGTGATAATACCACGAATGCGATACAACATCAAAATATGATACATGATAAACGGACGTCATATGAACACTTTGAACGGGGTGAGAAGGTTTTGGTATACTTTCCTGTGACAACGGTTGGGACATCATCTAAGCTTAATTCATTTTGGCGTGGTCCCTATGCAATATTAGTAATAAGGTAGATTGTGGTATAAATCGTACTGAACAAGTAATTCACTGTGATAGGTTCCGAAAGTGTAGGAGTCAGTTACTTGTAGGGGAAGATGATATTTCTAGTGACGTGAAATCTCAGCAGGATAGGCTAAGCAGTACAACTAGTGATGACGGCGATGTCGACAGTAGCGATAATAGTCGGGGGACTAATTATGTTCCCTATAGTGGTTGAAAGAGAAGACCGCCCTTTTGGTCTAAGGATTATGTGTTTTTTACTTTCAGGTATCAAATAGCCAAAATAAAACAAACACCTCAAACATTACCAATCTGTCCTGTGTGCAAAAAAAGCCTACCCATATAAGTTAAATTTGAGGACCATTTAAGCAAGTGTGAAAAGGCAAAAGAGGAACAAGATAGGGTGACTTGAAAGCTGAGTGGCGTCGTGTTTAAGAAACGAACTTACTATAGCAAACATCTCAAGAACCAACATGGAATGGGAACCAAGTCATATGATACTGCAGGACCATCAAAAAAGAACGTAACGGAAGACAGCTGGAGTAGCAATAAAGACCCAGACATAAATCTGGGGGGATACGGATGATGAAAAATCGTTTGCGAGTGGGATTTATGCGCACAGTAGAGGGGAAGTGCGAAAAGCAAAAGCTGATAATGGATGAAGATAGTGAATTAAAATACGACACCTCTTCTACTTGTCCGGTTACGGCACCCATAGCACCTATGAAGTTATGCCTCGGCGACCTTTTTGAGACAGGGCATGTGGATGGCAAAGATATCACTGTAGAGATCACAGAAAGCGGCGACCTGAATGTGAAGAATTAAGGACTAGAAACTAGAAATCTCAGTTGCGTTATGTAATACTTTGTTGGCATAATCGTTGCGTTTGAAGCCAATGATTCTTTGATGATACATTTTTGTTATTTTTGTTTGGTTTGTGTTCGTTTAGATAATGTTTTGTTATTGAAGATAACATATTGAGGCTTTGTGTAAAGTTACACATTCTAAGTCGATGATGCAGCCATTTGTTTTATTGTTTATATCCATGCGGGACGCATGGTCCTGAGCGAGGGGGTAATGTAACGAACATATGTCGTTTGTGCATTCAATTTGGTTATTTGTAGCCTTTGTGTTGTTTACATTAGAAACTACCGGAAAATTGGAACAAGTTAAAACAGAAAAAAATCGATGTTCCTAACATGTAAGTTGTGCATTCAGTAAATTATCAGTATTTAAATGATTTAATGGATAAACTATGATTATTGTTACCGAAAATATATGTTTCGATTATAATAGTCTGAGTAATGAATGCATCTACTTAGTTTAAGAAGCCCGTTAGGATACTGTAGCTATTGATAATGGTTTGGCCCGGGTTAGTCGATGTTATTATTGGGTCACATGACTTGCTGGTGTATTTATACAGCGTCGTATAGCTTTTTGTCAGTTTGGCTCCTGTTGCGGTAGAATGCGTATCGTTAGGAAAAAAGGTAGCTGGCTGTTAATATTAAATAAAATATTTTGATACTAGTTTTGGCTTAACTGCCGTGTTAGGGATGAACTGAGCCAAAACATTCGGAATACCTGAGACGTATGCACTATTATGATTGGTATTATGGTGGACACAGCCAGATGAATGCTCAATATAGCATTAGCAGACCAGAGCCCGGTTTTCCTGCTTATGGAGTCAGTGGTTTATGTCTCCTCAGGCTGTAGCTGAGAACAGGTATGATACCTATTTGAGAGCACGGTTACTCTAGTTAGGTGTAGCCCAGACGGGCTTGAAAGCAGGATTTCAAGTATCGTGACAGTGATAGGAGTGGTCACCGGCTGTTGTGGAAGATAGGTTTCATACTGGAGTATTTTAGAGCACGGTGCTGTAAATAAGAATAGCCCAGGCAGGCATTTGTTAGGGTTTTGTGTTACTGTTAGTTCATGTTATATTTAATTAGTTGTTTATATGCCCCAATCATTTGTATGACATTGCACCAATCATAAGCCAGACAGGCTAGATAAAAAATGAATATAATAGTTGATATATACCCCGTGTACGTAACAATACTAAGTTAGTAAGGGCAAACCAAGTAGCTGCATAAATAAAGCAGTTAATCACATAGACAAATTGATAAAATGACAAGAATGTGCTGTACATGTCCAACCCTATGTTCAAGCTTTTCCAACAGTAAGGTCTTCATCTTTGCACGTACTCAGGTGACCCGTTTGGGCCATCATGACCCTCTTGTCTTAGTATTCATGCACTTCAGTTTGCGTTTTTGTGAAATAAATATTTTGAATGTTATAGCATCAGCAATGTAAACGTGAGCAACACATCTACCACTGACCTTGCCCAGAACTTACAATGCACGGATTTAAGACGTTCGACACTATTTCAAGATATTGAGACGATATATGTCATGCGTTGTCACTTAAATGGCGCCATTCACCAAAAGGAGGGACAATACGTTTGTGTTAAAGTGGCGGCTAGGTAAGAATAATAATTCTTCATGTCATTCATTCAGTTTTAAATACGGGATGTTGTTCATTATGATCTTGAAATTAACATGTTATAACTAGTTGTGTATGTGTTCTAAATTCATTAACAAAGTACGTATTAATTTATTACATCAATACAAATGACCACGCGATTGTATTCATTTATAAACATGTCCATATATGGAACGAAAGGTTTTAATATGATGAACTCTTAATTACTTTCAGTGAACACGCGTATGACACAGTTTGTTATGAAATTACATTCGGTGAGTAACTATAAAACTGAATACAGCCTTATTAAGCTCGAAGGGGGCAGCATATAGTCGCCGCTTTGTCCGTTCGTCTGTATTCTACTTTCACTGCCATTCACTTGGTCTGTGTGTAAAAGAAAATTCTCCGACAATTGTAGTCATCTAACTCGATGTCCGTCCTTCCGTCTTTCTGTCCGTAGGTCCGGTATTTCGTTTCCGCTCGAGATCTCATGAACTAATGACTCGAATTCAATTAAACTTTATATGCAGCATCGCTAAAGAGTGGACATGCGCATATTGTCAGGCAGTTCTGGTCTGATTAATGTTCAGTGAGTTATTGCCCTTTGATTATAAATAGGACATTTTAATAGCAGATGTTCGTTTCTGCGCGAGATCTCAGGAACTAACAACCCGACTTCAATGAAACTTTAAATGCAGCATCGTTACTAACAGGACATGCGCATATTTTTTTTTGTCAGGTTGTTTCGGTCCGATGATTTTTCAGTGAGTTATACTCCTTTGATTACAAATATAACATATTAATAGGAAATTGTCGTTTCCGTGTGAGATCTCAGGAACTAATGACCCGAATTCAATGAAACTTTATATGCAACATCCATACTACCGGGACATGCGCATATTGTCAGGTCGTTCTAGTCCAATCATTTTTTCGGCGAGTTATGGCTCGTATATATAAAATAGTACATTTTAAAAGTTTCCGCACAAGATCCTGGAAACTAGCAATTTGATGAATTTGATGAATTTCAATGACACTTTATATGCAGCACCAACACCAACAGCAAATGCGCATATTGTCAGGTCGTTCCGGTGTGATGGTTTTTCTTGGAGTAACTGCCCTTTTTGTCATAAACATATGTCATTTTAATAGGATATTTTCGTTTTTGCTAGAGATCTCAGGAACTTATTACTCTAATTCAATGAAACTTTACACGCAGTATCCCTATTTAAAAGGCATGTGCATATTGTCCGGTCGTTCCAGTCTGATGTGTTTTTGTGCTTTTCCACACTATAACTTTGCCATGGATGGAGGGATTTTTAAAAGTAAATAGCACAAAGGTGTGCTGCCACGAGTTGGTGTGTACCTCTCATAAATAAGTTCTCTAGATCAAAGGTCAATGTCACATCTAGATATCAAAAGTCAAACTTGGCACTCTGCGTGTCTGTGCTTTCACTTGCCATGCATTTTAAAACTACCTGCCGCAAATGTTACCATGAATGAGACAGCACATGAAGTTCACATGAACCAAGTCCGTATGTCAAAGGTCTAGGTCCCACTTACAGAAAAAAGGTCAATATCAGCTTTTTGCTTTTCCTGACTTTGACTTGGCCATTGATTGAAGGATTTTCAAATTACTTGGTACAAATGTTTGCCTACATGAGACGGCATGTCACGCATATGACCAGAACTGTAGGTCAAAGGTCATATTTAAAGGTCAAATTTGGTTTTTGCTTGTCTGGACTTAAAACATGTTGAATGGATTTGATTCACTTTATACATTTTTTATGACAGCGTGTCTCCGTATGAATCAGGTCCTCAGGCTTACGGTAAAGGCCACAGTAAGAGGTCAAAGCGGCATTTGGGAAGTAATTCTTGTTATAAATAAATTTTGCCGAATACTAGTACTGGTGTTTATGTACCTACTTTTGCATTTTGTGTTTTGTTTTCATTGTAAATTGCCAATTATAGTGTACTTGTTTTATTTTCTTGACAGTTACTGAGCAGGTATGTATGCCTTTTAATTATAAGCTTTTCTTAGAATTAAAATTATATTGTGGAACTTTATTATACTTGTCCTTATATATTACAATCTGGGTAATGAACATTGTTAACTACTTGGAAATATTAATTAAACAATAAAAGTTGGAATTTGCTGTAATGCTACATACATTAATGTTTTCGATGATGATGTTATTTATGCAATGCTAAGTAGTGAAATATAGGAAAATATCAGTGAGATATATCCATATATCACTCACAGTGATGGACTACTTTTTTAATTTTATTTGATTTGAACAATATTTAATTGCAAGTGTTGCCACCATTTATCATACCGAATTACCAAAAAAGAAAAGTAGTGAAGATTAATAACACCAAATGTTAAGAATACCTCTCTGATATATTGAAGTGTCTGTCCTCTCATTTTTTCTTGGATTTTCCTCAGTCGTATTGAGCCAATGAGACTAGAACAGACAATGCCTTGCGGGTACAAGTTTTACCCGCAAGGCATTGGAGCTCGCCATCTTGGTCCAAATTTAATTTTAGCATCCAAAGTATTTATATTATCCTTTGCACTTTATTCATCCCAGCATATTACACTCGCACTTGTTTACTGTTGCTATGAACAGTAGTCTCCCTTTGTTTACATAATTGCTGTATTGCCCGTTCTCCAATTCCAAAATATAACAAGAATCCAGTGTACCCTTAAGTAATAACTTGTGTTCATTAAGCACATAATTATATTGTTTTGTGTGTATTAAGTTTTTATATCCAGTAACCACTCTTAAGTATTTAAGTATACAATGTTATTGTAAGTAGTGTTCAGCGTTTAACTCTCCGCCATCTTGTTTTCTTCAAATTCTTGACCGACTTTAATCCAATTGTGTTGTTAAGTCAGAATAATTAATATAGAAAACACTTTATACGTATAAGTATTCAATTTCAGAACACTCCTAACAGTAGATTCTACATTTTTTGTTGTTTAACATTTTAACGCGCATCTACGAGTTTAATCAGCTTAACTTGCTTGCGAAAACACGTGTGCGTTTGAAATATCGTGACTGTGTTAATTATTGTTTACATCATAACACCTATGCACACGCTATTTTTAGAAAGCTAATTTCGGAGAACTGAACGCACTTTCACTTTCAACATATACTTTTATCATAAATATGTTTCAAGCTAGCAGTGTGTGTTCACTTCTTGATTTAAAAGCTGACCATTATTCAACGACTACGTGTATCCAATTGTATTTAAACTTAAATAAATTTAGAAACACGGATTCTGCGTTGTCCATGAAAATACTGAGTAGCATTGTAGACTGTCGTACTGTAAACACGCTGCCGTGATAATACCTCGAGTCAAAAAAGAAATAATTGCGATTTAAGTTGCTTAACTAGATCTAATCCACGGCACATTTGATGGTACTCCAAGATGGCGCTGGAATGTTTATTACTAATCCCGATTACTACGCATTATAGAGAAAATAGTGCGGACGTAATATCGTAAATATCGTGTTGAACAGCCCCTAAATAAAAATCAAACGTAAAGAATATTCTAATAGCATTTAAATAAAATGAACATTTGTTTGTTTCGGTGTGATAACGCGTGATATCGTCACCGGAAATGGAGACAATATACATATTTTCACTCGCGCAAGCGCGCGTGAAAACATTAATTGTCTCCCTTTCCGGTGAAGATATCACGCGTTATCACACCGACAACAAACAAATATCCTCTATATATCTGTATGAATGTTCTGAACATTTTTTTATTATTTTTTTTTAAAGCAAGTGCATCGGTAAACAAAAAGATTAAACAACTTTTACGCAATAGGACATGAAAGACCACATCACGTACAATTCACACGATCACTAATAGTAGGTAATTGATTATATAAAAATATAATCATATAACGTGAAAAGCGGAATTTACTAATGGTCAAAGTTAAACAAAAAATATGTGCTAAGAAATTCATGCATAATATGCAGAGGCCAGATGATTATATATTATAGACAGTTGCATAAGGTATTTCTTTTTACTATTGCACTGGTGCCATTCTATAAATCGGTTTTATTTGTCTGAAACAAGAATCGGGCAAAAAGAGAAGCCCTGTCGGCTTCCTTCCTTGCACCCACACCTCTGACAGGCAGCAGGTTTCCTTTGGCCGTTGGTGAGAAACGCATTATACTTTTAGTCACATCTTCATCTAACGGAACTTGGTACGTGTATTATTTATTTATAAACATTAAGTATTATATACATGTGAATGATCATACATTATGATAGTAAAGGAACTTGAAATGAAGGACGCAATTTCTATTATTTAGTAAATAACATATAATGAAAACGTGTTATATTCAGTCGCACGTTATCTAAATGTGGAAAGATACTTTAAGTTATTGAAATACCCGATGGAGTTTGGGGCGAAACGTTACCTGTGCATTTCAAAATGTTCGAATAACCGTTATTTGTATTGTAATTTTTAATTGCAGTGACAAGATCAAATCAATTTCTGTTTATGTTCACCTTTTGAACCCTGCATTTGAGGATGATTTCGGTAAAAACGTGTGCAGGACACAGATGCATGCGATATTTGATACACCAGGAGACCACCTGATTTTACTTAAATATGGGTAACTGAAACTTATGCTCTATATACATATATATAAGCGAAATAGTATAAATTGAATACTATGGAATGATTTCCATTGACAAATTAGTTTGCTGAAGGTGTACTAGTTATTAATGTTAGAAATTAAAAAAATAATAATATAGCAATTTTGTTCTTTAGCACAGACGAACGGAACTATACATTTATTGTCTCGGACGACAATTTAACAGGTACTGTTAAACTATATATTTAAATTAACCTCTACTGCACCCTTGAATGATATACCGAAAAAGCATGTAGCAGAACATATTGATGAATCTAAAGTGTTGTACTAGTATTATAAGTTGCATATTCGTATCAAACAATCAGATTAGGGGCGGATCAAAGCATATGCACGTACGCTGAACACTTGGCTGAACAAATCGAAATATAAAACAGCACAGGACGTCTTTAAAATGTACAAATGTTAAAATGTACAAATCGAAATATGCATGCGTGTACATGTTTAATGATAAACACTATGTTTCTGTGTTAAAATGTATACTTTTAAAAGGGCACGCGACTTGTTTCCCATAGATAAAAAAGGAAATCAAACCATTCTGCAAGAAATTATAAGCGGAGCCTTATGTTTTGAAAATAGTTCGAAAATTGTTCCGTTAAATGCACGTGCTTAAACGCGCGATAGCAAATTTGGGACAAATAATTTCTGCATTATGTAGCGCAATAATACTACATTTGTACTACAAATTTGTAATTTAAGTTCACACTAAACTTTTACGTTTTGTTAATACGCGTTTAATTTGCGCTTCTTAGCATAATAATTCTGTATGTATCAATATCAAGTATGACGTCGCATGGGTTCTTCGCAGAATGTTTATAAATGAAGCTGACGTCATTTTGAATTGTTATGATTTATTGACGTCACTGAACGCACGTGTGAATGTACTTTGCGTAAAATTGGAGGAGTATCGATACATAATTATATCTAGTTCACATAAATAACCTTTAACAATTAAGACGAATTATATATAAGATCGTGTTAAAATCAAAATAATTTTGGGGTTAGCGTTTGTTATTGCGGTAATAACCAATGTCTTTTTTTCGATGCTATTTAATTCCTACGCATCCGAACTCCAAACCGTTGGTTATTACCGCAATAACCAACTCTTACCCATCAATTGTTTCTGAAACACACAAGCATCTGTGTATATCCCAGATTCAATCTTAAGCACACCCGGTAATTTTGTTTATTATATGACATATAAATAGACACTCTCCCATTGGTCCAGACAGCTATCGGCGAACAAAAACAAAAGTCATATTCACCGGCATAAACTGATGTTCACTGGGCTAAAAATAGAATTAAGGTCATATTCAATGACCTAAAAAATAGCATTTTCTGAAAATGAGCAAGTTCAATCTCAATCTTGGTTCCCAGCACAGTTTGAAACGTATTAGAGACGCACAAAGATATCGGAAGTAATGAACGTTTCCTGTTCAGTGCGGAACTGTCAACATTAATGTTGTTTATTTTCTTCTAAACAGAAAGGGACTCTTACGTTACGTTTATGACTTAATTACTTGACCATAAGTGTATGCATACTTCATTATTACGTATAGTTTTCGGGTAATTTGACTTATTTTAATAAATACATGATATTTTATTATTTGTTTAAGATCAGAAATGTACGGAAATTATAATGTTGTTGATAATATTTCAAACAAAAAACCAGTTGTCTTGAATTAAAACAGTCAAATAATAAAATAATTGTTGTCTAGAGAGCCAGTGAATATGATCTGATATTTACTGGCAGAAAGTCATGTTATTTTATGACTTACTAAATTGACTTTCTACCACTGGCGGTGAATACCAGATCATATTCATTGGCTCCATAGTCAATAATTGTGTAATATTTAATGTGACTACTAAATAAGTTCATTTCTAAATAAAATACACACATTATACGTTAGAATAAGAAAGTGTGTTTATTATCATGATTTACAGATCCTTGTGCGACTTCAAATGTGTGCCAGAATGATGGACTTTGTTTTGCAAATGGAACAAAAAGTCATAAATGTATTTGTAAGCCGGACTACTTCGGATCTGCTTGTGAAAGAGGTAAGACGTCCCCTAATTTATATATCACTAATAGTTATTTATTTATTTATTTATTATTTATTATTATATTTCTGGCACTACTCAGCGTTTCCGTCCCCTGTTTTTAAAATTGCAGGTCCATGCCATGGTGTAAATGCCTGTCAAAACGATGGGCATTGCTTTGTGAATAATACTACAGTCACATGTGTTTGCAAGCCAGGTTATTACGGGAAAAACTGCACAAATGGTAGGTTGCTATTTAACGTATATAAACCTATACACGGCGTGAATAATGTAACCAAGGTATGTTTGCCATAAACATTTATATAGACATACGCTCGAATTTCATAGATTTCATATGTGCGTTGTTTCAGATTCAAGGCTAGTGGACAGTCAATCACACCAAGCACTATGGGTATGATAAGTTTATTAATTCACACACTAAACTTATTACACATGAAATGAACATATTGTCCCAAATGAATATTAGTTTATTAGTCGATTATGTGTGATTCTAGCCAGACATGAGACAATTCCATAAAATTAATACTCATTTTAATTTTGCGGTTAATTTATATTTTATAAGAAAAGCATACATATAATATTAACAAGTCAAGGGCTTACGAATGTACAGTCAAAATATTAAACCAGTTAGGTCGTGTTTGTTTGAGGCTTTTCTTTTTTTACACACAGAAATGCGTGTTCCACGCACTAGTTCCCTATGTTCTTATAGCTTTTAAATGTACGGCATGAGTTCGATACATACCTGAAGTGGTCAATTTTTAAAGCATTGTGTTGAGTTGTTTTGTTTTTTTAGTTGTTTTCGATAATCTCATATTTTTATAATAATGTAGTGCATTAATTTATACTTTATTTAATTTGAGCGCCAGTGTGTTACATATTTCTATATTATAATAATATTTACACCGTGATATATATTTGTGTAAACATATTCATTTAATGCTTTAGTTTTCTTCATATTGCTTTGTTAGAAGTTATAACTTGCTGCTTAAAGTAAGACATATGTGACAAAACAATACGCATAATTTACCTTTCACAAACAACAGTAATTTTGCTTCCATCGGAACAGTAGTATCTCTCATATCATTGTTTAAAGTTTACATTGTTTTCTTCAGTTTGTAATAAACTTACTGCATTGATTCTATGTAGACAAAACACTGTGGCACATCTGAACGTGTGTATCTATTACTATTTTAGCCTACTATAGACAGAACTTCGGGTATTATTAGGAGCGTATCATGCAACACAGGCATACAGTGCGAAGTGTATGCATACAGTGAACGGTACATGCTTTCTCTCTCAAAATACATTTTTATGGTATTAACGGATCATAAAGTAGACAGAGGAATTGTATTCGTACGTTAAACTTATACACTTCATTATGTGAAATGGTTTGTAATTATGTTATCATCTTGGTAAATTATAAATCGTGAGTTAATGTTGCTGATTGCTTATGAGAAAGCTCTAGTTGTGCTCTTTAATCAAACGTTTTATGTCTTGTTGAGTTTAATGTCTCGCTTTAAAATCACTGTAGACCGCATGTGGCACTGGGGTATACGAGCAAAGGGATTGATATCACGAATAATATCACGAATGATATCAATGAAATAGAAACACTGCATGGAATGTTCCAAGTCAGAATTCAGTTTATATCAA
This sequence comes from Congeria kusceri, assembly GCA_027627225.1. NCBI lineage: Eukaryota > Metazoa > Mollusca > Bivalvia > Myida > Dreissenidae > Congeria > Congeria kusceri. The sequence continues at coordinate 64,675,929 of CM051028.1, forward strand.
GGCATGCTGGAAAACACACGGTTTGCCTGCAGACATTGGCCAGTGATCGGTAAGAATTATCTTGGTTGTTGTTTGTTCAGCAATGAGAGTGTTTCATCACTTCCGGGCTGATTGATGGCAAATTACACTTCTTTATCGAGAATTCGCCATGAATACGACCTGACTTTGACAACCAACATAAAGTCTAAATATCCAGACAGATGTTCTAAAAGTCTGGATCCTGATAAATAAATCGAAATGTAAACCAAAGATCAAGTATTCATGTACGGAACTGAACATCAAAGTTTGTTAATTCACACACACACACAAAATAAAAATGATAAAAACGTAGATATTTTGAAATGTGTTACAAACTTTGATCGTGGCTCAATAAGACTTGTCCAAGTCGTCAATGTTTTGTAATAAACACAAGTATTACACCACCAATTAGGACAGGAAACTACTATGAACATTAAGTTTCAATTATTTTGTACTTCTCGCGTGTATCAATTAAAATGACAACGAACAGATACCCATCACCGGTTACCTATTTGACTATCCGGTGAACATCCGTGGTCAATGAGCGTTATTATATTTTAAAGTTTACGTTTTATTTTATCATTGTATCTATATGTATGCATATTGTTGCAGATCAAACCAAGATGAAGCTTGTTTTTCCGTCATTGCAAGCGAAGGTATGGTGTGTGTTGAAGTGTGATTTTTTTTGGAACTCACATATTCATAGCATGAACCGTTTATGTCTGACAATATTTCAGATGCAATGTACTTTACAAATAGTTTGCAGTGTTTATGCTATTTGCTTAATCGTTCCATATGAAGAGCGTGCATGCACTAATACATTTATACATTTTCAAAAAATACTATTTCAAGTGGATTGTATTATTTTATAAAATAATAAACATGTAATCAATCATAATTATACTAGTTATTTAATACAAATAAAATATTGATGGCTGCTCTTTCAGGTAAAGATCTCGTCTACGCATTTAAGGTACGAAATGTGATTTTCATAGTATGTTTGTTCTTCAGTTGTCACAACGTTTATTAACAGCATCATGCAATATTTAAGATCATTTATGATTTTGTGAATCTCTATAGTTTATGATCATATACTTAATCTACAAAAGCATAAAAAATTAATACACATACTCATAGAAAAAAAAGAAACTGGACATGTTTTCAATGTGCATTTTGTTAGATATTAATGTAGATGAATTTGGTATCACAATTTAGGTCATAAATTGAACTAATCAATAGTCATAATGCCCCTAAAATTTATCAATCATTAAAAAGTAAACGGTAGTGTTTAATCTTCGAAAACATCAAACACAAGTACATTTGGCAACTTTTACAATCACTAATGTTTCGTTGGGATGACGTTAACGGTGTATGATTGGTCAATTTGTAAGGGCTTTTAAATTATTGATTAGCTCAGTGTATATCCTAAATTTTTGATACCAAATTCATTCATATTTAAATCTAACAACATATTAAAATACGCAATGAAAGCATGTCCAGTTTCTGTTTCCATTAGTATACATGCACATATCGATAGGTCAGCGCGAACTATACTAAGCATATGTTAAATACATGTTATATAGCATAGTTTTACGTTGAGACATCAATTTAATGAACGGGAGAGCATTTCGTTTGGGTTTACGGATGAAGAAAATGACAGAACAGTTTATATATTAAACACAATAAAGTTACGCATACATACGTATACATATATTTCAAGTATTGCAAAAGAAATGTGCGTTTTGAGCTGGTAGACTAATGCAAATATACTGTTGAAATAAATAGTTCATACAATACATTTTCGCAATATTACAATATGATAAATCTTATCACATATGGACCGTATTCCAGAAATATCTTAACTTAAATCTTATCCTGAAATGCAAACACATCATTTTTATAACGTTTGTTCGAAGTGTTTATGAAATTATTCTTAGTATTTATAAATAGCAAACTATATTACGTACAGTTATGTACTTAACTGTTACGTGATCCGCATATGCATACGTAGATGAGGAATTATTACTTGACAAAAAGTTAACTTAATTACTTGACAAAAAGTTAACTTAATTAAAAATATTTATAGAATTACGGCTCCTTACTTGTGTGTACAATGTTTAATTGTATGGTCATTGTTTTGGTTGTCATGCATATTTGTAGAATCAGTCACACTTCATATCACCAAGCCTTCAAGATAATTCTGTTATGGAATGTGTAACTGGTGAGCAGTGTCGCGTTTCGTATACAGCTACGCCAGGACAGGGATATAAATATAAGTGGTATGGTTAAATTGTATCAAATAAATATCCGTATTTAAAATGCATTATTCGATTCGCCATAGTTTATGTAGTGTTTTGCAACAATTGGTCTCACAACATTACATTCTTGATAAGCACTTCTTCTCTTACTCTTGCAGCCTCTCTGCTTCCTTGTCAACAAATGAGTCTCCAAAATCATTTGAACACGTCATTTACTCAAGCTGCGAATCATGCGAGGAAAACAAAACAACGAACACAAACTGCACGTTTGACGTTGTTTTTGTTCCAACACCTAGCATCACAGAGAACACAACAATTTGTTTGACATTAAGTTTGATTGGGTAAGAAACCAATGATTAATACCGTTTAACCTGTATCGATTGTAAGCAATCAATTTGTACTACTTGTTTAATTATAAATATATGATACATTAGTGTAAACAAACCCATTAATGTGTATTGTTTATATGTGTAGTATAAACTTAAAATATTATCAGTTTAAACCAAAATATGATATTATACAGTTGTACAAATAAATAGCTTTCCACAAAATGATTACACTTTTCAAAGAAAGTCTTATTGACACTTTATATTTTTAAATGCACACGACTGTGTCCATTCATTGTATAAACTCGCATTTTCGTTCACAAACGATGTCATTCTGATTGTCCGCATTTCATCTTTACAAAATATCACACGGACAAATGAAAACACAGTCTTAAGTTTTTATAATAAATAAACTATTGCAGACGAGGTTGGAATGACAAAACATTTATTAAAGGAGCTAACAAGCAGTTGTATTTTTGCTTAGAATTAGAACTGTTATTACATGCGCGCATGTTTTGTGTCACTGTCATACTTACGTCACATTTTTACAGTCATAGTTATTAAAACCTGTATTTATTAAATACTTAATATTCTGCTTTTTATATTTTCAGATTACGTCAGATCGAAGCTGAAAAGCGATGCTTCACTGTTTCACAGCCAATATACGGTAAAAAATAAATGTATCAATATCGTGCAACTTATGACAACAATTACTGTATCAATTGTATCTGTGTATTGATGGCGCTTGTTTTGATTATTATGATTTACGGTAGTTGTTTATGGAATACCAACACACTTATACAATATGTTTATGTAAATTTAAAGGACATGGAGATGGTTGTCGGAAATTATCGTGTAAGAATGGGGGATTCTGTGACGGGCACGACATTAATCACCCAGTGTGTTATTGTAAAAAAGGGAACACACAACCCACCTGTGAAGGTAAGTACCATTCTCTTGTTTTGCAAAATGCCAAAAAGACGTTCATTAAAGGCACTCGTCTTTCGTGCAGCCATTGACGCATAATACAATTAAAAGCGATTGTTTGGCGTCATTGATTTTTCATGTATCATTTTGCAAGTAGATTTTTATTTCGCTGTGTTTATTGCACGTTTCTTTATACGAATATTGTTATACGTATTGAAAAATAAAATGTTATCTTTTTTTCTTAGGTCCAAGCTCCAGCCACACTTATAGCGCGTGTATAGAAGTAAGTTTAATCTGAACTGATGCTATATGTATAATTAAATGACACATAATAATAACATGTTATCATAAATACAGACTATTATATTGAGAGGCTTGACCTGGTGGAGGTTTTCTTTTGACGTAAAAAGCGGGTATGTTTGAAAGTTTGGTATTCATTCATTTATACGTACATACATTATGTAATGTGAATGTGAACATCGAGTTTCCACAGCAACTCTCTAATTTTATGTCTAGATAGTTTATTTTATCGATTTACATTTACTTAAGCAATTCCTTGGGAGGAATAGTACATACTTTAGCTGTACAATCGGAGAGACCTGTTCCTTTCCAGTCGAAGTATGTGGTTCCAATAGGTAGGTTTATACCATTTCTTAACTTTAACATTATAGCATTACATATACGGAATACTTGTACTGACAATCATTGTCATACAGTTATGCCATGTAACGCCGCATATGCACGTCATCGCATATGCACGTCGCTGCAAAAACGTGCAAACGTGTTTATGAAGTGGTTTTCAACGCAAAGACGTGACCAGGTTTATGCGGCAAAAGGCACACTTGCGCCAAATAAAAAATACTTGTGTACTTATACGTACGGAAGAATGGAAATGTTAGTATTCCCTTGCACATCAAAGTTTACGGCAGGAATGTACTGGCACCAGCAAGTATATATGTTCATCTGTCTGTCCATTCGTCATCCTGTATGCTTTTATACACTTTTTCTCTACATTTACTTCTTAAACACAATTTAATGAAAGTTCGTAGACGTATGAATGTCCATACTCCAACGTAGCGTTTGTTCTGTTTATTATTTGCTAATATTTACGCGTTTACTCAAGTTTTTGCGGCGACGTGCATATGCGGCCTTTCAAAGCCATATTAGACTTGCCATTACTTGGAAACAGTCAGAAGTACAACTTATTATCTGCGTGGTTATATGTATTATTGAATATTAGAAAGTATTCGAATTTGTGTGTTTCCGAATTGTAGTGATGATACGTTGTTATGAAATCCCATAACACTGAACATGACCAGTTACACTTAACTGAAAGTTGAAAATACATGGTCTAGTTTTGTGTGTTTTAGTATGGACATAAAACTGGCTTACGAAGCTAATAAACTAGACTTGACAATGGATAGAGACGCAACCCTCGGTGGAACTGGTTGCTGTAAATTTCACAGTGTTCACGTGAAATCCAACGTTGCTGGTTCTCACAAATTCTGTGTGCAAATGTCGAATTCTTCGGGGTAAGAATTTAAAGTATACGTTAATGCACACACTATATTCAAAATGTGACTACAATTTAAACGGATTCATTAAATGTTAATTACATTAGTATATAATATAACAAGTTACTTATGTTGATTATGACTGGATTTGTGTACAGCTAAAAGATTTTACCAAACGAATAACCTATTACTGTAATATGTGTTGTTTCCACACACAAATCTGGGGATAAAGTTACATGACAATGTACTATAATATACAATAACGGATCAATACACTATTGTGAAACATGTGTTATGGTACGAGTATAAGGTAGCTAAGTAGTTACAGAAGTGGGTAATTGCTTTCTGTATGTGAGCAGTTAATATATTTCTTTTTTCATTGCTCGCCATAGTGTGGAGATTTTCTTGAACGCTTCATCTCAAGTTCCGTCAAATTGTATTTTACATTTTTATTTCAGGTATATCGTAGATGAAATTTGTCCGCACGTGCAAGTAATCGGTATGCAAATGAAAAACCTACTGTTATATTGTGAATAAAAATGCACAAAAAGTAACACAATACTGCATTAGATCCAATATGAAAAACGGTTAGATCCAAGATGAAAAACATTTCAGCATGAATGCTGCATTTGTTAAATGAATACACATAAACTCATAATAAGAAACTGAACAGTTACATTTTAAGCTATAATTTTTAAATCAATCAGAAGTGTAAAATTTAAAACAAATCAACATTGTGTATCGACTTTTACACAAAGTTACCTTTACACTCTGGGCCCAGTTGGTCAAAACTTTAACTGCTAATTAAGATAACGGTCTGTTAACTTTATATCTAAAAATTTGTTATACTAGCCTAGAAATTTGCTGATAAAACATTTGAATATTAGTCGAGCATACTAAGTTATTAAAATACACTCACAGTTTAAATGTTTACTTGATATTTACATCAATAACTGCATTCAAAATGTAATGGCTGTTTGCTTAATTGGCCATTCAAGTTTTGAGCAACTGGGCCACGCTGGTTTTGTACGTATAACAAACGACGTGTTAAAGCCACACAAATGGCCAAATTCTGTATTAAAACTTATTATAATATTAAAATATTTATGTGCAACATCTTTTATGTACTTTTAAATCACCCAGTCATACCGAGTAGTTTGCAAATGGTGCTAAACAACGTGCATTTCCAAGTGGTATATATATTCAAGCGATATTGTGCTTTCTGTTTTCTCTGTTTACATTTCAAAAAGGAAATTGAAATAATTTTTTTTGCATAATTAAAGTTCCAAAACTTCATTTCAAATCGACGGTTGCAACAAGTCGAGAGTAGTGTATAAGTTCTCAGACAGTTTTACATCGTCTTCACATTGGTGCTACATTGCGTACATCGACCAATTATTGAGACCCGATATTCCCATTCACTGCTAGAAATGGACATGCATGTTCATGCATGATTATGCTAGACCACACATAGACCGCACACAGTGAGTGTAAGACCTCAGTTCTTTCAACAGAACGCATACGCACGTTAGAATGACAGCCCTTTCTACCGACATAAATCCCATTGAACATATGGGCGGACATGAACTTTACTAGCAACATGTTTGCAGAAATGCTTTAATTGACTTGAAATGTTAATGGTAAACCGGACTTAATTATGACTCTTCGTATTGCAAACTTAAAGTGTCTGTGTTTTGCATTAAAACATCTCTATTTCCAGCAAAACAATGCCGTTTCTGAATAGAATAATTATTAAGCTTAATTCTGGTACCATCCATAATTATGTACGCTTGACTTGGCAAATATTCCAAATGCACCTTAGCAAAAGTGTTTAGTTTTATGTTTTGTGTTATTATTAGTAAGGTTAACATAAATAACACCTTGTTCTATACAACAAATATAACATGTAGTTTAAACATCAATTGCATTTTATTCAAAGACGATTTCTCAGTGTTGTATTTTTTCCACCACAGTAATTTCATGTTTTCAGCAATCTAATGTCGCTTTCATTTCAAGATAACTTTTTCTTCGAAGTGTTATTATAAAACTAATATAGGTCATTCAGTTACTAAAAGGAAATGCATAAAACAAAGATCGTGTTTTCAATGGCGATGTTACATCATAATTATGTGCGTGTTGTTAACAGTATTCCAGCGATCTGCTTTGTCTGTAGTGGTCACATGATGATAAAGCACGTACAAAACATTGGCGAATTTCTGTTCATTATCTCCTTAAATAGATGTGTATTGAAGAATATTAATAGTCACAGCATATTAGACATACCTTATTGTGGCATGTGTATATTTTATCAAACTTTTATTTTACTTTCAGATGGTTCGCCAGTAAATGTAGATAAGGTAGTACTTCATTTGTAATTAGTGATAAAAGTATGTATTACACAATATAGTATTCTTTCACAATGAAAGTATTAATGAACATGTCAATAATGAATGGAGAGAAATATGTTAAAATGTCTTTGCCTTCCCTACCCTTCGTCAACCCGAAAATGATAGAATTATAATTTACAAAATATGTCTATACTGTTAACAATTTAAAATAATTTAGTCGACACTGTGTTAATTAAGTATAATATTACATAGTATGTAGCAACATTGCTGTTGTAGGGCAAACCTCACTTTGTGATCCCAACATTGCCAACAACAACGACGTTTGTTTGTAAACTAGGAGATGTCTGCCACGTCTTGGTGTATTTCGTCGAAAGCTATATCGGCAAAACAACATCATGGTAAAAATAGCAAACACCTTACGTGAATCTGTATAGTACGTAGTGTAAATGACAAGTACAAACAAAACTTGGATAAATTGGCTGACTAGATGTAGTTTGTCAGTCAGTCTGTTATTATCGTATTTATTCATTTATTCAATACAGCCCCACCCTTAAAGACACCATTCCTAATGCCATTGATGATCTTCACATTTTTGAACCGGAACTGACTCATGACTACTGCGTCTCCGATGTTTCATTTAATGCCAGTTCCAAGCGAACGTTTTCATTGTGTCTCCAGGTATCAGTAACCAGGTATGTTCCTTTCTATCAGTAACAAAACGTTGTCGAGCAGTTTCTAAACAATAACACTGTCTTATTAAGAAGGCCAGTGCCACGTAAACTGGTTTGTTGACATACAGTTTTTTCCGGTTGTACAGCTGCATAAATATATCTTAAAATATCAAACGGTTTAAATAGTGTTAGGCGTACAATGATGAACAGGTGTAATCTTTATAATGTGTTAACATTTTATATTTCATATTTCAACATGTTTTGTTTCAAGGGGTCTAAAGCTCGTACATAGCGATCATATAGAGAATACTTGGTTAGTGTTGAATTAGGGATAAGATTATTTAGCGAGGCTTAGAAAACTCGAACCACGAGCCTTGGCAATTGGTTCATGTTTTCTTGGCGTGCAAATAAACTTATCTGAATTCTGTATTCAACACTTACCTAGTATCCTATTTATCACATCATGCTCTGTCCATATTTTGAAATAAACTAAAGAAAAGACACATTATATAATGACGCAACACATGAAATGCCGTCACGAAAGTCAACAAGATGACGTCATTATACTTCGCGTGTTTGCATTATCCCACAGTGTTGAAATAAAGCAAAGTTTGTCCCATGGGGTGTTATTTTGTCAATGCCAGCGTTATGATTAGATAAAGTGCTAAATTTAGTATGAATGGTTTATTTTATTATTTTTAACCGATCATTCGCAAAACAAATGAAATTCATCTTCGTTCGCATATTAGTAGATTCCTCTATACATTTTACTGTAATTTGAATATATTTTCAACTAGATCATTCTAGTATTGTATGGTTTCTAATATTGTGTGTACAAACTATGTTCGGTAGTTGGTAGAACATTACACAAATACAAATAACATATATACCGTTTACAAACAGTAAACAAGGAGAGGAGAGATGTTTGAAAATAGAAGTCGCCGAGGAGTCGGATTTTCCGACAGGTAACTTTTGCGTTTAATTTATAATTTATATTATTACTTGTATTTAAAAATACAATTTCGCAGTACAAAATATTGTTAAGCTTATAATCTTTAACCATTGAGAGACGTTGGCTGACCAAAATACATTCAAAACAGACCACTGCACGAAAGAACCAAAGGTTCTCAGAATGTATTGCTTGTCATTGTTTAATATTCATGTTGTCCTGTTACAAATTCATGCCAGGGACTATAACCACCGCATTCCGGTTATAAAGTGCATGATGTTATTTTAGCAGTTAAAATGTTACCAAGATAAACGGCTATAGGCAGTCATATTATTTATGCGTCAGCCTACAAACATTGATATTGCACTTTTTTTTCGTCAGAAGAAAAAAATAGTACAGCGGGTGCATCATCATTATTCCCCTAACCTTAGTCAGTGCGAGTGTGTCATATTTCCATTGAACATCCTAATAAAAATGGTGGAAGTTAAACACTGTGCCAATAAAAGTAGCATTGGTTTTAGAATGTTTTAGTGCCTCAACAGTACACCAAGCAGATACTCTTTTCAGTATATTAGTAATGGATTTTAACGCTCCAAACGTGTGCTGGAGGACTGGACTGATGTAACGATGCCGTTATTCGATTTATTTTGTGCTCCAACTAATAACTATTTTTGCTTTGCGATAATCTAAAAATACTCGCCACACAAAACAGTATTTTATTAATTGCTAACCAATAAGCTTCAGAGAATATGCAATGTAGAATAGTGGTGTGCACATAAGATACATAATCAATGATTTATGTTACGATATGTAACCAAATAATGTTCTTTTGTGTATTTCTGTAAATGTTAATATTGTCAATGGTTCTTTAGGGAATTTCAAAGTCGAAAGCCCAGCAATTTCCAAGGACTGCAACAGAGTTGGAGGTGAGTACGACAAAGCAGCACATGAATGGTCCTCACTATTAGAAAAAAAGCAATATATTTAGTTGAAATCGTTTGTATTATTGGCTTTCGATTATGCGTAAAAAGTGTATTTCGGAGAGTGTTATATTGTTGTATATAGAAGTAATAATTTAAAGTATTGCAATATCGTATTTCAGACGCTGGCGTGAGTATTTGTATTACTTTTCACAGTTTTATCAAACAATTATGAAATCCCATACATAAAAAGGAACTTATTGTGAATGAAGTACTTAACAAGTAATATAAGTGGACGTAACCAATATAATACAATAATAGTTATATTATTATTATTACTATTATTATTATTAGTAGTAGTATTGTTATTATTAAGAATGAAATATGAACACCATAAATAATTTACAGTTTGTAAAGACACATGTAGTCAAATTTTTTTTTTAGATTCTTTATTCGAATTATAATTAGAAGTTTGTACACTATTGTATGCCACCTTAATGTATTCGATGTAACCCTTAAATGTAAAGATGAATATGGGAATGGGAGAAATGTAAACCTTGTCCAAGTCATCGTTCGCACTTATATAAAGGGTTCCAACGGCTGTACGGATGCACAGACTGTAGCAAGTCCAGAGGAGGAGCAACCAAAGGCCGGTGGGTCCATAGCACAGACGGCGGGAATTGGTGCCGGCGGTCTAGCCGGCGTCTCCGTGGTCGGAGTGGCAGTCTTCAAAATTATCTCCATGAAGAAAAGGCAGAGTAACAAAGTGGAGGATGAAGCTTAAGCAAACCGTTCTGTGGACAATGACAACAATGTTGGATTAGTTCGCTGTGCGTGTTTGAAACCGGACCAATTATATTTGACACATGTGTACTTCATACATGTATATAGGAATGTGAGCATTTACTTTTCAGTAGAACAATTATACATTAACACTAAACTCGGACTATTGAATAGACCATTAGTAATAACATGTTTAAATAAAAAAGGAATACAAGTACGCATTCCAAACAGATTATCATTGGTAAAAACAATTTTGAAATTATACCATGTCCGTTGCACTTCGCTATGCATGGGAAACAATTGGCTTAGTTTCTCGAGTTTTTGTTTGATATCAACATTTTCTGGTTATTCTATTTCATGATTGTTCATTTGTTTTAATAAAGAATGTAGACTAATTGAACAGCTAACGGTGTTGTTAAGTCATATTTTTCCCAGTTAATGGCTTTTGGTGATATCGATTCGGTGTTTGCTTTCATCCAACCAAATAACATTTACAGAGAAAAATGGATTTATTTGTATAGATTTAAAGTCGAAATGTACTTTCATTGTTTAGCTATGCTTAAACATTGTGGTTATACATAATGTATCGCGAAAACAGAGGGCACTGAAATAATGTTGGTAATTGTGCAGTTTAATGACAAAATAGTGTTTTATGACACTGTTGTTTAATTTTGCAATTTGTCACAAACTTCATACAATGCTTCAGGAATAAATTGTATAAATGCAAATTTTTTTGTAACGGAAGGGAACTCAATCGTTGATTGTTAAGTTTGATAAGTTTATTCGAAACGACCCTCCTTCACGTGTTTATCTTAACAACAATATAAACGCAAATGTCTAAATCGGCTGTGGCGATGCGGATTGCCCGCTATCCTGATGAAGAAACAGAGTCAGGTCGGAAATACTGATTTATTTATGTTGCTGCTGTAACTTTGAATGTATTTAAACAGTTATAAGAGATAATGTGAAACATTGTATGCATTTGTTTTAGTTGTTGATTTGCATATTAATCAAATAGATGGTGGATTATGAGGATGACTTGTAACCAAAATATTACGCAGATCAGTTGCGGGTACATGGTTTTGGATTAAAGGGGCGGCAAAACTAACAACTAACAGCCTTCAAACTTTATTTTGCAATACAATGAACTGATAGTTGGATTGCGTGATATTTCAGCTAGAAAGGAGATACGGGTACATGGCTTCTGTACAACACAAATCATTAATAGATTATTTAATGACATTTTTCGATGATTTGGTAGGTCATAGATGCAGATATTGGATTTGATCACAACTATTGTTCCCTCGAGGTTTAAACAAATAGAAACTTCAAGTTGGACAATTTTACATAAATTAGCCAAGAGTTAATACACATGTACAACAATAGCATTGCAACTATATTGGTTATATTAATTGTGACCTGTTCTGAGATTTTGGATCAAAATGGGGTAAATTGGCGAAATTGAGTTATTCACATTTTCAGATGCCTTAATATATGTCAAACACAGAAAACGTTTTATTTTTGCAATAATCGTCCATTTAAGATGAAAACGTTGGCCTTAGAATTACCCTCCAAAACACAAAATACGACATTTTCTGGATTTATTTTGATGTCAGTAAAAAAAGTCAAACGATGAACTTTCCATGTATGTGTACAATTGCATAAATAAATCACAAACATAAGGTTTTGTTACATCAATAAAGTTAATAATACTATTATAGCATTGTAAAATAATCTTAAAATTACAACAAGTATTGGTTACCTTGGCAACAGATTGCAACTCTCAAAATAATGAAATTCCTGTAATACTCAGGACGTTTTCAGTATTTTATTAAAACAGCTGATACCAGACAGAAAAAATATGAAAGGGAAATTGTTTCATACCTGATTCAACACAATTTATAATTATGTCCAAACAAAATTAAATTCGTTTGTTTATTGACCCTTACTATAATCGAATTACAATGAAATCAGAGATGAAATATTTTTACATTTAACAATTTTGAACCCAATTATCAAAATTGAAATATCTTTCTTAAATCTTTACCTAGATTATTCAAATTTTGCATCTGAATTTGCCAAAGATATACATTGAAGTTGACAAAGTATCTACAGATTTAAGTTGAACTGTAACCATGGCAACCATACATAACATGAACAGATGTGAAATGAATGATCTTCCCCATTCATCCTTGCCAATTACTACACTTAATAATTAGGAATTGCAATTAACAAGTTCACACAGTTAAGTCCATATTGAATAAAAAAAATTCAGACCGAGAATATAACCCTACAAGTAACTACTGATGTGAAAGTACTTTTGTTTCTCAAGTTTTATTTTACTAAGTGACTCATTCAATGTTCAATTCAATGATATTTATTGCCATCCTACAAGCTTTATAATTTCATCAAATGTAGGAATAATTAATTGAAATTTTACACATGAGTAGTTAGGTAAATGGCAATAACAATAATGTGACATACAAGTAGATTATAATTAACGTAGTGGTTACCATGGTAACCATTTTAAAATGGAAAAAAGCATCTATGTGTTGTAGTTCTTATAAGACATAGTGCAATGTGACGTTCTCCATTGTAGAACGGAATAGAAAATTATTTAGATGGACAATTGTGTATAGATATAATGCCTTTTACATTTAGGTTGTATCTATTAATCTACTGAACTCTTGAGGCAGTTAAATCTTAGATCTACAGTGTCACCATAATACTGGTCATGCAACTTTAAACTGTTATGACAATATCTGTTATTAGTCAAATTTTGTCGGCCTTGGTACATTTGGCAGTGGGCATGTCCTGGCACAGATGGAGTTGCACAGTGGTCTAATTTCTTCGTGTAGATAACACTGGCGTTCAGCAGATATTCCAAGTGACTCCTGTTGGTCCGGCAAACTGTCAGGCATTACGTCCTTCTTCAAGATGGTCAAAGCTTCCTCATCATCAGATGCTTACTTTTACACAAAGACCATTCCAGGCTTGTCTGATGTTATTCTGAATTTAAACAGATAATTAACATCACTCATAATCAATTGTTTAACACGTTTTCAGTGATGGAAACTAGAACATCACTATAATGTATTAATCAATATAAGTTAACTTGAAAAAAAGGTAAAACATTTCGTTATGAGCTAAGTATAATGTACCAGATATTTAAATGAACATATTTGTATTTACACATGATTTCCTGTGATTTACTTAATTCTATATATTTCCTCTGATATTATTTAATGCATAATGCATTGTGTTAAATATTTACAAGCATGTGACAGAAATAACAATCTATGCAAACCTAACGTGGTGGTATGACAGCAGATTTGGGACAGCCTTGAATAGGCGTTCCAGAAATTATGTCCAATTGTAAAGCTTGAATGGTTGGTCTGGATCCTACAAGGTGTATGATGTTGTGGCCATTGCGGGATTATGCCCTGATGGTCACCGCAATATACTCCAATTTATTTACATTGCCGTATTTCCAACGCACCTTCAGTTATAACGAAAAATTTCATTCAGACCTCAAACACACATACATGTATATATATATTACTTTATATTTGATAAGTAATAAAATAATTTTACAAACAATAAACAATAGACTAATGATAATCAATAACTTTTTTGTTTCAGTTTCAGGACAAGAATCAAATTCACTATGAAGTAATTTTACAAATTTATAACAAACAAGAGGCTAATGATAATCAATGATTTTTTTGTTTAAGTGTCAGAAAAAGATTTAAACTCACTATGAAGTAATTTTAGAAATAATAAACAATATACTAATGATAACTGATGATTTTTGTGTTTCAGTTTCAGGAAAAGAATCAAATTCACTATCATTATCATCATCTTCATACTCAATAGTTAACATTTTTAATATTGTCAACATTATAAAAATAGAGTTTACTGGCTATTTCCAATTCATCAAGAAATCTGGGTCTTTATGGAAGATAAGTTCAGGCGAGCCATTACTACAACTATAAGATGATAACTGACTGTCAGTCATATCAAAACATTACAATACCGTTTGACTAAAAATTCTACATTTTATTAAATGTAAACAAACAAATGCCACTAGAAGGTCACGGCCGCCATTTTTTTACTTTCGTTTCAGGTTTGTTCCTTTGTCAGTTTTTGTCCATAATTTTACAACTATTCGGTCATGGTAACATAAAACAGTAATGGTGATTAAAAGAAAACACTTACCTTGATCGAAGACCGGTTAAATCCAAAGTGCAATGATAAGCGTCAAACCAATATTTATATCCAAATGTGTCAGACTTGAATGTGGCTAATTTTTTTATTTAGGGCAATGGCCTACTGCTGTTAAAGGGGACTAATAAGTTCATAACGCAATCAAAAAGGTCAAAGCCAACAAGTTCAGTAAGAATGTACATTATACAACACAAGTTAGATAATATTTTTATTTATATAAAAAAGATCAACTCTAAAATTCTTAAAAATAAGAGGCAATTACAACTAATTTTTGTGCAAGTTTTGTGACGTCATTTCAAACGACGTTTACTCAAAAAGACGCTTGCCGAATTAGGACCAAAGTCTTAGAACACGCCACAATTAAAGAGAAGGCAACATTCAGTTAAAGTTAATTACTCTGTGGTTAGACAATTAATACAGTTGCCAAAGTAAAAGAATATAACTTTCTTCCGTGAAATGAAAACAAAACGAGCATCAAAATACACCAAAATAGCAAATGGCATCTAGGTTTGTTTTATTAATTAAAAATTACGGTATAGATTAAGCCTACTCGCCTATTCATGAAATGGGAATTTCAAAACTGGTGGCGTGATACATAACGGAAATTATTAGGACCCTGGTGCTCTAATCCACAGAGAAGATATTCAGTGAATTTAAAACGATAATCAATGACCTATAGATAGCCGAGTTTGCAAATACTTTGAAGAATTATCTGGTGTTATGACAAAAATCCATTTTTGAGATGTCGTTCTAAACGGGACGTAACCGAGGGCACATCTCCACAAAGCTCCTCAGTGTAAATTATTTTTTTTTTGAATTTCATACATTTTCGAATGTATTTGGTTCATGTTTTGTTTATTTTGTCGTAAATGGCCTTAATCTGGTAAATAATCCCAAGATGTTTCTTATTTTATCAAAGTTTAATAATAATAAGAAGAAGAAGAAAAAGAAGAAATGTTATTTATTTTCACACAAAAATTTGAATTTGATTGTTTGCACTTAAAGCCGCAGTCCAGAAATATGTTAATAAAAATAAAACTGTGCAGATCTCGCTTCTAATGGACACCTCACCAATCAAAACAGAAAACTGAAAAACGAACTGAAATCGGTAACATTATAACGTTTCTGTAACTTTTAATCGATGAGTTTCTGTATGCGATAGCTGGTGATGCCACTGGAGTAAATCAGCATGTGCATTATTGTCTATTCCGTTCGTACCAAGCATTTTCGAACACACACATTATACAATGCCTTTCGTAAATAAGAAACAGTCTTCAGCCGAATAAATGCCATTAACGTTCATTAGAACTATTGTGAATTTACGATGCATTGAATTATATTATGTGGACTGCGACTTTAAATATGACTTAAGTTCAGATCTTCCTTAGGGAGCTTTGTGGATTTGGCCCTGTGACAGTAAACTAAATGACCTATTGAGATATTGTGATAATATTGAATAAAACTGCCTTGTTTTCTTATATTGGTCTATAATATATACACCAGCATACTTACAATAAAGATACATATTCAAGGACTGGCAAACTTACAATTTTCCTTTATTTTGTTCCTTGTATTTTTTTTCAAGATTGTATTTGTAAAAATTATAAACATGTAACCGGCTGGTTCGATTTCTAGCACGACAATGACATTAAAGGGACTAGTTCACAGATTTTCATATTTTTGCAAAAAAATGTCATTTAATGTCTAAACTACAAAAACTAAAGCTGCTGGACCAATCTCATTCCAATCATCTCCAGATTAACGCTGCCATACTATCCGCTGGCAAATGCAGCGAACGTTATGATTTGATTTTAATGAGATTTGTTGCTGTCTAACAAATAACGAATATTATATAATATATGTATATTATATAAATATTGCCGGTACTTGAACCTTCGCCCGCCGGGATCAAAAATATGTCGCTTTAACCACTCGGGAATTCCGACTTTCATTCATATTGGCAAATTGTTAATGTTAGGTAAGTGATACATGTGTTTCCCAAAAGAACGATGAAAAGGGTTACAAACACTTTATAAATTTATCCATTTCAATTGATGATTTTTCAAAAACGACACTATTTTGCTTATATATTTATGGCAATAGTGTTATTTCGCTTGCTTATGTATAATGTATTTTCCTTTTGTGGATCTTTTTTTTTTCGAAAATTGTCTATTTACCAATCTTTGAACAGGTCCCTTTAACAGTGTTGTAAAGCATTCTTTGACGATAAAGCATTATACGAAACAACGGCATTTGGCGTTGTTTACAAATTTATATTCATGCGATATATGTTTTTAAATGCTAATGTCAATATTTAAATAAATTAAATAACCATACAGCGAACACTGATGTTTGATAAAACCATAAAGTTATATTTTTATCTTATTTTTATTTTCTGCAAGATTAGTTAACATACATGTAAACATATTACCTTTTGCATATGGACAGTCAAGGAAAACGCTTGTAAATAAAGGACCTTCAAAGAAAGAAAGGTGAAAATATATGCTATCTACGCTGTCACAGTTTCTTTGAGTTATTATTTAGCTGTATTAGCCAATGGACTTTCTGTATTGATTTGTTCACTACTAATAGTTCAGTCAGTTAAGTTGGTTCAGACAGCAACGCTGAAATATGTCGATGAAGTAAATCTGCGAGTATCACTTGTTCAACACATTTCGACAGCCGGTTAGTGAAGTATCTATTGTTATGAAGCACAGATTGTAATACACCGGGGAGCACGAATATTTAACACGTTATCTATATTAAACTGTGAAATTAGCATCGCGTGTATCACATACATTGCAAACTACAGAATCCGAAAAAAACATTGCGATATTCAACGAAAGTCTAAGCAATGGGCATGGCCCCAATTAAGTACAAGCACATGTACTGAAAAATCAGTGTGACCTCACCATGTCATCTCAAGGCTCACGTATGTCGGAATAAGTTCATGCCTTGGGCACATGACGTATCCGCGCTAAAATGTTTTGTCATGGAATGCGGTTTGTTGGAATATCCTCTGTGGTAATCGCGTTTATCTGCTTAAGTTGGATTTCTTATTATAATGCATATATTATCATGGCAAACGTTTATAATAATGTTTATCATATAAATAGACAGGTTAAAACGTACTACTTTAAGTTAAGTCATACACTAACTAATTTTCGCAAGACTATATAATTTGAAAGGGAGGGTACTCTTTCTCGCTTACTTGAATTTTAAATAGTCCACCCTTTTAGCGCCTTATTCAGTAGTTAAGTAGTATTAATCCGGAGCGGACGTTCGATTTTTGAGTTTGTTTTAGGAGTTAATTTTCCTGACATTTCCAACATTGCTTTGCAACTGCCTTACTCTGTAAAGAAATGTAGAAATGAATCTTCACCTTTATGTCCTGTGAAAGCATGTCTGCACATAACTAAGGTAGATACAGGCTACCACTGTTAGACTGTATACAGCTCACTCCGTATATAGCTTACGTGTGAGCTGTATACGTTGGTTGACAACTCATACAGCTTACGATGAGCCATTTTCGTTGGTTGATCACGTATACAGCTTACGTTAACTGTATATGTTGGATATGTACGTATACTTTTGAAATAGGTATTTCGTCTTAACGTATAAAGCTCACATGGTGAGTCACCAGTATAAAAAATTCTTCTGATTACTAGTATGCTTGATCGTCATCACCGCCATCATAATCTTGGTCGTTGCAGTAACAAAAGATTTAGAAGCAATAACAGTAGCAGCTGCATTAGTAGTAATAGCAGTAGCAGAGGCGGCAGCAACAGCGGCAGCGACAGTCGCAGAAGCAGCAGCAGTAGTAGTAATAGTAGTAGTAGTAATAGTAGTAGTGGTAGTAGAAGTAGTAGTAGTAGTAGTAGTATAGTAGTAGTAGTAGTCGTAATAGTAGTATTAATAGTAGTAGTAATAGTAGTATAGTAGTAGTAGTAGTAGTAGTAGTAGTAGTAGTAGAAGTAGTTGTAGTAGTAGTATAGTAGTAGTAGTAATAGTAGCAGTAGCAGTGGTGGTAGTAGTAAAATCGTTATTGAATAAAGGTAGCTTATTTAGTATTGTAATACTACTTAGCCAACAAACAAAACAAATCAATGAAACATAAACAAAACATAGGCCCAACTAAAGTTAAAACATAAATCATTTTGAAAATTTAGTAGAAAAAGCAACAGTAGTAGTAGCTGTAGTATTCTCCTTATCATCATCAAAATCAACACCTGTCTAAAAAATTGTAGTAAATGCAAACCCGAGGCCACGGCTGAAGTAACAACACCTGTATTAAGAACCAGGTGTGCTTATGAGCCCCATCCATATCCGCCATGTTCATCATTTTTAAAGGGCCACACTAAGAGCATCTGTAAGAAACGACATTTAAACAGTCCAAAAGTTTCTATTTTTTTAAAGTTTCTCCTAACATAACAAACATAAAGAAAGTAAGCGCCGCCCCTGTTCAAACATGTTTTTTACCGATCCCTATGTTTTCACCATTTATATAGAGGCTCACAAAATGAAAATTTGTGAAACATATTTTCTCTAATTGGACCTGCAATTTATATGAAGATTTTTAAAGTTTCCACGTGGACATAAAATGAAAATAAGCCCCGTGCCCCAGGCAGATATGTTTTTCACGGATTGCAACAAATTTCATAATTATTAGGAAGATTTGTGCCAAATTATGTTTAAATCAGACGAGGGATTTCCGAGAAAAAGCATTATTAAGGTTTTCCTTTCGGTTGCACTGACAACTAGAGGTTTAAATGGAATGACATTATTTTAGCAACTTCCGGAAATGACGACCCAAATATCATTTCTGTGAAATGTCTTCTTTTTTTGCCCAGTAGTTTCAAAAGAGATGTCGTTAAAGTAATTGTTCCCGAACGGAAGAACAAACGAAGGACGCCGGACAAATAGGATACTAACAGATCACCCTCATCCACGGTAGAATAATGACCCCTGTAATATTTCGAATGAACGTTACTGCGATTGACGGACAAATGAACAGACGAACGGACGGACGGACGACAGGCAGACAGACAGACAGACATACTACTTATACTACTTCTTATACAGCAGCAGCAGCAGCAACAACAACAAACACACAACCACAAACATGCATTCGCACCACTGTGTTCATGGCGACGCTTATGCTGCTGCTGATGATGATGATGCTGTTGCTGACGACGTTGGCGATAATAATGATAGACATACGATATATACGACGATATGCAGCATCCTGACGTATACAGCTTACGGTGAGCTGCATTCGGTGTAAGCTGTATACGGTTTTAGAGGCAACGTATACATTTCACGCGTAATTGTATACGGCGTAAGCTGTATACGGTGTAACATACCACTAAGTAAGTACTGAGTACTTCATAACTTCAACGTACTTGAGTAAGTACTGAGTATTCAATTTAGTGCCTGTACCTAAGTAATTACTGAGTACTCTATATAAAGTACTCATGAAAACTAATACTTTTGAGTACAACATTTCTTTATAGAATTAACAGTTAATAAATGATTATAAGTTATAAATGATGGCCACAATTAAGATATGATACATGATTACATTATTATGTTGGCAGTGTTGACATTTCGCTTTTACATCTCCAACTGCTCCCTCGGGAATTATTTTCGACATGACAATAACTAGTTTATAAATCTTGAGCGGGTTACTCTGTACACGCCTAAGGGTGACGTCGTAGTACATTTTTATCGAGTGCACCGGGATTCTTTCCCATATGGCCATCGCCCCGAGAAGACTTGTTAGTTGGGTTATGGGGGATAGTGCAAGATACACGAGACGCTTCGTTCCAGAGGCGACCCTGGGTCTTTAAGTGCCCGGTGTGAAGCACCTAGTACACTGCACCTCGGTTTAACGTCTCATGCGACAGACGAGTTAGTAGGTTAGGTTGTAGCGGGGGCTCGAACCTGCGACCCCTGGGTTATGAAGCCAGTGCGTTACCACTAGACCACGGATCCGCCAAGGTGAGAATGTGTGACTTCTATTTATCCAACTGAAATCTGCCAGTTTGTAAAGGTGTCAATACCATAATTGGTTTCTATTGTATATACAGGTAGATAGCTATCCCGTCTAGTACATACTTTTCGGGTAGTTTTACTAATCCTTCAAGTGTCGCAATTTTGTGTACACTATCAATAGTGGATATAAGATAACTTGGTTTAATTTAATATTATTTGAATATATTTCATATTAAAGGTTTATTAAAGTGTGAACGTATACATGTAATTAAAGTATCACAATTCTATGTACAATATTAATAACTGAATATAAGATAACATGGTTGAATGTTATATTATTTAAATTTATATTTAAGTTTAAAATTTGATTAAATCCTTAAACGTTCTCATATACTACTCATAAAATACTCATAAATACTGACGATGTTGATGCACTACTCGAGTAAGTACAAGTACTTATGATTTAAGATGAGTACTGTGTACTGATGTGTATTGGAAAATCGGTACTCGAGTAAGTACGAGTATGAGTACGAATAGCATACCCCTGTATCTCAGTCACATCAAAGCCCCGATGGGGTTACCACATATTACCAGCGTAGGTCACATAAGCCTCGATGTTTTAACGAATATATTCCTTCAAGTCTCTAGACATTTTCGGTCAAGGGCCTACTTGCCACCTGCCGGCTGCCGGGCCATTTTAGGGGGACGAGTGTATTTGTTCGCGGAGTTAATAAAATACAGTTACCACGTCGGATATCTGAACGTCAATTCCTGCTAGTTCAGCAACCGAAATCCTACTGAACATCTGACACATCGGCCTAGCGCAGGTTTTCGACCAGAACAGTTGAAAATTAATCATCAGCATGTGTGTGGCTTGTTGTCGGCTAATGTTTGGCACATTACATGCCTGATTCCTTTTTTATCTTTTTAACCCAGTCACAAACAAGGAACTGTCGCCGGACGGCAACTATTTTACCCCAAATCGGGCAAAATCAGACAGTGCCTGCCAGGCAGCTGTTACAATCAGGCGGTGGAAGCTGAAAGGTTTGCTCATCGGACGGCGCCAATCGAAGTTAAAGGAGTACTTAACGTCCGATTCACATCTCCACCGCACGGGCGCCGTCCAGTCATCGATCGGCCGCCGCTCGGTGCTCAAACTGCTTGTTCCAAATGTCAATCAGCAAAACACCGTCCGGCACCCGCTTGAGTTTGTGTCCACGCGAGGTTAACACAATATTAACCGCGCGGCGCATGTCTGATTCCAAAACATCGTCGATGCTTTTTACCATTGGTTAAAATCGAACGGTGCCTGTTCTATTTGTGTCGCAGCTCAGTAATCAGATACACACATGTAGAATACATTGACGTGTCTTAAAAGTTTGTCAATATTTTTCTAGTTAAGTTAAAATGCACAACAGACACTTGGGAAAAGAAATAGAACGAGACGAATGAGGTAACAACCACACAACAATGTTTACGTGCATTAGCTAGGTGGAATGTGCTTTTGTCAGCACAGTATGCTTTTATGTATTGTACACAAGTTATTTTCTTTTGCGTGGTGTTGATTTGTCCAGTTAGTGTCTCAATATTTCTAGCCACTGTGTTATTATTTCAAAAAGATGTTTGTCTTGTCGAAAGGTAGTTTGTTTTTTGTCAATACCTTATGCAATTATATTTTGTTCAGTAGTTGTTGTATTAATGCATGGTGCTGATTTGCCCAGAAGGCGTTGTAACGCCGCATATTCGCGTCGACGCAAAAAACGTGAGCAAACGCGTTAATGCGGTGACTCAACGCATAATTATAGACAACGACTGCGTTTATGCGACGACTCGCAACTCATTAAGGAATCGTTGCCTATAAGTGTTTTAACGCATATAGAGAACTGACATTAATAATTTACCAATGATGATGATAATGATAATAATACTTAACTTAGTAATTTAGTAATAAGGTAACGTTAAGCAGCATTTGCGTTACAGCTTTTGGAGAAGACATACGAACAATAATGTCTGCAGAATTAAAAATACGATTTAACGCATAACACGAACTATATTTTAAAAAGAACTTCGGCGACTATGGTTATTGTAAAAATAAGGAATTTAGCTTGAACGTTCTTTATATATACATTCAAAACTGACACATGTATAACTTGGTTGTGTTTTTTTCCCGTATAGCTAACTTATCCATTGTATGCCTGACTATATTCGAACGGCGCACTATGCTCCGATACTAAATCATACTCCTCCTAACATATCATTATATTTTTTCCTAACATATTATATAGTTTAACGTTTGTGTGCTGTTAATTTTTTTAACATGTGTCTGCCCTTCAGTTTCTTAAGTATTCAAAGATCATTTAAGAGAAAGAGAGTATTACAGAAAATAATGAGTACATGGAATACAAATAAATACATAGAGCATCAGTACAAATATACGACACTGAGGGTATTTTATTAACTCGTTAATTTTGTTTTGGAGTATGCACATGCTATGTTGTAAAAAATATGATATGCCGACAACGATAATTTTGTCATGTTTCTTGCCCTTTCTACTGCATATCCCATAATTATCCCTTACGGCTTACGCACAAATTAAACGCGGCCAGATATATTAGTATTTCCATTAAAATCGCCAAACTTCAATTTGACTGGATTAACGTACAAGTGGATATCACAGCCTATTTACTTTGGCACTATGTCAAACCCATTGGGGCACTTGGCACAACGATAGCGACAGCAATGCGCTACGTGTATTACGTTGCTAATTCACAAAGTAATGCTGATTACTAAATTATATTTATCTTAAAGTTTATGTTCGTGCATATTCGTGCACAATCAATATACTGAAGCCATAGGAACTACATATTGGCTTGCAAGTCTAATTCTGTGTCTTTTTGCATTCAATCAATGTTCAATTTGTGATCATAAACCTTCGGTCATGGTTTACGCATAATGTAATAATCGATAAAAATGCATCAAATTATTATCGTATAATACATATAAATCTCGCAAAAGATTATCTTATCCACGGAAGACAAATAAATATTTATTTAATGAATCTACGTAATGCTTCCCAATATTAATTAGACAACACTTAATCTGTCTTATCTAAACGCATGCTAATCACAAAACGATCATTTTGTGGACCGTAGTACTTATTAAAGGTAGAGCGCACACATTGTGAACTGAACTATTTTGAACATTTTAAGCTGCAAACATTATTTAACTTCACTTTTACTCCTCACATAACACTGCATTAAGCATATCCCTCGCAGTACCTACATATACATTGCGGTGGATATATATACATACGCAACGAAACCAACACTAAATCTTGTATTCAAACTTTTTCGAACCTTAGATACTTATTGAAACTATAAAATGTTTGAACAGCGTTTTTAATAAAAAGCACCTTTAACACACTAGATATAATTTTATAATATTCATGACAATGGCCAAACAATGATGACATTCGAGTGGTTTATGTAGGCTTATCCTGCACGTTCTGTTTAACTTTGTAATCAGTAAATGAATATGACGTGATAACATAGATTTAGAGTCGCGTTAATTTTTTATAAAAACTGCGCAGAAGACGAAGCAATTTAAAGCATTTTGGTTCAGTTCAGATACGCAATTGGATAAGTTTTATTTCGTTGTATAATGCACAAAATCTGGTAACATTTTCTTTTACAATAATGTTTAATATCAATGTTAATACCTTCCGGCTATTTCATGTTCATATCAAACTCATCACAGCTTAATGCTTTAATGTCATTTATTTGTATAGACTTTTACTTACACAAATCCATAAAACATTAGTTTTGCTTTTCATTTATTATTTATTATCAGGTACATAATATGAAAGCATACGCATTGCTGAGTGCTTTTCTTGCGATAATCAGCATTACCCGCCAAGAAGGGATTTTTTATGGTGGCTACATAAACTATGACCTGGAGAAATGTGCCGCGTTCTACAAGGTAAGTGCACACCTTGTGTATCTGACCAAATAATATTATTTGAATAACTGCACACAACAAACATTACAGTGCAACAATTGCAAACAAGGCACATCATTTGTATCTTCATTTTATTTTTCATTGGTTACAGATCTTTGCTTGTGCCAATTTGAATTGTATAATCATCCTTAGCATTGTTTTTGAATGAATTCAGGCTAAAGTGAGTATAGTAACTGGATGGTAACTGGGAACTGGTCCCTGTGGACAGAACTGCAATAAAAGTTTCGTTGGACATTCCACGTTGAACATTAGAAATCAGACTGCTATAGACTTCTTTGGAACATTTGCAAAAGAAATTCAAGTTGATGGGAAAGTTGTGAACACTACTAAGATGAAAGATGCAATATTGAACACATTTGTCGAGCGCATTATTGCTGTTAGTGAAAGTGAGCATTGGGAACAAGAACTAGCTTCATTCGAGGTTGAGATCGCCGAAAATAACAACAGTACTATAGATATCGTGTACGATATTTTTGCATTACATAACTATCATTGATTGTATGTGGAGTAATGACATTAGTATTATATCAATATATATTCACACTGTATTCTTGCATAAACATATTAATATTAATTTCTATGATTATATTTTCGGAACAGTTGAAAATACTTAAGTTATAAAGTCTATATAATCAACACATTGAACATTATCACAATAACTAATATTAATTCGAAATTTAAACGTTCATATTTCAGAGCTGATGGCCAGTCCTGGAAAACGCTGACATCTCTACAAGGCGAAAGAGCATTAGCTTGGCATCTTCAAACACAGATATTTGTTGGAAATCGTGGTAATTCCGGACAACCCAATAAAGCACCAAAGCTTTTACCAAAACCGTATTATCGGTATTTTACTTTTATCTTTATTTATTTATTTTATGTAGGTATTCATTTATTTATCAGTACATTATGTGCATGTATATATTGCCTTTTGTGTGTGTATTTATTTATTTAGTGCTTTAAACAGTAAGTAAGTTGCCAGTTATTAAGTTGGTTAAATAGAAAGTTGTTTGTTAGTAAATTGGTTAGTCAGCCGGTCAGTCAGTCAATTCGTTTATTTAAAATGTTTAGGTATAACGGCCATGTTTTTTAATTACAGTGTTTTACTGCATAAAACTACTACAATCAAGTTTCCTGGTTATGACAACGATGGAGATGTCATTAAATGCTTTCTATCCCGGAACATTGAGCTTGGAGGGTTGCCAAAACCTAACGGTGTAACTGTTAATCTGGTTAGTGTAAAAAGTAAACGATACAGGACACCAACTTTAATGTTATTTTATTACTATTATCAGTAGTCTTACCACGTCCTGAAATGAAATGCAATGCTTTATTGTTTATTAATAGGACTGTTCCGTGGAAGTAGTGGCAACCAAAGAAAACAATTACACACATGATACTTGGATTGCAGTATCCGTCACGGCAAGAGACTACTACGATGCCTCATCGCAATTTTCTTTGAGTTCTTCAACATGCCAGGTTTATTTGCCATGATAACTTTAATTTT
The DNA here is from genome assembly GCA_027627225.1 of Congeria kusceri. NCBI lineage: Eukaryota > Metazoa > Mollusca > Bivalvia > Myida > Dreissenidae > Congeria > Congeria kusceri. The sequence continues at coordinate 64,702,388 of CM051028.1, forward strand.
TACTATTGAATCTCTTAATCAAGTGCAAGATGTAAAATATTGTTTTTTGAATAAACAACATTTCTTGTGTTGTGTATCATTTCAGTTTATAGTGCATATAGTCGATTCTATAGATACACCAGCGTTCGTCGGCCCAACAAAAGCAGCAAATACTGAAATTATTGTGTTTATAAATGCTGTTTGGACATATCCTGTGTATGCTGAATCATCGCCTGAAACGTAAGTGAAACGAATTTATGCATCGTTAAATTAAATATTAAACGTATTTATAGAACAGGACATGAACATCTTCCTGCCGACGCAGGCTGATATTAACCGTCTATTTTTCATGCTTAAATCTATACCTACCTCTGGGCTGAAATACTGTAAATCTTTGCGGCAGTCATTACTGGAATGCTTAAACTTGCGTTGGATATTAGAATGTCGGTAATATGTTACCATTGTTAATTTTCATATATACAGATCTATTATTCAGATATATGGGTGCATTTTTTATTTACCATGATGTTGTTTCTTACCAAACTTCAACATTAATTTAATACAATCTTGATCCAATTTTAGTTGCGTATTTTATGCCTGTTCATTGTCATTCGAGCACATTTTCGTTATAAATGTATGCGATATTATGGCGAAATGAGAAGAACACGTCATACCATGTATATTTGGTTACAATGTGAAGGCACAGTTTCTAAATTAGGAAATTGCTTTATTAGGATACGTGGAAACGAAAAACGATCAAAGACACCAGGAAATAGTATTTAAACCTTTTAAATTGCAGTTTTTCATTACGCAAATATGTTTTACGTAAATATCGTAATTTGTCAATGTTTAATCTTCATTCGGTGAAATTTACGGCACGTTTATGCAAGAGCTTAAAGTCTTTATTTTAATCTGTATTTACCATTTTCTTACACTACCCACTGTCAACTCCATATGTATTCTGGTCCAATGGCTTTTTTCATATTGCAGACGTGTGCGAAAGACTCAAATAATGGGGTTATTAACTGATGTAAAGCGACTCGTTGGATTGAAAATTCCGTGATTTTATTTTCTATGTCATTATAATAGGCATCCATCCTTATTTTGTGCTTACTGGCCAGTTACTAAAATTTAATACCATATTTGTCAACAAATATCGGCGAAAACAGGCTTTGCCTTACTGGCAGGAGGTCGTTAACATATGTTGCGTTGAAGTTTTGTATTCCTGTCATATTTCAGCATTTCTTTGTCAGTCTTAATGTAATCTAACACAAATATTTCATGAATAGTCCTCTGCCAAGCATACACAGATGATTCCGATCTACTGCACAAGATGGCCTCTAGATATAAAAATAGAAAAACTATCTTCTAAACCTGTGCTTCGGTTTAAAAATAAGTCCACACTAAATGATGCAAAAGACCCCAGTGTACTGTACAACATATCCACTAGAGCTAAATATAGACTTTGGGTTGTGGTTTTGTATTTTTGTTATGTTCTTAGTCGGCCTTGATGCATATAAATAATTAAAACTGCCCAGATGGTTCTTGTTTACTGCACTGTTTGGGCGCCAGAGCTTAAACAGAAAGGGCCTACACAAAGTTTTCATCTTAACATGACGCTAGATTGTGCAATAATTTCACATTAATGCTCTTGTGGTAGTCTTCTACAAAATGCCTTCAGATGGCCCTGGTCTACTAAATAAAACTATATGTTGAAGCATCATCTTCACATAAACGTGCGGCTAATTTCGCAAAACAATACACACACATTTTCATTGGGTGGTCCTCTAGCAAAGTTACTTAAATGTTGCAGGCAACTGCACATTATGTTCTCCAGGGCTGACAAGAGCAAAAACTGCTTTTAAACTCGTGGCAGGAGTTTCAAACAATCCCACACAAATGTTCATAGGATGATCAAAAATGTTTTTGCAAGTGCTTGCGGTCCTTAGCACAAAGTAACTACCATAGAATAAAATCAAATCATTTTTCGACGTCATTTGAATTTAAATCACTCTTCTTATTTCAATCAAGGTTAACATAAATGTTCCATGTGGGGGCCTCTATAAAAGTTGCTCAAATGGTTTTGGTCTACTGCTAATGAAGGTCTCTGGAGATACAAAAGAAACATTCTAAGAAACATCTACGCCCGACAATGTGATATAATTTTAAAATAATTTCCACACCAATGTTCATTGAGTGGTCCACTCCAAAGTTTCCCAAAGTAGCAAAAATGCCATCTCATTCAAAATCAATAATTTCCCACAATTCCACACAAATGTTCAGAGGGTGATTTTCCACCAAATGGATGCAAACATATATTTAATTATAACGCATACCAGTTGACACACTTAACCATTATTAAAATAATGGAACACGTTATATTCTTATTTTCTGATTCGGGCAATTCGGGTTGGTAACCACTTGTTTGCAAACAGAAATACGTGTTGATAATCAATTTTATATGGTTGACATAACGTTTTACGGATTAAGAATTGTTGTATAAAATATCGTACACGTTGTATGAAATGATTTCAATGAGTATCGTTGTTTTTTGCAATTATTATTTATGTACAAAGAAATATAGAAGATTTCTTATTAGTTTATGTCTGATTTGGAGGCGTTACATATTTATTCCCATAGTGAAATCGAAAGAATAGATGTTATGTGGTATGCAAACGAGTCCTGCACTGTATCACGCTTGGAAGATGATACGCTTGGAAGACGTAATGTTAAATATGTAAACCTGACTTGGACTCCCAGTGCAATAGATGTTGGACACCATATGATCTGCTTTACGGCAACTGATAACGAAGGGTATGCATTTCATGGCAACTTGCACTATTTTCTCTACGAAAATACTGTTTATTTTTAAACAGTGCATATTGTTTTATTATGACGGCAATCGTTGATTACATACTATATACATGTTTATATACATTCCAGAAAAGACTCAAGTGAAAGAAGATGTCATAATTTAGAAGTAAAAGGTAAATATATATTGAAAATATTTATTAAATATATTGTTAATGAGTTAATTGTTTAGGTTTTACTTTGAAATAACGTACTCTACAATACTCTAGCAACCTGATTGATTGAAACGAACTGTACAACTGGGTAATTTGTTTGTTCTTGTTATCGTAACATTTTTTCTTGGGAAAGCAAGCAATAAACTGACGCCCATTTGTTATTAATTGAAACTCACACACTTATTTTGTAACCATTGTATAAAATTTGTGCATATTGTATTCCTTATTCCAAACCTGTTTGTGAAATAATCACAAACATGGTATGAACTAATTATTTAACATTTATGAAATATTGAATCAAACCAGTTTTACAGGGTGTTTAGACATGAATATTTTTCGTGTTAGTTATCATTTAAATATACTAAATAATATATGTAAAATTCTTATTAGCAGGCAATGTAATATTAATTGCGTTTGAGCCTAGTAATATTCTACATATATCATTCATTATAATATTTTACAGCTGATGAATATTTTGATCAACACAAATCGATACCTGAGGTATTTGGTCAACAAACAGCGCAGTCTGAGGTAAAGTATATTTGTTTGCGTATATGCACGATAAAGCACTTTAAAGTATGTGGTGTTGAAATAAAGCTATATGTTCGCTTTATCTTTGCATATCTCTCTGTTTTTTTTTGTAGAAGCCGTATTTCATAAACGTCCCTGTGAATGGATCACTGAGTTGTAAAGTTCACGCACAATATGTCTTACCGATATTTGTGCATTCAATAATGTATGTTACCTATTTATTCGTTCAATATAATCAATGTAATCGCTAGTACTGCAAACAATTCTAATATAATGTTACATGTTTTTTTAGATGTAAAAACAGAATACATATTATTTTTCAAATACCTATCCACATGTAATATCATGAACAGACGCTTGTTTGTATACTTCATATAAACTATAATATTATACTCATTTTTTTTAAATATAATTCATGGAATGCTACGTTTGGAAACAGATTATTACTTATCACATTGACTTTATATTAAAGTTGTATAATTATGTATAAGTGTTACATGGATGAGATATGCAACACAATAATATAAGGTAGTTCTATTTTTTAATTACATAGTGCAAAATCCCAGTCCAAATGTGATGCATTTGAGAAAATGTTCTTGTTTTACAAAATATATTTTACTGCTTTTGAATGCATTTTGTGTCGTTCTCTTAAATTTCAGCACGTTAAAAGAAGTTATAATTACACAACAATTTGCAGACGAAGCGAAAGTAATGAACCTACGACAAGTCAACAAAGGCGACACCATATATGCCGTCGATCTGACAATCCTTCATACAATATCTGGCAATTATATAACATGCCTGCAGGCGATCGACATTGCCGGGTAAATATAGACAACATGAAATCTGACATGAATTTGTTTATTTGTTTGCCGTGATTAATGTGAGTTTATAAATTGTAATTTGTATACAATTACAAGTTAATCGCAATCTGACGTTACTGTCTCTGTCTGGATCTGATGACTTTGCACTTAGGGGTCTTGTTCTGAAGACGATTGTCTTTTTATGCTCCCGTTTGGTGGGGGGGGGGGGGCATTACAGACGCCGCTTTGTCCGTCCGTCCGAATTCTTATTCAACAGCCTTTCAGTTTGTCCGGATGGCCAGTGCATTACCCCCACAATTGTATCAATTAATTTTTCTGTCCGTCCGTCCAGCCTTCCTTTCTTATTTCTGGTACTTCGAGATCTTCGACTTCAGTGGCAATTTATATGTGGCATCCCTACTATGAGAACATATTTTCAGGAGGTATTGCCCCTTGATTATAAACAGAACATCTTAATACGAAATCTTCGTTCCCGTGCGAGGTCTCAGGATCTAATTCGAATTCAATTAAATTGTATATGCAGCATCCCCACCAAGAGGAGTAATAGCCCTTAATTGTTAGTTGATTGTTTTGCGTGTTCGGGCTATAATTTGGCCATTGATGGATGGATTTAACAAATGTTTGGCACAGATGTTTGCCACAATGAGATGATGTGTAACGTTTATGAATTTGATCCGTAGGTCAAAGGTCAAGATCACACCTATTGATCATATGTTAAAAAGAGCATTTTGATTGTAATTGCTAATACTTGCAATAAAGTTTAAACTTCTTGACAAAAATGCTTACCTCAATATGATGGCGTGAAACGTACATGAACTAGATCCGTAGGTCAAAGGTTATGGTGACTCTAATACTCTCGTATTTTAAATTGGAAATGTCATTTTGATAGTTTGAAATAAGACGTAATGAAATGCGCATGAACGAGGACTGTACATCAAAAGTCATACTTTGCTGTGTATATAGCTAATAATTTATTCCTAGAAAAACTACGTGCTAACTCCTCGAAAGTCGATGTCTTCGTGGCTTAACAGGCAAAACTTTTTATAGCGAGCGTTACTAATTCATTTTAATTAGTTTGGAATTGTATCAGTCATTGTGTTGATGTCAACAATATACATTTCTACAAATGGCAATCAACTGCAAATTAATATTTTTTTTAAATATTTAATTTGTAAATGATTACAGTCTGAGTATCGGGTTACAATTTCACTTGTTCTACACAAAAGAGCACGCCTAAAAGCAAGTAACGCATTTGGCAGGCATGGCGATTAATAGAACTTAACTACTTAACGATAACTGGCGTTTAGTTTAAGCTACGAGTCGCACACGCTAGAAATGTATTTTGTATTTATCTTAAATTCAATTGTATTTATAGGCACCCCAGTGAACCATTGTGCATATACGCCAGTTGCAAAGCTGCTGGTTTGTATAACGTTCGTAAATAATTAGGCGTGTTACTCTGATGTGTAAATCTTTGGGTATATTATTAAATTTCTGATGTATGACTGAGAAAATTGGTAAAAACCATATATAATTAGTAGTTTGTGTGCAGTTTGATTATTATATACATATATAAATATAAGTAAAGTTATGTTTCTTTTAAGACCCATGTATTTCGCAACCGTGTCACAATGCTGGAAGATGTATTATGCTTAATGACGACACAGGGTTGTTCAAATGTGAGTGCTCAGACATGTATACTGGCAGGGCATGTGATCAGAGTAAGTATATTAAGATCGCCCTGTGCTATAGACTATAAACCTAAAAACAATGTCAACTTTTTTTTTGTTTATTTTTCAACCGGAAGCACGATTTTCTTATCGGTTTCACACAACTAACAAAATTATCGAAAACGAAAGTGGTCAACAATTTTATCTTCAGAACATGCTCCCCTAACTTGATAAAATATAGTTTTATACTAGTATACTAATTGCTTAACTATATTTAGTGGAAGCGTTTCTATTTACTGTAATAACATACTTGTAAAAAGGACATCTGTATATCAGACTATTTCTATGACTTGAAGTAGACCTTTATTAAAGATTTAACAAACTATTACAGATTTGTACTATAAGGCGACATTATCTCAACAATGAGTAAATACAAATCTTACTATTATTCTATTAGAAGAACATTTCTATTTCTCAAATGAGAAACTTAAATCTCAAAATTCTCTGTCAGACAATCTATGTTCCTTGACTAGTCTATAGTATTCAATTATAAGTTTGCGTAAACATTAAAAATGTTTCCAAACCTCTTAACAATAACAACACAACTTAACATGACTTCTATGAGCAAAGGGTTTTACATTTTACATGTCACTATCTGGTAACGAAGCTATGTAAAGCAATAATTAGAAAGTAATCTCTTTCAAAGCTATTTCAATCATTAGGAACAACAAAATATGTACATGGTATATCAAAACTTAAAGTATTACTAGTAATTACAAAACTTAATACCTGAACTCATAATACTACAAACAATCACAAAAACTCATTATAGAAATCTAATCTTTTTTGAAGCAATTTTAAAATCTGAAAATATTAAATGAAAACAATTGTTCAACAGGTTAAATTCTCAGCGAACACTTTCAACAAATAGTTTTCTTCAGGTTATAACTGCATGCATAATGGTAAAATCATCAAAAATAAGCATATTTACATAATGACAAGAAACAAATCATACTTATATGTAATACTGATCTATCATCAACATGCAATATAGTAACATAAAATGTCATTATTGAACACAAGGCAATAATCAAAGCAATTCACTTTCTTCAAAATACATAATGTTTGTTATTGCATGAATCAGGATACACAGGGGATTATTATGCCCCTTTAAGCACAGTGTAATGCTGCATATCAAACTTTTTACACCTTAAATGAGATAATTTGGTTGCTCTGTGGATTATTGTGCCAACAAAAATAAAATGAACTTATTTACATTAACACTAAGTCTTGATGCTGAGTTCTTTCTCTTGCTGACGCTAGATTGCGCTTTAGTACATCAATTATCGTTGTCTTGTTCGATTACACAGAGTCTTGTAACCAACCTCTTGAACACCGATTGTCCTATGCGAACACTGGCAGCACGAACACGGCCATAAGCTCCCGGGAAAATATCAACTACTCTTCCAAGCGGCAGTTGACCTCTTGGTAGCTCGGGATCGACCACCAAAACGACGTCTCCTATGCGAAAGTCTTTGTGTTGTTGGAACCACTTCTTTCTGCCAGCAAGCATTGGCAGAAAATCTTTCAACCAACGTTTCCAGAAGTGCTTCTCGAGTTCTTGAATGCGTCTCCAGCGTTTCAGTGGAATATAGTTCGTGTCATCTACTGTATCATTAGCAAACTGTCCTCCAACTTGTTCAAACAGGTAATAGTTTGGAGTAAGCGGTGTACAATCAGCAACATTTGCTAACCAAGGTAAGTTGACGAGAGTTTATCTAACTTTAAGCTCCAGTGCAAGCGTGATGAGCTCCTCATCAGAGATATCAGCTGAGGTCAAGATAGTTGATATTTGGCCGATGTAATCATAATTTCATGTATCCCACCCCAGTGAGATGCTGCAGGAAGGTTGAAAAACCACCGAATTCCTCGGTTAGCAGCACTTATTTTGATTGTATCTTTGTCTACACATTGCACTAGCTCCGTGAGTTCTTTATCTGCTCTGACAAGGTTAGTGCCATTCTCAGAGTAAACTGAAACTGGTAAGCCTCTCCTATTCACCATTCTGTAGAAAGCATTCAAGAATGCGTTTTTATCGAGACCAAAGGCTATTTCTAGGTGCACTGCGGGAGTAGATAAGCTTGTAAATAGACAGAGGTAAATCTTTGCTCGTCTCGTTCCCCTGCCCTGGATTGTAATATAAGGACCACCCCAAAGTATACTGCGACATTACGGAAGGCTCGCATTGTTACTCTGATTCTTACCTTTGGTTAAAGTTCCTCGAGTTGATCTTTTGGTTTGCTGTTCCTTCGTATACACTCAGAACACTTGTTTTCACAGTCTCCTATTTGCTCTCTAGCTGCTACAATCCAGTATTTCACTGACAGATCGAGAGTGTTTGGTTTGTTCCACTATGATTGTTCTTTTCATGGGCATCACAATTAACTCTGTAATTGGACTCTTTCTGGGTGGCAACAGAGGATACTTTGTGGCATATGGAAGAAATTCAGATTACTTCAGTATACTATCACTTTTTATCACACCTTCAGAGTCTAATTTTTGAATCAGTTTGATCAGTTTACTAGAAATGTCTACTTTCTCATTCTTATTAAGTTTCTCATACCCTTCTGCAAAATGTTGTCTCTGTGTCTATTTAATCATTTCAGTCTTGCTTTCTTCAATTTTAACTGCACTCAATGGTCCGCAGACACGATCATCTTTCTTTATATTAAAATTTTCAATGAATTGCTACCCCTGCTGGAATGCGTACACGTTGTTTCCAATTTGAATATCTTTGTGGGTCTAGTCGCCATTCTTCTTGTGACACATGAAACGTCTGCAAGTTTGTCCTGTTTTTCTCATTTCAGGTTTCCTTCATTACTCATATCAATCATATCAATTTCGCTATTGGGCCATTCATTTTCACTTTCTCTGAGGAAGCTATGTCCTTCCCACCAAATGTTACCTACAGCCAGAATGGCTACAGGTAATCCTCTTGATAATTTGTCTGCTGGGTTGTCGTTTGTTGGAACATATTTCCACTGACTTGGGTTTGCAGCTCTGTGAATATGACCAATTCTAGTTGCGACGAATGTTTTATATTGTCTGTTATTGCTCCTAATCAAGTTAAGGATATTCATACTATCTGACCAAAACGATACAAATTTTAAACCAATGGTTGCAGCAAGTAATTCAAGTCTGGGGATGCTAGTAGACTCTGTAGGAGCAACACGACTTTTTGCAGCAACAAAACGTACAGTCACATCGTCATTTTCATACTGGCATCTCGAATATATGACTACTCCATATGCTATCAATGATCCATCTACAAATGTATGAATTGACATGGACTTTAATTCTTTTTCACTGTTTTCACTTTGCAAACGACGTGAAATCTTGATCTTATCTAAATCTTTTAGCTTTTCGAACTATCTTTGAAATTTCAACAACATTGTTTCTCTCGCTTTTTCATCCCAGTCAACTCCACTTAACCAGACGTCCTGTGTGATTTTTTTTCATCGCACTTCATACGGCGCTAAAAACCCTAAAGGATCACATTTCCTACTGATAGTATTTCACTTGGCATTGTCATTTGATCACCAACTTTGATTATGAATTCATCATATTTGGCTAGCCAGGCTACTCCAAGAGCTTTAGTTGTTGGTAGATTTCCTAACCCTAGATCTATTTCTGCAGCTCTGTCTTCTTCTGGTATTGTTTCTAACACGTCTAGTGAGTTTGAGATCCACTTTCTTGCATGCATGCCAGCTTTCAGCCATAATTCTCTTAATTGTCTACATAGTTCTATTCCTTCTGCTACTTTTTTTCGCGGAAACCTATGCTACCATCCATGTAAGTGGATTTCAGGATCGCCTCAGGCTGGGCTAGATATGGTGATGAGTTCATCCCGAACACCAAACGTGTGAATTCAAATGTCTCTATGGGTCTTTCTGGTGATTCTCTCCATAAGAATCTTTGGTATTTCTGATCTTCACTTGCTAAGCCAACTTGGAACTCAAATACATCTCAGCTATGTTGCACACTACTGCTATCTGATTTCTCCTGAACCTCAGCAACACATCAAAAAGTTATCTTTGCAATTTCGGCCCTGCCTTAAGGCAAACATTTAAACGTGTACCTTCATGTTTGAATGATGCATCAAATACAATAAGAACTTGTGTTGTTTCCTTTTCTGGCCTGACTACTGCAAAATGTGGCAAATACCATCCGTTTTCATTGTATTTTATTGCAAACTTCCTAACCTAACCTTCCTCTTCATATGTCTTTATGATTCCACTATATTCTTGCTTCAATTCAGGTAAATTTTTCACACACAAAAATTCTCAGTGCCATATAGCCTTTTCAATGCGGTACTATAGTTGTCTGGTAATGTCTCTTTATCTGATTTCCATGGCAATTAAACTATGTATCTATTGTTTTTGTGTTCAATACTATTATCTGTTTGCGTCTGCACTTTCTTTTCTTCTGGTGACATTCAGTTACACTCAATTTCACTTTAAACTTCCCCAAAAATGTTTCAATGAAGTCTCCATGTTATTGGCATAGAACATGAACATGCTAGTGCTATTGTGATTCTTCTCTCTGTTTATCGGCCCGACACATGTCCATCCGAGTGGAGTCAATCTACCGACCGGTTCTCCAGCACCACCGACTATCTCTCCTAGCGATCTATGTAGCTGCGCGGTTTTAAGGCCTATCAGTAAATCTATCTTCTTCCTTCTTCTGGCTCTGGGGAATTGGATGTCTTTAAGATGTGGCCACTGCTCTTCCATCCTTTGCCAATTCACTGTTTGTAGTTTCCCAGTTACATCTCTTTTTGTTTTGGCTTCCATTCAAAGTTCAAAGTCTCCCTTTGTGCTCTGAAGTTTGAAACTGAATTTCTGATTTTCAATTAATCATGCTAACTTCTAATGTCTTTCTTTTACCTTGAAGTTGTAACTAACATGCAACATCTTCGTTAAGATAAGTAGTTGTACTCCCATCATCTAACAATGCATTGATGACTAATTCACGATTGCCAGGTGATACTACTACTGGAACTGTTCTCAGAGCAATACTTATTGTATTATTACCACTGAACGTCTTTGATTTATCTTTATTCTGTGCTACTGGATGAAATTATTTAGGTTTCACATTCAACACTTCTATATGCGACATTCGGTTGTGTGTTTTAGTGCAGCCATGTATTCCACACTGTCCCTTAAATTTACATTATTTCCCCATATGATTACCTTTGAGGCATCTGAAGCAAAGTCCAGCATCTTTGGCTTGTTACCCTCTTTCTTTTATGCTGACACTACCATACATTGTGATTTTCTCTCCAAATTTGACACTGAACAGATTGTTTTGCTTAGCATCAGTTTTTCCAAAGAGAGTCTTTTGAGGTTTCATTCGAGGATTTTCATGACGTGTCAAATCATAAATGGTCGCATTTGCGTGTACTGCGTATTCAGTCTCTTTATTCACAAACTTTGTTAAAGAAACGGAGTCTGGTAACGATTTGTCGTGAAGTGTTCTCTGTTAGCGTGTTAATATGGTTTGTGGCAGTTTTGTTAACTGACGGTGGTACAATGAGCCTCCTTCAAGATCATGAAGATGATTTACTTCCATCAAGTTAATGACTGCTATGTCTAGTGAATCAGCGAATTGTTCAAGTTCTTTCATTCTTCAACGGCTAGAAACGCTCTCATTCGTCTAAGAATTGGCTTACTGCTCTCTTAGTTCCACCATATTTTCTGTCAAGTCTTTCTTTTGCAGCATCATAAGCCTCTTTCGACTGTTCCATGATTTCAATAGATTGTAGCGCTTTGCACCCTAAATACTGTCGTAATTGAAGAAGTTTGTACTGTGGTGTACATGGCGATTCGTCAATACATGCTTGAAAAACTGCCTTCCATGCAGGGTACTTTGTCTTATCACCTGTGAACACGGGGATCTGTGAACACGGGGATCTGTACTCTTTGGATTTGTTTCTACATATCTTTGCCTAATGCCGAATCAGATTTACCATCGTATTCATGTTTATATTGATGATTATTGTCAGACTTGGAGCTTACTGTGAATATTTCAGCATACAAACTCATAAGTTCATCATATTGTTTTTCAAAAATGTCAATTTCATTCAAAATACTTGCCAACTCTGCCTTATCTATCACTATTAGTACCAGGTCTTTGGCACTATGAACTGCAGAATTCATAGTCCCTTCAACTTTGTCGAGACACTCTTTTGCAAGATTTTTGCTAGGCGCACCATCACTCAAAATATATTTCATTTTGCTCCACGCTATCGTGAACGCCGCTTTGCACCTCGATTTCTTCACCTTAAACTCTACTGAATTTTCTTGCTGGAATTTCCCTCGTCTTTGTCACTCATTTTAAATGTGTAGAAACCAGCAAACCTCTTTCTGCTACCAAAATAAATGTGCTGTAGACTATAAACTTCAAAACAATTTCAACTGTCTTTGTTTATTTTTCAGCCGGAAGCAAGCTTTTCGAATCGGTTACACACAAATAACATAATTATCGAAGACGAAAGTGTTAACAATATTCTCTTCAGAACACGCCCTTTATTCAATGTGCGTGTGCGTGTGCGTGTGTGCGTGTCTGCGTACGTACGTGCGTGCGTGCGTGCGTGTGTGTGTGTGTGTGTGCGTGTGTGTGTGTCGTAATGATTGTGTGGATGTTATCCTGTTTAAACTTTACATTTATATTCACGATGAACAATGATGTTTTATAATAATGACCTGCTTTTAACTAGGAATACCCTTAACATACAAAATTACCGTGGCTTTCAGGTACATACTTGTGTCATATTTTCAGAGATAGACCCATGTGCTCCAGAACCGTGTTACCATGGAACATGCTTTGATTCCGTGAGGCCATTTTATTGTAATTGTGACGACGATTGGTTACACGATAACGGAAAACCATGTTTAAGTAGTAAGTCCTTAGTTTCATTTCATTAATACAATACATTTGCACACACTTTAGAATACAACAGTTTACGTTATAAATAGTCAACTTAAGAGTTGATGCTCTTTTTTAATAGAAATTAACGACTGCAAACCCGGTGCCTGTTCTGGAAATGGACATTGTGTTGATGCTGTGCGTAACTTTAGCTGTCAGTGTTTTGAAGGTTATGACGGACAAATGTGTTCCGATCCAGGTATTGATTAAAAGTATTTGTGTGTTAATTCCGGTTTAAATGCAGCGCGTTTAAATCTTAACCTATTCCATATTAAACTTGTATAAAAGTAACGACGTGACTTGACTTCATGGATGTCTAATATAACCGTTTATAAAAACATATGCAATATCAAGGAGATTAATCAATAGATGCCAGCGCTCACAATTTTAAGACATAATTGATCTGACCAAATGGCTGATGTGTGCTATGTGTAATGTCCTGGATAATGTAGAGTGTGTATAGTTACTAATGGGTAGTTCTTCATGAAGATAAATTTGACTTTTGTCAAATGAAATTTAAGAAAAATTTGTTTGATAGGAAATTATCAGTCAATATAAAACATTACTTTTTTTTTTTCAGAAGATATGAACAATTGTGTTATTTTCAATTTCTAACTTATTAATTGGCATTTGTTGACATTCTTACAGATCCATTATTTCGACATTAAAATAGTCATTTTGTAGGATGTGGGGTATAGAGTAAACATTGAGGTCTTGATGCGGTGATTGATTTTACGCGTATGTCACTTTTAATCAACTTATTAAAACACTGGTGTACATATTATTTAGTGTCAGGTGTTTCCTCGAATGCATTTGGTACAAATCAATGTGAAAACAATGGAAGTTGCCATAATGGTGTCTGCAGATGTAGACTTGGCACGACCGGTGCAACTTGTTCTGAACATGAAAGTGGCAGTATGTATTTACGTTTCATGGATTGTTTTTACATGCGTATACTAATTCAAAGTCTATAGATGTATTACTCATATCGCACACAGAAACATAGCTTTTGCCATCATTATTTCTGTCATATTTGTTTTCTTTTAATATTATTTATAATTTATTTTGTCAAATAAATATAGGAATAATGAAACCTTGCAAATTTTATTGCAGGACCTGGAACAGTGGTAAGCGCAATATGTGTTATTGAAATTACAAATAATTAAGATGAATTATCTGTCCAAATATATTTTGTATTATTTAAATAAATATTTTAATGTTACTGAGATTTATTTCATTATTATGGATATTGTTGTAAGTTATCTTTGTAATAATCAATTTCTGTTTAGCAAGGAGCTCTACAATTTGTGGATCCAACTCCGTCTTCAGGTAGCAAATTAATATGTTTTGCTGACCTTAAAATTGTGAAAGTCTGTGTGTTGCAGATATTTATCATATCCCCTAACGGGTAAGAATATTTCAAATCAAAACTATCATTGTTCATTTTATGAAAAATAAATTAAATGCATTATTTTTCGCAATACTAATTGATTTAACTATTCATATAAGAACTTACTTGAATATTCACTGTTTTATTTATATATGTTTAAATAAATAATTATGTTTATTGCAATAACTACGTCATTGCTTTTTTTCGTTGCAGAGCGACGCCAACTCTAACAGTGACTACATCCGTCCATACGGCACCATTAGCCCCACTCACGTTTCCTGTCGAAAAAGTGAACGATGTCAATAGAGCAAACACGTTTAGAAGCACAGTAGATATAACTGGCACAATAGCATCAATAAAGAAACAGTATATATGTGCAAATGCTTCGTTAAGGTATTACGCTTGATTTTGTATTCTATTGCATGTACTATGTGACCACGAAGGAACTTGGGACATAAATAGAAACCAGATTTTCATTTCGTCCTTTTCTATGGTTTCTCGTTGTACGAAAACCTTACAAATATATCTTTATATTTTTCGCACTGAAGACATTCCCATTTAAAATTATAACTAAAAGAAAGAAAGAAGTGTATAACATTGTAAAATAATTAGCAAATATTGTAAAATGTATTGTGATTATGTATATGATGTAGTCAAGAATGTACATATAAAACTGCGGTACAGTAAAGCAACTCGCATTTATATTATTATATGCTAAATATAACCATACCCTTTAACAATTTAGACTTAATTGTGTTAAATCATTTTAGTATACGTTTATTTCGAAATTTTCTGAGAATGTGGAGAGGCTATGCAATAATTTTATTTCACGGACTGGCAAATTTCAAAATTATTGTCAAATATACCAAATATAAAAGAAATAACATATAAAGTGGTATATTTCTGTTCGTTGTGACTTATGAAAACACGTGTTTAATTACATCGTGATAAGGATACATGTCAATATATGTTATTGACTGATCGAATGGTTAGAGTGACGGACTTTACTTTTCATCCGTAGGTCGTAGGTTCGAGCACCCATTGAAGGCTTTTCGGGTTTGAGCAGTTAATGCTTTAGATTTTCAGTCTATACGTGAAATGACTTTTATAAAAATACTTAAATCTTTGAACATGTACCTTTTAATCTACTAATTGTAAATTGTTTATAGAAAACACGTAATAGGTCTATATGGAACGGAGACGGTTAAGTGAAAGTTCCTAACATAGAAAGTTCACAATATAATAAAAATGAGCAATTGGCAAACGGTCTTTTAAAAAGAACAATGAACACTTAACACTTCAAAATATTTTATTTGCTTTTTAATAAGAAATACATTATATAAATGTTTTTTTATAGAAGACATTGAAAAAAAATACGGGTTCAATCACTCTTTCTAGATTATTCCGCGACTATCATTAAGGAATGTACTATGATTCAATATTCAATCAATCATAGATCTGAACAAAAGTATAACAAATAATATCATATTCTAATGACTAAATTATTGATATAATACTGTTATTTATTCAGTGACCAATATACAGCGGGGTGTTGGGAATTAGACTTCATACATTCAGGTATGACTGATTTTTAGTTCTTTCTATCGGGAAGTGTTTTAATATTATTGTGCGTGCATTTATCATTGTTTACATTGGGGTCTGCATATGAAATGTAATTGCTCCTCACACTGATAGTAACTACACGACCGTTTATTGATTATGTTACTTTAATAAGATTAATGCATGTAAAATCACTTTCTCAAGCTACGTATAGTCTTTTTTTTGTTGCATGCAGATCCCGATAATACGTGTGCAGAGGTAAGTTGATTTTATAATGAATCAAAATATCCCATGTATTGTATCTATACATTTGCATGCGTGGAGTTGGTCTCTCTCTGCTAGCATATTACGTTTTTGAATGAAACTTTAATGTTGTTTTGGTTTCTTTTTAATTTCCGTATTTTTATTTTACAAGGTTCACTTTGTGAAACCAACACCGGTTCCAGGCAGCACGTTTACTTGTGAGAAGAACGTCGAATGTCATCTGTTGCTGTATACAAATTATAAATCTACCTGGTATGTAGTTTACTAGTTTGAAGATCATTTATGTTTACCGGAGACGTCCTATTGTCAGGGGTCAGTTGTCCACAGGTCTCACGGATCTCCATCAAATTGAGTCTGAACGATGACCGTATCGTAAATACGGTGAACCATGAAAATGGGTTGTATTGGATCAAATCCTGTTTACATGTTTAACCTGTATTTAATCCTTAAGTTATTAACATATTATAATCTTAAGACCACATTGTTGGATCATAACAAGTTAAGACATATAAAGACGTATTGTAGTCCTCCGTGAAATCTAGTTTGTTAAGCTTGTTTTACTTCTAAAAATAGCATTTTTTAACAAAGCATTATGAAACTTTATTAAAATGTTTGACTTAATGAACAATGAGTCAGCTGACTTGTTGGACGCATTTTTATTCTCATAGATCTGATTAAATAATAATCAGTTACCTTATTTTTCGTTAAATTATTTAACATAGGTGTCATCATCGCATGTACAAAGAAGGCAAATATCCCTTCTGGCTTTTAAGGAACAATCATTTTACCTTAATGTCAAAGAGACAAACTAAAGGTGTATATAAGTTAAAAGCCAGAGTGTTCATGTAGTTGCTGAACTGCACTTACAATTTCCTTTTGTTTTATTGAGGTAAATGTATTCAACCAAATCGTATAGTTAAAGATTTTAGCTCAATTGACTGTTAATGTTGTGAGAACTCGCCCCAAGATGCTTGTTCACATGTGAATTATATATGAATTAGTAGACAAAAATGGTGCAGGTGATCTGTTTTTAGCTCACCTGAGCAGAAAGTTTTCATGGTGAGCTTTTGTGATCGCCTTTTGTCCGTCGTCCGTCGTGAATCGTGAATCGTACGTCGTTCGTCGTCAACATTTACATTTTGAACACTCTAGAGGCCACATTTATTGGCCAATCTTCATGAAACTTGTCAAAACATTTGTCTCAATGACATCTCGGCCGATTTCGAAACTGGGTCATGTGGGGTCAAAAACTAGGTCACTAGGTCAAATTGAAGAAAAATCTTGTGAACAGTCTAGAAGTCACATGGTTTTCCCACTCAACATGAAACTTTCTCAGATCATTTGTTCTAATGATATCTCGGCAGAGTTCTAAAATGGTTCCGCTCCATTGAAAAACATAGCCGCCAGGGGAGGGGGGCAGTTTTCCTTATATGGCTAAAGAAACAACTTGCGAACATTCTAGAAGTTATATTTCTTGCCTATTCAACATGAGACTTGGTCAGAACATTTGTTCTTATGATATCTCGGCCGAGTTCGAAAACGGTTCCGGGCAGTTGAGATACATGGCCGCCAGGGGGGGGGGGCAGTTTTCCTTATATGGCTATAGGAAAAGCTTGTGAACACTCTAGAAGTCATATTGTTTGTCCAATCAACATGAAACTTGCTCAGAACCTTTTTTCTGATGGTATCTCTGCCAAGTTCAAAAACGGTTCCGGTCCGGTGAAAAACATGGCCGCCAAGGGGGGGGGGCAGTTTTCCTTATATGGCTATGTGAACACTCTAGAATTTACATTTTTTCCCAATCTTGATGACACTTGGTCAGAACATTTGTCTCAATGATATCTCGGCCGAGTTCAAATCCGGGTCATGTGGGGTCAACAACTAGGTCACTAGGTCAAATTGAAGAAAAAGATTGTTAATACTCTAGAAGTTACATTATTTGCCAAATCGCCAAGAAACTTGGTCAGAACAGTTTTCTCCATGGTATCTCGGCCGAGTTCGAATCTGGGTCATGTTGGGCCCAAAACTAGGTCACTAGGTCAAATTGAAAAAAAAAGCTTCAATTTCAATATGTATTTCAAAATTTTGAATGTCTGTTGTCACTTAAGTTTTTCAAAGCATGATCATTAGACCGCCTTTCCATCAGTCCGTATCAGTATATACATATCCGTATAAAAATCTAACATATGGAAAAAAATTCGACTAATGAAACTCAGGTTAGCGATCCAGGGCCATTTGGCCCTCTTGTTTAAATATACTGTTGTATTTTTTTTTTGTTTCAGTAAACAAGCCACTGCCCTAACTGGTGGCGTGGCTGTGTTTCCGACTGAACAAATGAATGATATGTGTTTAACAGAGGCAGCATACATGTTTGCGAATGCGGGAGTCCATGAGATTTGTTTTACGTCTTCCAAACCTTCGTATGATTGTTTTTGTATAAAATCGACAATGGACGTGTGTATATACTATGTACAATCGCATATTCTAATGCCGGTCACATGCTAAAATGTATAATAATATTTTAAAATAAATATATAATTAATTAATTAAGTTATAAAAGTACATGTTTTATGAACAACATGGTTCGGTTTGCTTAAGTACGCAATTTCTTTTACACAGAAACGACACGTGCCAGTATCAACCAAGGTGTTTTAGTGTAGATGTTTACACTCCATCACAAGGTATTAGCACATATACATGACGAATTTGTTAACAATCACCCGTTCAAAATATTTTATTTGCTTACTGTTTTTTATTATGTTGTAATTTATTGAAAGTTTGATTTATTGGGACACATAATTTATATTATGTTTTGATATAGGTCTGTGCCATCACAATGCATGCCAAAATGGTGGTGCATGCTTAATACACGGGCCAAATAATTATACGTGTATATGCCTTGAAAGATATGATGGTATAAACTGTGAGAAAGGTAATAATGTAGTCTGTTTTGATTTTATGGCAAATTTAAGAGTTTATATTGGCTTCTTTTCTGTCAGAGCATTAAATTTACATTAAAACGGAACGTTTATAAAGAAAAGTTAATACCAACCTTCGTGCATTTTTTATCCAAGTCCATCAGAAGACTGACACACAAATATTGTTAAAATAAGCCTGAATGTTATTTAAAAAAGTACCAATGGTATATATTTTCTACGATTTTAAATTTTGCGAAATAATTTTAGGTCCTTGTCATCAGACTGGCAACATTTGCGAAAACGGAGGTGCATGCTTTGTAAATAACCATATTAAATCGTGTGTTTGCAAGATGGGCTTCACGGGCGACAACTGTTCGGTGTCAAACGGTAAAATGTCGTACTAGTCCCTAGCTCATAGTAGAACTGTATAGTGTCCTGGTGTGTTGCCTGTAAGTCAATTATATACGTTATGCTACTAGCTAACGTCTGTTTTAAATGAGCAGCTTTAGGGCATGTGTTCGGGTAATTCTTCGCAAGTTTGTTTCGTAAAACAACAAACGTTAATCTAATTGAACATGTTTTGATATCTACTTCCACATTGCTATGAATGCTTCTTTTATAGATAAAGATATTTAACATGCAAATGCCCGGCATACTAATTGTGTTGATTAAATGGTATAATTGTTCTTATAAGTGTAATAACTTTTTGATCTGGTACAAAAAAAACATCACATTCGAGCCCTTGCTTACATTTGTTTATTGTGCATAAATGATGTTTCATGAATACCAATCATCTACAGTTTTTTTAATTGTTTCAAATTTGAAAACTGTATTCATGATATGTGTTTTTAGGAGCAAGTGGTACCTCAACGTTTGGCAAGGTAGGCATTTGTTATGTTTTTCAGACACCTGGAATATTAACAGTAATCGATGAATTACAATATATGCGGTTACCAACATTTATGAAATTGTCTGTTATATGTTTTTCAGGCTCCGTATTTTAGCGGAACGACAACAACTGCCGTTATTATCTGTAACGTTAACAGACTATGTGGATTTTCTACTAAAGTGAGTGGAGTCTCGGCAAATAACTCAAGGTTTGTCTTTTTAACACATGGTCATTGACTATACGTGGAATATTATGTTATTAACACTTATGACATGATATTTGTGTGGTATGGAAATGATAACAAATGAAAATAAAATATGATGACAAATTCAATTATATTTAGACCTGTAGATGTTGGACAAAAAAGTGTACAAATCGGAGATGTTACCATTTTAACGGAAGAAATTAAAACAACCCCTGGTCTTTTCGAGGCGACTGCAACATTTGTTCCCTCTGAAGCAGGAACGTTTGATTTGTGCATCCAGACTAAGGATTCGTCAGGGTAACTTATTACTGATACTTACTAAACAGATATAAAATAGCTTCTTACTGGATGCACTGTTGCTACTGATGATAATATGATAGTTTTAATAAACAAGAGCTGATATCTTTTATATACCAGACATACATTTAAATGCGCACGCAAAGACTATGTCATTCTGTATTTCGTATTGTTTGCTTTCGTTTGATTGACATTTGCAAATATCGCGAAATTTGCAATTTCTTTGCATATTCGTGTCAAAGTCAGTAACATTTATCACCATTTGATTGGCATCTTAACGGAAGAATAACAGAAATAGTACTTTATATATCAACAGGAAGATTACCGTGCCTAAACAACTTTACGTATAGATCCATACACAGTTGTAACAATATTATCGGTTTAAATAGGTATCCATCTTGAGTTCATAAAATGGAGCTGCATAATTATATTAATAATATTATTTTTGCTCTCCATAAGCAGCTTTTGTTCGGAAACAACAAACACGACTACTAGTCGGTATAATGACTCTTATTTTATGTATTGTTTTCCAGTCTTAACCAAGACGAAATTTGTATAAAGGTTAATGTCTTAGAAGGTAAGGCGATTTATCTAGTTTATATACATGTCAGCTTATTATAACCCCACTGTTAGTATGTGTATAGGAATTACTTTGTCTGTCAGTCAGTCGGTCTGTCCCGATACTTGCCCGGACTCTAACTTCCCCATGCATTGAAGAATTTCAAAATTACTAGCATAAATGTTAACCTAAATGAGACGGTGAGTCGAACGCATGAACGTGATGGCTACCGTTAATGTAAAGGTCATACTGTTAGGTAAAAGGTAAAAATAGAGCATTTTATTGACCAAATGCTGTTTGGCATGGGTATTATTTCCCAATGCATGGCAGGATATTGCAATAATCTAGTAGAAATGTCAACCTATATAAAAACAAAAATGTACCGCTACTTTTAAGGTCAAGGTTATACTTCGAGGTCAAAAATCAAAGTAAAGTGTGTGTTTGTTGCTTTTTTGTCAAAATAGTGCTTGTCTGAGCTCAAACTTCCCATGCATTAAAGGATTTTAAAATAACTTGGCACAAATATTACCTATAAGAGATGGTATTGCTAGCTTAAAGGCAAATGTTACACTTTGAGGTCAAAGGTCAAAACATAGCGCTTTATGATAAAAATACTGGTTTCCGGGTTCTTACTTGCCAATGCATGGCAGGATTTTCAAATTACTTGGCACACATGTTAGGCTAAATAAGACGGTGTTTTGTCCACAAGAACTGGATTGTTACCATCAAGGTCAAGGTAATACTTTGAGGTCAAATGTCAAAACAAAATGTTTGATAGTAAAAACATGCGCTTGTTTGAGCTCTAACTACCCAATGATTTGAATGGTTTTGAAATACCTTGGCACAAATGTTAACCTATATAAGACGTTGTGTTAACCTATATAAGACGCGCGCAATATCCAGATGGTTACATTAAAGATCAAGGTCATACTTCTAGGTCAAATGTCAGAATAAAGCGCCTCCTTGTTGCATATCGTGTCCGCTCTATAACGTCTGAATGATTCAAATGTTTAATTTAACTTCCCATGTCCAGACTATGTGTCGCGTACATGACCTACCCCTTTATGCTGGTAGGTCAAAGGTCAAGGTCACAATTCAAGGCCAAATATTAAGTATGTGTATTTCTTTCCCTCTCCATAACTTATAAATGCATTGAAGGATTTAATTTTACGTTAGATTATTATTTTACATGACTAGACGATGTGTAGCGCACATGTCCCATCTTTACCAGTCAAAGTTCAATGTCACAATTTAAGGTCAGATGTCAAATATATGTGAATTGTTTCCGAATGTATTCTTCTGTTTGAATGTCAAGCCCATTTTTCCTCTTACGCAGGCCATTTAATCGGTCAATACATTGTTCTGTGTCAAATACAATACAACTGCAAAGCTCTTCATCTGTGTCAAAGCGGAATGTGGGGGTATTAATCACTTTAAGTTGTAGCTCTACTTCATTACCGAGTAATGGCTAAACATTACGAGTATGTTTCATTCTAACGATACTGTTACGATATTGAGATAAACAAAACACAGGAAGCTGTTCTCTGTTGTAATACCGTTGTAATCTCGAATGTGTTATCTAATTAATTGCTTATAACACTAAACGTTTACAGGTGTGCTATACGTATATGGAGCATTGGTAAGTATTTTAGTTTTGACTATTTTTATTAATAGTGTTTTGTACGCACATATAGAAATGTACGGTATGTGTCAAAAACTAGATAATTAAAATAGTTCATATTCATGTATGAACATGCAACAAGACAATTTTACATGGGTTATGTAAGTTCGTCAAAGAATACGCTAGTACTTTGTACATATTTACAACCACCATGCCGGTGCAACTGTTATAAAATAATGCGTGTTTATGCAGTAATTTCAAAATAAGTATTTTAAAATTAAAATTGAATACATATTTACTATTGACAGGATACGCCGCGATTTATTTTTCCAAGTCTTCCCCTTGACTCTCAAGTGAACTGCACAGTAAATACCGTATGCCATGTAACATACACGGCTTTTCCAGGCGACGGACATGAAACAGAATGGTAAATATTATTTCACCGAAGTGATACAGTTTCGTGTTCACATGTATTACTATTCCGAGCAAGCCATGAGCAGTTTGTGTTAACCATATGCATGTTTAATGGCACAAAAGGTTTGTTGTGCGTTCCATGTGTATTACAAATACTTCCATAAATATGTATTGTAGCATTCATCCAGTACTTTTGACATCCGAGTTGGAGAACTCACATTTGTTTTCATCGTGTGAAGATTGTTCGACAAATGCAACGTGCTATTTAGATGTTGCTTTCCGTCCAACAGCTAAGGAGACGGGCGGCAAAGTGTGCATTGCATTAATTCGAAATTCGTGAGTACCAACAAGTTTTATTTTGTTTCATTTATTATTCACGTATTTACAATAATTCAGAGAGAGTGTACTGAAGTCGTTTATGTTAACAGAAATCACGAGACAATAATTAGAGCAAACACTATTTTCAGAACCGGTTACCAGGGAGAAGATAGGTGTTTCTTCGTCACTGTTCGTAATTCGTCCATATCAAATGGTATTTCAACGTTTCAAAACTTCAAGCTGGTGTAAACGTGGCTTTCACAAGACGTTAATGAACATTTAAACAAACTGCTGTAAATTATAGTTCAATACACTTTTTATTTATATATTTTTAGTTGTAAATCTGCTTTTTAGAATCTTCGGGTTGTCGGTCATTTCAATGTGCCAACAATGGATTCTGTGATGGTCATATTCCTGATAAGCCACAATGCTTCTGTCGAAATAGATTTAATGGTACAAAATGTGAAACTCGTAAGTAGACGATTTTTGTCTTGAAAATGTTCTATATTAAGCCAATATTAAGTGAAAATGTATTTGTATGTGGTGGCTTCATGTGCCTTCTAACGATTTCAATATTATTTTATTAAACTATTTATGAAATATATTATTTTACTATTTCAAAAGCGCTGTTAACAACACAACCACCAATTATTGGACCCGGAACAAATACACCGGTGAGAGTTATGAATATGTTTTTTCTCTATGATAATAGTACAACGTGCATTACGTATCTGAATAATAAACAATAAACAAATTGTTGTTGTTTTTTTGTTTTAGACCGTTTTTCAAAACAATGACAGTGTTCCTATTGCAATGCAGTGCAATATTGGAGAAATGTGTCCGTTTCCGTTTGTTGTTTGTGGGGATAATACGTAAGTCACTTCGTACGGTTTAAGTGTAGTAGTAATAATTTCGCAAAGTAGGAACGAAGAAATGTTTGGATATTTTTGTTTTCATAGTATAAAACAGTTAATATTATTACCAAATAACATTACAGAGACAAATTAAATATGCTTGTAACTTTGGTCTAGAAAATGTTTGACATCTCTGTAGAAGTAGGCGACGTCTTGTATATTGCAGATCCAGTCTTGACGTCGGATATGTTAATCCCAATCTCATTGTTCAAAGCCCAACTGTATCCGACCCCACAATGACACGTTGTGTTCACGGCACAGTTAATGTTACTGCTACAAGTACAGGATATCACAAATTTTGCTTTCAAACTACTAACAATGGGTAAGTCTAGAAGAGTTTGATCAATAAAAAACTATTGTAATATAAGTTTCGTTCAATGAAGATCATCCTTGACTTATTCTTTCCCGGTGGTATTTGTCGTTTTTGGATCTGCACACACTTATCTATTAGCTCACTTGATCCTTCTCAATGTGAGATTTTGTGCTCAGGAATGTTTCTTGGATGGTCTTTTACTAAACTTCTTCAATGGATTTTTCTTAAATAAAAGACCCTGGTTTCCCAACAAAACAACAGTTTAAAATAAAACCAGCACACTGGTATTGTAAGAAACTACTCGCTGGATTTTTCAATATAGTTTTGACAATAATGTTTCTTGAGTAACCTTCTACCAAATTCCTTGAACTCCTTTGCATTCGATAAAACATGGCCACCATGGAGCGGGACATTTTGTCTTTATATGTCTGCATTGGAAACCAACTACTGGATTATGCAATGATTCCACTGAAATGTTCCTTGATTGACCAAATTCATTCAAATCATTTGGATCTGTTAAAAATATAGCGGTCAGCGGGTGGGAATTTTCATTATATAGTATATATAAAAATTGTCAAAACTCAATAGATTGATTTCAAAATACTTTTTACAGAAATGTTCCTTGGTAGACCTTCTACCAAAGCCTTTCAAATTATTTTGATTCGTTAAAAAAAACAAGACCGCCCGAGGACGGAGCAGGTTCCTTATATAATTAATATATAAACATTGGTCATTTGTGAAACTTTAGCGGGGGTCAGGAAATTTAGTAAAAACTACATGAATGAATTGTACATAAATTACTTGTACGCGCATGTGCAACACTGATAAATGTTCTTTGTCGAAAAGTATTGTTGAAGTACGCTATTGTATAAACGTGAGTTTGAATCTTGCAGGAACCGTCAAAAACATTTTCACTGTGGCTTTGTATATATTTTTTCTTAACGTTTCCACCAATACATTGCTGCTAAAAAAACATGTGTGAGGAAAATGAACATTCGTTTGAAAATGTGTTTATTTACGGAAATTACCGTCGACAGAGCATGGTCGCCAGAAAGCGGGTCATGTTCCTTATATGGCTATATTAAACACTTGGAACAATTCGTTTCAGAAACCAATGATTGGATTTCAATAATAATTACAAAGAAATTATCATTTGGTGACTCTAACAAATTTCTAAAAATTGTTTTGATTTTTTGTCTGTCGATCGTGTACTTCGAACATCACCAAACACGCTATGACATGTGTACAAGCCACCATGATTCATTTAAACTGAGCGACCCTCGGCAATTTTTCCCTCTTGTTTTAATGTCCCTGAAGGACTGGCACATAATAGTCGCACCGTCCGGTGCGGTTATCCGTGGGTCCGTCCGTCAGTATTTTCGTTCAATTTCCATAACTTCTGAATGCCCGAATGATGTGAATATTATGTCTTATTATTATTTCACATGACCAGATGATGTCATGTTTACATCACCCATGTTTGTCTGTCAATATTTCTAGGTCGCAATTCAAAGTTTAAAGGCAAATATTTCTCTGGAACATAAGTTTACTCGTGCATGAAAGGATTTCAAATAACTTGGCAGATATGATCACCGTCATGTCGTGGTATGTTGTCAAATCTAATATTTAATATTTGTGCCCGGGCCATGTATGTTATATGCAAAGAATCTCTTGGAATAAAATGATCACCATCATTAAACAATGTGTTCCATGCAAGAACATCTGTTCATCCAATATCGCATTTAAGGGTAAAATACACGTATAAAAAATGATTGTTTTGTAGGAAACATAAGGTGGTCCAATTTGGTAGGATTAAAAAGAAATAAATGACTTGCCTGCTGAAATGATCATTATAAGACGGTTTGTACCACACAAGTGTCATGTCTTAAGTGGAAAGGTCACTGTTCGGGGTAAAATATTTTTCCAGATCATATGTTGTACACTTTGTATTTATGTTAAGCCTTGTTTACTTATAAAGGTCACTTTCTCACTCAAAACAGTGTCCTTTGCCTAGAACTACACTGCAATCCTCCTTATATGAAACAAAACTGTATGTGGGGGATATTTATCACATTAAGTTATAGCTCTTGTAACTTCTGCCTCCTGAAAATATTATTATTATTATGCTTGAATTATAATTATAGTTTTTGTATGATTTATTCTTACTTTCATTGTTTTTATTCTTCTTCAACGAAATGTGTGTGTGCAAATCCTCCTACGCAAAATAAATATTTTTTGGCGTACCTTTGTTCACCAGAGTTACAGCTCTTGGTTGTTTTTATTATTTTGAATGAAATTGTGTCTGATTGTCTTTTATCTCACTCCTGATTAGTTATGATGATGTGCGTACATAAATATTTTGACGTACCTTTTTTCATCAGAGTTATTGCCCTTTGTCGTTTTCATTATTATTTCTAGTATGAAGAAATCGTGTGTGCGCAACTTCTCCTACGTTTATTGTCGGATCGTCTTTAATCTTTAACAGATGATTACTTATGATTTGAACATGTGGGTAAATAAGTATTTTTGATGCACGTTTTTTTCACCAGAGTTATTACCCTTCGTCGTTTCCATTACTATAAACAGTAAGTAGAAATTACCGTTTCTCATAGCGCCTTCATTTATATACCGATATCATACATATTAGGTAGGTACGTACCATGCATGTACTTCAACCCTTCAGTGGGGTTTGGGTCACTGGGGTCAAGGTCCAGGTTAAAAATAGCGTTTACTTTCTTTTGCGATTGTGCATTCATTTATTTGCAAATGTACATTTTGGTATGTGCATACCTTGCATAGACCTCTACCCCTAAGTGGGGTTTGGGTCACTGTGGTGAGGGTCACTATGGCTGAAACTAGCCTTTACTTCTTTTTGCCATATTGCCTTCATTTATTTTTGACATCATACATATTTCGTATGCGTTGCATGGACCTCTACCCTTCATTGGGGTTTTGGATCACTGGGGTCAAGGTCAAGGTAACTTTTCGGCCAAAGCAGTTGTTTAAGCTGTTCATGATGGGTCAGTGAAACAGATGCTATATTTTAACATCGTCTGTGTTATAATGCCTTTGGCCCATACCCATGCATTGTAACGAAAACCAGACATGTGTCCACGGACACGGATGCCACAGAATGAGGTAAGTAACTCGTAGGCTAAATTGAATCCATGGTTTTCAACCGTCTTCATTATCTGATAGTCTGAAAGAAATCCGACTATAGATATACGATTTTAATTGAAGACTAACCATACAGAAACACATTACAAACAGCAATAATTCTCGTAGGAAGCAGTGCTCACTAAAATCGTTAACAACTATCTACACATTTAAGTCATTAATATCCGAAAGTTTGACAACATTCTTACTATCCATAAAAGGAAATGTTGAGCATACACGATTTGATGTAACAATAAGGGAACATATGCCCTCAAAAATTGTGGGGGAATAAAAGCATTGTATATAATAACAATAAGGATTAAATAATATTACATCTTTATTACGCCTGTAACAGTATGATAATGTAAGGATGAGCACAACCCAATAATACATTATTAATGCCAGGTAACTGTTTTGTCGTTGGTGACAGCTTCTGTGTTGAAACATGCCCTCGTCAAGAAGAGACATTCGACGCTCGCCGAGGAAAATAATCTCTAGTTTACTAACTATACTTTCGCACACGCTTTTATGCCATTGATAGCATTGAAATCACTCTTAGAAAGGATTTAATCCTGTGATTTTTTGACGTGGTGTTGCCTCCCTCTGTCGAGCATAGTTTGCCGGCATACGCCGCATCATGTGACAAGCCTTGTTTTATTATTATTTCCAATTGATTTTAGCACGATAGAAGATGAAATGTGTCGAACGATTCACGCCATAGGTGAGTCTCAGTGCAGTTATTTTCTAAATTAAAACAACTGTTAGATATGTTTTAAATTCCAACTCAAGTTTAACTCTATACTTGTTGATGTGTGTTTATATTTATACTTTAATTCACCATTTTTTAACTTCAAACTAATTGTATTATATGCATATGTTGAACGCCTATTAATGATATTTATATGTCCACATTTGTAGGTGGGACATCTGAACAGGTTGATGAAGTAAGTTGGTTTAGTTTTTATATATAAATACATGTTTTTGTTGTATTAACACTCCGAAGCGTTGTTGTTGTTATACGTCCAAATCGAAGTGTGAAAGACACCCTTTAATGTAATTTTAATGATTTCTGTAACACTTGAATTATAAGTTTGGGTAAAGTTAGCAGAATAATAGAATAACTCCAGCAGAATGGAAGAACAACTCCAGCCGAATAGCAGAACAGCAGAACAACTCCAGCAAAATAGCAGAACAACATTAAAGATACAAAAATGTTTGATGACTCGAAAGAATTGTTACAGTTATTTCAATAATGACTGTTAGTTAATCCTTTCAGTCTGTTGATGAAAGACTTCAGCAAAATATCACTTTTGTCCTGGTAATGTTGCTTTGCCATTTTACTGGAGTTATTCTGCTATTCTACGGTTGTTATTCTGCTATTCTGCTGGAGTCATTCTGTTATTCTGTGATTCTTCTAACTTGGTTTAGTTCTGCTATTATATCTGCTGTTCTTCTAAAGCTGTTCTTTTAACAGACTGATTTAAAGTCATTAAGCAATAATGGTAACATGTGTGTCGAGTCTTAGGCTACTTTAAATGTCATACAGATGCGAGGTTAAATGCTAGTCTCCTGGAGTTGTTTTGTTATTCTGCTATTCTGTTGCAGTTGTTCTGCTATTCTGCTAATATCACAAACGCATTATTTGAACCATATGTCTTTTAGACGAAACCACATTTCCTTGATCCAACAATAGCCCGAGGTGCAATTATGGCCTGCTCCTACACAAAAGATCTACATGTTACACTATATTACACTGACGGCGACTCATTTGGATTCACAGACCAATGGTATTACAATAGTGATGAATTGCTATGATTCCGGAAAACGGATTAGGAGATCAGTTCAGTTTTACTTATTATTTCAGAAGTTAAGTTTTCGGCACGTATTCAGAAATAATTACATTTATTTTAAGGTTGAAAGTTTAGTTGAAATTGTTAATGAACAAACATGAGTTTTTGTTTAGTTAAAGTAAGAGAAATAATAACATATACACTTTTTTGTCCTGAAAGCCGTTTATTCGACCATTTAATTTTAACATGCGTATGCCCAATTCAATATTTATGGACTTTACGAATGTCAAAAGTAAACATCCGCTAAAAATAATATTATTAGATATGTTTTGTTTCTATAAGTCCAAAATTAGAATATGCCAGCAATCCAGGCGTTGAAGGACTCCACATTTTCCCCGTCGAGCACAACGGAGATCGCTGTGAAAGTGAGATAACGTATAAAACATCATCTGAGGCGCAAAACACAATAGAAACGTCGCTATGTTTCAAACTTTCGCTTCCAGGGTAAGTGTTTTTTTGTTGGTAAGATTTTATCAACTACTGATTTAGGTGCAGTAGCATTATATTTTATGTTTATCTTTGTCATGTCAGTACAGTCAGCAGTGAAGTTATTTATGAAAATACTGAGCACGTGCCAGTGATATGAGTAATACACACATCACCGATTGGAAACTAAAGTTGGTCGCACGACGCGTTCAAGTATATATTTTATTTTCGATAAATATTACGTCATTCGATAGTCAACTAGGTATATATTTGTAGACAACATGTGTTTTACACTTTTGGAAAACACACTAAACTATTGAACGCTATTTTCAAGCAAACCTGGCGAAGAACGGTGCATTTTATGTCGAGATGATGGAAATACGTTAATCCACGGTACGTGGTGTAATAGTCCAGTAGTAAAATTATACAACATGTATTGATTTACCGTTTTATTTATAAATCAATTTACTAGTACTATTTACTTATTTTAAGCATTTCAGCCACCAATGCACAGATTTCATAATTATATGTATTATAATATACAATGTGTTATATATAAAAACGATTGTTTTATGGTATGGTCTATATTTTGCAGATACACATCCCTGTAAGGGAATTACATGTTTGGGTAAATCTGTATGTGTTGCCAACCTGCAAACCAAGACGGGAACGTGTGTATGTCCTCAGGGAAGATCAGGAATCAATTGCTCTCAATGTAAGACTTTTCTTCGTGATAATGGTAATAGTTGAAAAGTGCAATTGCTGAATTGTTAGCCCTGTTGATAAAGAGCATATAGTCCTTGACAGCTAGAAGGTGCTATCAGCCTTCTGTTCACATATGTTGATGATGCCTTCTAGCTTTCAAGGGACGATACTATATTGAATCACCTAATATTTAGCATTTATATGGACTCAGTTCGCACATGTATAGCGCGTCTATGTTTCTTTAAATATATAGTAACAGTTCCAAGCCATCTCCCGGGAGTATCCGGAGCACCGAATATGACAACGGATGCTCCACATTTTGATGGTACTGCTGGATTACCAAAGACGGTTGAGTGCACAGGCGGCGTACCAAGCTTGTTAAACATTCCCTACCATGGGGCGGCAAATAAACCGTAAGTATCGGAATACGGATAAAAACTTTTGCTTGACACATTGCACTAGTATTATATATTCTGTGCATGAAACAGTTCGTATGTCTGGACAACGGTCGAAAATGTTTAACACCTGAATTTAAACATGTACAATATATGGGAAACAGTAGAACATATCATTATATTAATACTTAATTTATAGAGTTAGGTGACAATATAGTGTTATTCACTTGTGAGTCATTAAATATGATGTGCTTCCGCCGCGGTCAATATTACATTCTACGGTGAATATCACATACTATTATATGGCCATCTAGGCAATAACTGTTCAATTATATGATCACTGTATCTACAACGTAAAATTTAAATACTAGTAGCTGACTCGTACATGTAGTTTTTGTATCCGAACAAGTTGTTAAAGAATTGAAAATATCTGCATTGTAAAAGATGAAGAAATATAAAGTATGATGTTTGAAATAAGCAGTTAATGCACAATAAACTTTACACAAACATAACGCATGTATCAAAACCGTGGGTCGTTCTAATAGCGGAAATATCAAATATATTCTGATTCGCCGGCCACTGCCTAGACCAATGAAATTGTGCTTACTTATAAATTATATAATACTATGCAATATGGACATTTGTTTGAATGACATATTCATTAATAAAATGTTATGTTGTAGACCAATTGAAGCCAGTTGTGGCGTGCTTAGTACCCTTTCCTCAGAAATTGTTTCAAAAAATCAGGAGTCACATTCACTTGTTACAAATGTTACTGGTCCACCTGGTCAATACAGATGCAACATTGATAGCAACTATCAAACAACAGCAGATGGAACTATAAACGGGTATGTTTTTTTAGATTTAAACTTCTTGCAACAGTTTGTTCTTTACCTCTTGTTGACGTTTTGCCTGTCCTATTACCATAAATTCTGAATATATGTTTACATATTAAAGGCAATTTTACTACGTTTAAAAATTGTTAATGATTATGATAATAAAAAATATGAATTTAAATGTGTGGAAATACATGTTTAGTTAGTGAATGAATAACTATACTCTACCTAAATATACTATACATCACTACAACATCGTTTTGTTATTGTAGAACAAACGTTGACGAGCTATGCTTCAGTATTGAGATAAAAGGTAGGATTAGTTCGCTAAAATAATGCAGAATGATTATTACGGTCAACATGCAATAATGTAGATAAATGTATATACCTCCATACAACAATACTGTACTATTGTTCCGATTCCTTGTTAATCATCCTTGTTTACAATTTCAGGTCAGCAAGCTTATACAACCCACGTAAGTCGCTATATTGTGAATTATTGTTTTCCAAGTGATGTAACTATGTACCGAATTCCAATCTGTACTTCAGGACTACAAGTTAATGGACATATATAATAGCACGTGTAGTCTTTTATTTAGGCAAGGGCAATTATCAGTACACAAAATGTTTTCAACAATACTGGATGTATGCAAAACTTTACATATACAGTTACTGGTTCGCTCTTGACTCACCTACGCATGATTAGTATCCCACATGCATGTATTATCCTGTTTTAAGCTTTTGGTATGCCCTAACAAAGTAGGAGGCATTAAGCATCGCACTTGTCCGTCAGTTCGTACGTCGGCATTTTTTGTGGACTCAAATCCTCTTTAACTGATTGGCGAATTTTGCTCACACCTTAAGAGCCTCAACATGTAGGGGATTGTAAAGGAAGGAATTCAGGCTGCGAAAAAGTGTAACAGAATTATGGCCCTTTGTCATGTATTCCTACTATAGAATATATACTTTCTGACGTTTTGTGGACTCAATTCCTCTTTAACTGCATACCGGATTTAGCTCAAACTTTTACAGCTGAAGAAACTCAAAGGGGCGTATCGACGGCTAAGACGGTATAATATTTTCACAAATTAAATTAAATTGTATAAAGTATTCATTAAACGATTGCAAAACATGGGTCTCGTTTTTATAAACAAACAGTCAAGTATTTTATATAGGCCCGGCTAGCTTAGTTGATAGAGCGCTGGACTCTCAATGCGGGGTTCGTGAGTTCGTGTCTCAACCATGCCACATAACTTGTGCGGGAATTGCTCATAAAACTATTGTTACGGCCATTCTATCACTACCTCTGATTCAACTAGGGCAGTACTCACCGTGACACTTTTCGCGGGCTCGGGAAAAGTATTATTAGTTGTAAAATCGATACGAATGAAATGTACATTAAACAGAATGTACCGCTATGCACATGCTCTATTGATAACTGCAGTTTAGCGTAGGAAAGTTTTTAATGAGTTCAAGTCCTGCTGAAACCGTGCATCGACAAAAATGTTGGCATTGTGTATATGTTTTTCTTAACGATTCCATCAATATAGTATTTCTGCTACAAAAATATATTCGTTAACAATGGGAATATGTCTTGTTTAATACGTGTCTATGTTTATGGAAAATACCGTTGATACGCTCGTTTAATGTATAATTGACCGTAAAGGAAGGAATTCTGGCTGTTACCAAATTTTGCGCAAATATTGCCCTTTGTCATTTTGCCACTATACACATTATATGAAATCAATACGTCCCAAATTTTGTTGGACACAAATCCTCTTTAACTGCTTGGCGAATTTTGCTCAAACTTTAACTGCTGAAGAATAATAATAATCGGATAGGAAGAAAATTTGACTGCCACCAATTTTGGCAGAAATGTGGCCATTTGTCGTTGATTCCACCATAGGGTAAATAATTCCTGAAATTGTGTGGGCTCAACTCCTCTTAACTGCTTACCGGATTTTGCTCAAACTTTCACAGCTGAAGATCCTTAATGTATAGGTGATCGTAAAGGAAGGAATTCTAGCTGTCACCAATTTGTGACGTGGGGGGGGGGGGGGGGGGCATCCATGTCTGTGACACATCGCTATGTACCGCTATGCGCATGTGCACTATTGATAAATGTAGTGTAGCGTAAAACAGTTTTCATCCATGCAATTTTCTGTTTTAGTTACAGACTAGATTTTTGCCTCCAACACCTGGTGAAAATTCGACTATATTGTGTGAAGTTGGTGTTACCTGTCACATTACTGTACGAACAGCAGTATCTGTCTCAGGGAACTGGTGGGTGAAGCTTGTTTATATTTGTATGCGAATACTTGTTTTTACGATTAAAACGCAAGTGCTTAACAGTCTATCATCTATCAGTGTAATACATTTGCAGTAGCGTATACTAGGTCGAAACATATACGTATATACTTCGTCTGACTCGGGGAAATGGTGGGTGAAAAGTGTTTATATTTCTATTTGTGTAGTTATTTATACAAATACCAAGCACGTGCTTCACAGTCTATCGTCTATCAGTGTAATCACTTGCAGTAACGTACACTACTCGAAACATATACGCTCGATAACTATTACTCAGTGACCAGATCCGAGAATGCGGTGATGGATTACCGGGATTTCACGTATTTGACACAATGCCTGTCGACGGACAATGTTTGACCGACGTTGGCTACGCTACACAAACCACACCTGGAAAAGGACTCGCGTGCGTGAAAACCAGGTAAGGAAGACACATTTGAATTTCGCCTAATGAATATTACTATCATTACGTAATTTCGTACTTTATTCACATTGATGCAACAAATAAATTGTTACCAGCAATTAGCATATGCGAATAATCCATATCAACAATATGAAGACTATAGAGAGAGAGAATAACTTTAGAAAAATTATTCCACCTTCGTACTTAATTTGTCTATAATTTTACTTTTCAGTACTTATGTTGAGGAAAGACAATTTGTCATAGAGTCAAGAAAGTTGGCAGGTTCGAAATGTTTTCCCTTAGTCTTAATTATGTACATGTGATCATTGTTTTTATCATCAGTAGTAGTATAATTAGTATTAGTATGTTGAATTGAATATGCACATTTACAAGTAAAAATAAAATAAAATTCAATGTGCGTTGTTTTAAGAATTGGAGTTTGGAGAATGTCAGAAGCTTCACTGCATGAATGGAGCCAAATGTGTTTCGACATTGTCAATCGCGACTTGCAACTGTCCTTTAGGATACAGCGGCAGAGAATGTGAAACAGGTAAGCGTTCAATAAAGATAATTCTTTAGATATGTATGTGTGACATGTTTTTTCATGTTTCGTTCCTTGTTTCTACTCCATTGGCATTTAATGTTTTTGTTTAATTTCGTGAATCTGATCAAAATCAATATTTTCTATAATTATGCTTAAGCAACGTTTATATTAACTTGTGGTCCACAAACATATTAAACCTGCTGTCAGTTTTGTCTTGTCATAGACATAAATGAGTGTGAGCCATCACCGTGTAAGAATGATGGGACTTGTTCACAAGGGGTCAATTCCTATCGGTGCACGTGTAAAGATGGTTTTATTGGCACAAACTGTGAAACAGGTATGATAAAACTTACATGTGTACGGTATCGAAACGGTATATTCAATGCCTTTGTTTGACTTTGCACTTTATTTATCAATTAATTAATATCAAGAAAAAACTTGACAGTTTCAAGTTTGATATTGTAAATTGCATGTCGAGACTGCTGAAGTCGCGTGTCTTGTATTTTTTTGCATTGAGGTATGCCATTATAATTTATTTACATTTCATATCGCATATTTAAGTTAAATTTTAATTAAAATAATGTATATTAAATATTGTTATTACCGTCATATGATTGTATTCAATTGTTTGAACATCTTTCCAGATATAAATGAATGTTTATCGTCGGTTTGTGAACATGGGGGAACGTGTCATGATCTGATTAATGGCTTTAATTGTTCGTGCAAGATTGGCTTCACCGGAACACACTGTCAAACAAGTATGTGATTCCGCAAATTGTTCAGTTTTTTGTTCAAAGTTTCAATTGATGATATATATTTAATATGTACAATTTATTATGACTGCAAATGTTTTCTTTGTAAATCATCATACATATAGTTCTAAATACATTTGTCTAGCCTCTAATTGGCTTTTGTGTTCTGCAACTGATAGCATGCTGTTTGGAAATACAATGCATTATTACAATATACATGTATTAACAGGTGTATATAAATACTAGAAAAGCACATCAGGTAATTTATCATACCACTATGCTGAAATCGGGATCATACAGAGGTGCCTGATATTAAACTTTTTCATATTAGGTCACTAGCGTTTATATCAGTCAATGTTTGAAGGTACGTCATATTACTCGGAATCAACTATAAAGTCAACATTTGCAGTAAAAATGAACAGATTCAACGAAACAGACAATTTAATACCAAGAACGTACATAGTTTATTATTTGTAATCGTCATAAATCACAAACACGTTATTTTTTTTTAATATTTACATACAGCCGACGTTGGTAGTGATATGACGTCATGAATGAAACGATAGATCACCCATACATAATTATTTCAATACATTTCCAATGAATGCACTAAATGGCACTAAACTGCACAGGATCAGTTTATGTTGAGCCTAAAAAATTTTACCAAACATTAAACACGCTCTAGTCAATACTGACACGCTCTTGGATATGTCAGTTTCAAATCACAACTCCAAAATGGCGTCTCCAAATTTAAATTCGGTGTTCTCCGATAAAATTGATGTATTCGTAGTGAAAGCAGCTCATTTATCATTACGAAATGTTAATAAAAGATATTATCCAGTGAACGTTTGTAATATATCAGGTTCGGCACGAATAAGCAAGCCTCGCCGTAATATTATTATAAGACTTACCTGATATATTACACAAGACCAGGCAGTAACCTGTTATTCTCTATGTACCTATATGTGAAAATGTTGACAAATGTACAGCCTCATATTAATCAAAAAAAGCTCCAAACTCTACATAATGGGTGCTAAGCTGCAAGTGTAAATACGGGTGCAGATAGTTGTTTTCTAAGGGCGCCAATTGAGTGTAACGAGGCAAAACATGCTTTGTTGGGATTATACATTAAATTATTATTAAAGTAATTTTATACGAAATGTCTTTCCAAACCAATTCCATATCAATGCATATTTTTTGTGAATATGCATCATGACGAAACAAGCAAGTAAATGTAATCATGTTTCTTGTTTCAGACATTGACGAGTGTAATTCCTCGCCGTGTCAACACGGAGGCAGCTGCATTGACAGGGTTAACATATACGAGTGTCTTTGTACCAGCGGCTATGCTGGGCTAAACTGTGAAGTGGGTAAGGCAAAACCGTCTTACAAAATACATATGGAATTGC
Source organism: Congeria kusceri (assembly GCA_027627225.1). Lineage (NCBI taxonomy): Eukaryota > Metazoa > Mollusca > Bivalvia > Myida > Dreissenidae > Congeria > Congeria kusceri. The sequence continues at coordinate 64,739,847 of CM051028.1, forward strand.
ATCAGTATTATTTTAAACCATCCATTCTGGTAGTAAACTGTTTTGTTCCGCAATGTGTGTTTCTCAAAACATGTTTAATACAGCGGTCTGCGCTGATTTATTTAATATCTACACACGGAATAATATTTAAAAAAAAGTTACACTTACAATGTAAGTACATTTGCATTTATTTTGTCATCTCTGATTAATGTACGACCTTTTTCCAATATTAGAAAATTATAAAAACATTTTTATGGTGCGTGGATTAAAACATGCTTCTACTACCGTTTTTTTTTTATTTTATACAGACATCGCTAACCAATCTCACAATAGTATCATAACTCCAAACGAATCGGTAGGTACCAGTTTTGGTGAATTTATATTCGTTCGTTATTTTCCGATAGTTTTACTCAGCCTGACATATATTTTCGAAAATATGCAATGCATTCGGCGTTATTGCTCAAGATGACATTCGGAAATTACAATTTTCAGAATCCCCCAGTGTTCATGAGTTCATTTCCCCAGCAACTGAGGTGCCCAGTTAACAGCACATGCAGCGTCATCCTGCTTGTGAGCGGACCAAAGGGAAACATGTATGCACACGAACTAGTTTCTTATTTAAAACTATAATTTACACTGATGTTTATAATTGCGTGCTGTTAAGCATGCGTGTGTTCACGTATAGACGCACAGTATAGTCATGTTGTCTTTTAATGAACGCTGTTGGAATATATTATTAACCTGCATATATGCCCTTCATTTGATTTGTTGTTAAGTAATATCTATGTTGACTGCCAAACCCATTAAATTATCACCATTTTAATTTAAAATTCAGTCCAGCCGTTCGAAACGGGATTAATCCGCCTGAGCTCTTCATTCCGACACCTATCACAACTGTAAAGACCTGTGTGAACAGAAGCTGTATCTTTGAGACTCGGGTCACTTTCAAGCCGTCAACAGTTGGACAATTCCGTTACTGTGTTCAAACCACAGACTCTCACATGTAAGGCATATTGATACAAATGCATTATGTGTTTTGTATTAAAACCTTAACATTTAGATGTTTAGTATAGTCGGCTAAAACATTACATTATATAGTGTTTTGCATATGGAAAACAATTTAATCACTTTACAATAGGTTTTGTGGCCGCTGAGTAACGACTGAATCTGTACGTGTTCCAGCACATGTGCTTAGAAATTGAACATTGGTAACTTGTGAGTTTCTTTGCTGCTGATGTAAATGGACTCTCAATGTCTTCTAAATTGATTGGGTTGTGTTTCAGGGTAAATGCAGATGAGAAATGCTGTAACATAGGTAAGAAACGAAAATAACAGAATACACAGTAGCATACATAACAAACATGTTAATCACAGCACAATGCAAAAACATGTAATAAGGAATATTGTAATAATTCACATACATTCGCACTGGTTTTAATTTTTCAAAAGATTTTATGTAAGTAATGCATATTGACAGTAATAAACAGTTATGTGAATTTGGTTTAGGTCTTAATGTTCCTTCCGTTCATTAACACCAACGATGTATAATTATATAATTTCAGAATCATATTTAACCGTAAGTATTCAGCTACAGTGTTTTTAGTATTTTTTATTGTATAAAAGAATGAGAGTGTTATTACTAACAAAACGGCATGCCAATCGCGACACCTACTTGGACAACAAACAGACTGAAATAGTGTTTGCTTTTTAATATATACATCTACGTTTTTCCTGGTAACATTTCACAACAAAGTATATCAATAATTAAATACAGATGCAATACCGCATGCGTTGTATTTTCAATATACTTCTTTTTTAAACAAAATTAATTCCATTGAACTTGCCTTTGCTACCTAACAGACTGAGCCACCGAGTAACTTCAGAAGCCCTCCGAATAACTCTACGATAGCGTGTACACCGGGCGCTCTTTGTCATTACGTAGTAGAAACACGCAATCCCCCAGGACATCCTTGGTATGTCATCCAAACAAAAATATAGTAAACACTTTTGAAATAAAAATAGACACTTTCAAAATAAAAATAGACACTTTTGAAATTTGAATATACACTTTGAAATATTAATAATGTAGACACTTTCGACATATAAATAAAGTAGATACTTTTGAAATATAAATTAATATACATAAAAAGACGCTTTCAAAATATAAACAGACACTTAAGAAATATAAATAAAAATAAAGTAGACACTTTAGTAAGGTAAGGAATAAACATTTTCGAAATATAAATAATTAGACACGTTCGAAAATAGTAGACACTTTTTGAATATAAATAAAGCAGACACTTTCGAAACAAAAATAAAATAAACATGTTATTTTGATCAAAACTGCGTTGTTAAAAAATGTTCGGCATGTTCAAATATATAAAGTTACTGCAAAACAACTAAACTAAAGCTAATATTAATACGACTGAAAATGTATTACTAATGCTTTCAATATAAAATGTAAATGTATTGGAAATCCATGAATGATGATCATGTGAAGATATGTATTGTTATATTGCAGCACACCAGATTTGGGAAACACAGACACAAACGTGCAAGTTCGTCAAAGCCTACCAGTTGCTTCTGCAGAAGTTTGCAAATATGACGTGTTCTATTACCCCAACACAACACAAAATGGATCAAGACAGATTTGCCTTAAGTACGTTTATTACACAATGATAAGCATGCTCTCATCAAGTATAACAAAGTCTAGTTTCGCAAATAAAGCATCGATGTTTTTTCTAGATCACATTCAAGCCTGAACCAGTTTCTGAACCAGTTTCATCATGACGCAAGATATCCATTGTTTAATACAATGAAAGCAGAAATGGCTAACTTGCCCATTATTTAGTTTGTTATGTTATACAAGAACAAAGTAGTATGTAACATTCATTGAAACATCTCAGTTTAACAAATTATGTTGTATTGCATCATGATGGATTTAAGTGAAGTAAAAAAACATAAACGAAATTAAGCTCTTGCTGAAAACGCGTTTACATAGTTATCAGACTATATGCAGTAAATTATGAAAACCTATAAAAAAAATAACAACGTTTCTTAGGTAAAATAGATTTCTGAAAAGTTTGATTATAATATATTACTTTACAGGACTGAAGAGAGGCCAAGGGCTGAAAACTTCAGTTGCACCAACATTAACCTTCAGCAAAATCAAGGTAAAGACTTACAAAACTAATGACTGTATGTGCAAATGATAGCGGGACAGTAGGAATACCATGTTTCGAGCCAAGCATGATAGACTTCATCTTTATCCAACACTCACATAATAATCTATTAATCCTATTTGCTGTCATTTTCGAAATAATAAGCGCAATATGGTGTTCTGATGCGTAGGAATTAAACCACGAGGGCGGTAGCCCAAGTTGTTTAATAGCCGTGCATCATAACGACACAAACAGAACGTATTAGGCGTATCATATTTTACATACTCGACATATTTATTTATGAGGTACATGTCAGTAAAACCATCTTCGTTTCGTCGATAATGTTTTGCTGTTTTGAATGGTATTCTACGAATTTATCTTGTTGTGGAATCAACATATTTCCCCCATATTTAACTGATCGATATTCTGTTCCCTTTCATAGGTTCTGATCAACTTTGTAGAGTGCAGTGTGTTAGCATCAAATAGAGTAAAAAGAAATCATATTTGAGGCGTGTCGTGGGAAAACCGGGCTTAATGCATGTGCGTAAAGTGTCGTCCCGGATTAGCCTGTACAGTCCGCACAGGCTAATCCAGGACGGCACTCTCCGCTTTTATAGTATTTTCTGTTTCATGGAAGTCTTTTCTAAACATAAATCCACTGTAGACGAAAAGTGCAGTCCTGGATTGACCTGTGCGGACTGCACAGGTTAATCTGAGACGACACTGCCTCACATGCATTAAGCCTGGTTTTCCCGCGACATGCCTGATGTGTATTTCACATGTAACGATCAAGCATCCTGTAAAGCTAACGTAGATGAACATTGAAAGGGGTTTGTGATCAATTGTTAAAGTGTCTAGAACAAGACTGTGCCATTTACTGTACATTCGTGTCTATTTAAAGAATGTAATGTTATTCCACAATCTCTCTTAGCACGCAGTATTTGTTCTGTGCGTCGGCGATATGCAGCCATTATGTATGCATATGATGAAAACGCGCTTTATTTTACATAAATAAATATTCGAGGCGTGTCGTGGGAAACCCGGGCTTAATGCATGTGCGTAAAGTGTCATCCCGGAGTAGCCTGTGCAGTCCGCACAGGCTTATCATAGACGGCACTTAAGCTTATCCGGGACGACACTTCACGCACATGCATTAAGCCCGGGTTTCCCACGACACGCCTCATTTGTAACATATATGCATCTTAGTGTGCATCGCAATTCTACATCGTTTGAGACGTATGACTTTTTTTTTTCTTCTAATGTTAAAAGCAATCATTGTTTTGCAATTTAATTGTTGCAAATTACAAATTCGTGGCACTTGAGTTATTGCACTCGCGATAATCTTCCGATCTACAAATAGCGAGTACATAATAATGATTTAAAACTATTAATAGTATTTAGCTCATGTTTATACGACAGGTTGTTATTTTATCGATTTACTGGTGGCAATGGATGACTTACAAATCGCAATAGTCCTTTAAATGCTGTTGAGGGTGTGTATTGGGTGTTGAAATATCTGACATACAAGCATACAGGTTTTGTTACAGGTGAACAGTCAACTGCTTGTACCAAGCTTCGTTGTATGAACGGCGGATTCTGTGACTCGTCCGGCCAAGCTCCGAAATGTTGTTGTCGCATTGGATTTGGAGGCAAAAATTGTTCGTCGGGTAATTTGCTACGTGCTCATTATTTTCGACAGTGCGATGTTTGCGCACAAAATACCACACAGAATAAAGAAATCCCATAGACTTTAACAAAGTTCGAAACAATAATACAAATCACGCATGATATGTAGCGTTAGTACTTTATGAGACTTAACCTAACTGTGTTGTCTGTATAATTGTGTTGTGTTTCAGTGAAGCCATGCTCAATATCAGCCATTGCGACAGAAATACAATGCGATCGCGCCAAACCGTGCATCATCCAGTTCCTCACAACGGGAAGGTATCGCTATTTCATTAAAAAAAGAACACATCACCAATTAGTGTTTGTACACGTTCATGGGTCTCTATGTGTTCGCCTGTCAAGCTTTGTCTTATGGTTTTTACTGATGTCACATACCTGCAGAGGTTCAAATGTCATATGGTATTTTACTAATATCATATATCTGCAGTGCGTTAGAGCCCAGAAGTGTCGTTTAAATGTCATATGGTGTTACATGTATATTAGTTTCTTATATCTGCAGTGCGTCGAAGATTAGCATTGTGGTTCAAATGTCATATGTTGTTATATTATTAGCATATATCTGCAGCGCGTCAAAGTCCAACATTGCGGCTCAGATGTCATATGGTGTTCTACTAATATCATTTATTATGCCACTAGTGCACATTTACGTTGAAGGTGATGACCCAATATTTTTAAGCGTTATTATACCACTGACAGATAACACAAATTAACTCCTCCCACTTTCTGTAATATCATGTCGATGACTGATAAAACTTTTTAGCTCCGCCCACATTAACGATTGTCATGCTACTATGGCACGTGCAATGATTCTTCAGTCCCGCCCACTTCACGGAACTACTTTTTGTAAGAATGGAACTTCGTTTACGTCGTTAAAATGTACACAAAAAAGAATATATCTATACAGTGACAACATTTTATTTCACAAAAATAATATTATAATTTACTGGAACAAAAGATTCAAACATTATTCAATTGACAAGAATTTAGTCATTACGACAAATAAGCATTATAACAGTAAGTCTTCAGCATGGAAAACCTGTCAATAAAATCTTCAAAAGCTGATATTTTTAAGAGCTGGAAAAGATATCACAAAAGTTTAAATTCATGAATTTGATGACATTTTGTGCCTGTTGATTTTATCTATACAGAAAAAATAGCGAATAATATGAAACCAAATCACTCAGACCATACATTTTAATTTCAATTGAAAGGGACTGCAAAGTAGCTAATGTTTAATCACTACCTATACACAATTACATAGGTTCAGGGAAACCATTGTAAGTTACAGTGCTGTGTAAGTGTAAGTCTTATAAAGGAACAAGCTACTAAAATCATGTTTTTGTGTCACTTTAATACAAATGCACTGTTTTAGAAAAATGCTATCATGAAAAGTTATTTTAAACACACAACTGAATTTAAATGTTCTAATCATACAAAATCAAACAATCTAGCCACGTAGCAATTTAACACTAATTTTTATTTTCAAAAGTTAAAAGTAAAAAAAACATGGTTTAGGAATTTTTGGTCAATTCAAAAGAAACTAAGGGAAATGATGCACAAGTCCTACGGATGGCAAAACTATTCGAATATTCGATTGAATGATAGCCATTCGAATAGTAAAAAACCCATTCAAATAATCGCAAATTTGTATTGCATTTTAAAAACCAATAATTTCCCGAATGTAGGAAGTCTTTTCTGTCAACTTAAATGTAGTATTTCACCAGTAGATACCTAATACCGTGTGTTCATTATTATGGCCCCGTGTCACTAGTGGGTCAGACCGATGGATAATGAATACACGGGACAGTGTTAGTCGCCACCCGCGTCTGGTCGCCTGAAATACAAAGTTGCATACGACCAGAGATCTAATTGTTTATTGATGGATCTTTGATAAGACATTAGGAAACCATAGCTGTTAATAGATAATTACAACTTGCGTTAAGACTTGTGAAAGGAGTAACAACAAACAAATTGCATAAGTGCGTTCACACATTTAGCAGTCATTTTAGTTGAGAAACATTGCTCAAATTTGCTGATAAACTATGCTTATCGGACCGTTTCCATACTGATAAAAATGTGTAGTGTTATTCAAACGTTTTTGATTAAAAGAACAATGAAAATGGGTTCTGTCGTTGTTTATGCTTTTATAGTGTGCATACTGTGCATTAATTAGGAAGTGCAATTTGTTAATTAAAATATGATAGTACTGACTAATCAGTACAACAATGTCTTTACAAGACTAATAATTATGTCCTTGGCAGTTAGACCACAAAGTTCAATATAGTATATACGAATATATGCGAATATTCGAAAATTCAATTGATTGAAAAAGCGAATATTCTAATACCGATTTTGGTATTCGATGCAATCCCTATGCACAACCAATAGAAGAACATGAAATTGAAAAAATATACATGATGGTCAACAAGAAATTTTTCAATTTACAGTAAAAACAATTAATTAAATGCAGTTTGACACAGTAACACATGTCCACTAGAAAGAGTCTAACACGTCACATCAATAATTGTACTGTTGCAACAACTTACACATGTCAATTCTTTGCTTGCACTTGATGTCAACCTGAAAATATTAAAGAAATTCAGTAAATGTTTGAAAATAATTCACAATAACATGAACAAAACAACATATGTGTGTACATAATTTAATTAATTCTATATATATTAAAATATTTGGCTCTAAAAATTAATGTTCATTGAGTAAGCAAGGCCAAGTCCAACTCAAAGAATAATGTTCACTCAGTCTCAAGCCGGTATTACCAGGACACTCACCCATTGCTGACTCTACCAGGAAGTACAGAAGCTTCGTGGTACCCATCTCAGCCTCTACACACCATGCGAGCCCACATTACAATCACAGCAAGCTGCATCTGTAAATCCTTGCAATTGCGTTCCCCACCCACTCTGACATCAAACCTGTAGGATAGTTTTTCAGAGTCATCGTCAATATCTCAATTTTGAACGCATTATGCACTGATGGAAATGTTGATTAACGACTCATTTGCTTATAAATCCACTGATTTGTTTCACTTTTAAATCCGCTGTTGTTGTTTTTTGTTTTGTATTTTGTTGAATGTTCACATAGCACAAAAACTTTTGAAAAGTCGTTCATGTCGCCTGCAGTGTACTTCTTGTGTGTGTTAATAGATACAATGAGGTAAATCTATTTGTATTGTGGTCAATGTTACAAGGAGTAACCATTTCTCGCTTCAAATTTTTGTTTATTGATTAAATGTTTGTAAAAATGTTATTGTTGATGATTTTGTATAGAACTATTTTTCATGCGTAACTATGCATCGACGCAAGTAGACGTCAACAGGCTGTCTCATTTGCATATTGTGTTGTACTGTAAATTACTCAATGTTTGCGATTATTTGTTCATTTTATTTTGTATTATGAAAAAAGTTGCATAATAAAGAGAATATATGGTTGGTGACTTTTGATATCATGTGATATCAAAAGTCACCAACCACATACTCTCTATATATCAGCAGTGCGTCAAAGCCCATTTTTGTCGTTCAAATGCCATAAGGTGTTATACTAATATCATATATCTGCAGTGCGTCAAAGCCAAGCATTGTGGTTCAAATGTCTTATGGTGTTATACTAATATCATATATCTGCAGTGCGTTAAAGCCAAGCATTGTGGTTCAAATGTCTTATGGTGTTGTACTAATATCATACATCTGCAGTGCGTCAAAGCCCAGCGTTGTGGTTCAAGGCATGGAGGCCCATTTCACCTTCTTTGAAGCCGAACAGTCCGTTTTCCATGCTTCAGTCTCGCTCGAAAACTGGACTGACGGCATCAATGTTTGCTTCAACGTGCAAGTCAACGGCTTATCCGAGTCAATGTAAATTTTATTTCGTAGATATATAATATCTCAAAAAGTGTATTTCATAATATTTCAACTGTGCAACCTAAAATCTGGTTTGGCATTTAACCTCAAGCCTTACGCTACTGTACAGTTATCTGTATTTTTAAGCATGTATTTGTGTTTATTTTCTGAGATATTTAATTGGATCAATTAAAGATTGATAACGTTTGTGATTTACCAATGATGAATTACAATTAAAGATTGATAACGTTTGTGATTTACCAATGATGAATTACATGTAAATCAGTCTTGTTAAGTGTACATGTATATGTTATTAAAACTAATGAATTACATGTATCGTACAACGTTTTTCAACATGAGCGGTAATTATATTAAATTTAAACCACTGATAAATATGTGTCTGGCTACTGTGTTTGGATCACTGAACTAGTGTATACTAAGTATTTACATAATTATATTTTGAATGTTATATGTTAATTATGATTCCAGGAACTGTAGTACTGATGCTTGCACGACAATACGGACACAGCAATCACCTCCATCGAAACCAGGCGTATGTAGAAATATTCGGCTCTCAATATAAATATGTTTTATATTGAACACGAATCTCATACACATTTGCATTATATAATATGTTGTTCATTGAAATATAGAATTTTATTGGTGAAACACAACTTGATATTTTCACTGTTATATATTTTTTAATGTTTACTGCAGTGAAAAAATAACAAAAACACACTATTTTTCTATCAATAGCATCAAACTGCCAGAAATGATTTATCACCATTGGCAAATCTATATACATGAACCATACTGAACAATCTAGCCTTTATTCTTAAGCCAGATAGTCAAGCTGATAAAATTAATAGTACTATCCAATAGACAGTCAACTGTTCGGTACTAATCGGAAATCTTCCAAAGACTTTCGGCTGCTATCGATTTTATCTGATGATCGATACTGCCTTACCTAAAATTCAATCGGTAATAAATTTTACGCTTTCAAACCCTCAACAATTTAATCTGGCTGTCCTGTTAAAGCAGTGTTTTCGCAAGAGCATATCAGTATGAAAGAGATAAAGCGACACACTTCTGTTTTAATTAACCATTATTTTATTAATTTCGGTTATTAGATAGCGTAAGTCGTTGGGCGGCAGGCATAGTAGCGGCGTCAACAATTCGTTTAATGCATTTCGTTCGAAAACCATGGTTTCCGTGGAGTTTCCATGTTTCTGTTCAATTTTATTCTCTGTTGGAAAATATTAAGGTTAACAATTATTCCATAGTCTTTAATAGTAACAACAAACTACTACAATTACAACTACTACTACTACTACCACTACTACTACTACTCGTACTACTACTGATAATGATAATAATAATAATAATAATAATGATAATAATAATAATAATAATAATAATAATAATAATGTTGTTGTTAATTACATTTTGTGATACCACAAGCTCTGTTTGGCAATAGATGAGAACTGACAACGGAAAATTACGAAAATTTTCCATTATGAAATTAATGGCATATATGACATATTGGGGATTGCACAAGCAAATTATTTAGTGGCCCCATTTGTCACCTTCGTCTATCCATGGAGACCGGGTATAGAGCCCCTTTTCAGACAAGTTTGCGCACCTTTGTCAAAACATCCACACTAAGGCACAAGGGACCCAACAATATAATTTTAATATTTTAGGACAACACCAATTTATAATGATCGTTATCAGCTGATTATACCACCGACATATATGCATGATCTCATTTTCATCTGATATATTATGCTTTAATTAATATAGAAACTTAAAGTGAAATCATTTAAAGTTATACATTGTAATGGTTACATGAGCAGAACTTTGTAATGTCAGTTAGAATAGCTTGTTTTGTCTTAATGTAAGAAAGGAATTATTGTTTCGCGTATTAAAACAACTGTTTATTATTCCTTTGTTTCTTTCATTAATTTCGGGCATTATGTTGACGTTTTAGTTTTAAAGAACGTGTTTTGGAGCACAATATTTAGGCATAATTTCGTATCTTTAATTAACAATAATTGATAGTATTCTTTCTGCTTTAAATGAATATTCATAGCCCGAAATATCTAAATGTCAAATATAACTCTAATGCATTGTTATAAAAAAAACGATACATCTAAATTTCCTTCTGGATTTCATTATCTAAAATATGTTAAACTGCAGATTATAAGGTCTATGATACGAATACCAAGATTCTTATATGTTTATAGTGGGAGCAGTGGTCTAGTGGTAGGACGCTGGCTTTGAGATCGTGAGGTTCCTAGTTTGAATCCCGCCCAGACCACTGGAATTTTTCTGGCCAAAACATTTATCCCACGTTTGCTCCTCTCCGCCCAGGTGTATAAATGTGTACCTGTGAGGGAAATAAGCCAATGTGCCGTGGCTGCATTTTGCGCTGAGTGTTAACGGACGACTTATGACCCAGTGATCGGGGGGTTAATGTGAAGGTCGGCTGAAGATGTATATCAATATCAGACTATAAACCTATCCTTTAAACCTATCCTTTATAACCCTCCCCCCACCCCCACCCCCGTAAACGCCGCGGGGAAAACATACGTCTCGAACGCTACCAACTCGGTATTGTTCGACAACGCTCGTTTATTTCGGTATTGAGTCACAGAAATTAATTTTAAATTATAGGTACCTTTAAGTCAAAATTACCCCGCCTACATTTTTAAATAATTACACAAAATTAACACCACTCGAACAAGCAAATAATGAATTTTCCAATCGAGTGTACTTTTCTGACAAACAAGGGCATATCCCCCCGCCTAAATTTTAAAATAAAGTAAAATAAATGGTACCATGTTAAAGAGCATACAATTATCGTTTCAAATCCGTTTTCTGAGAGTAAAAAATGAGGAAGTTGCGGCAAATAATATTTAACGTTCCCTATCAAATCAATGTAAATTTTACGTGAGAAGTATCGGTTTTTTGAGCCGCGCTGAGAAGCGAGATTGTTGCACATGAGTATTTACATACATTTGTTTAGAGAAAACACATTGTAAAATTCAACAAAAATATAATTTAGCGACAACAACGCACACATTTTGGCACTTTTTTCCCACCATACTTATGATAAAATATTTTGGAATCATATATGACTCCATTTTTATGACGTCAGAATATACAAATGTGTGACGTTTAAGCTTGATTTGCGCAATTTTATTTCTTTATTGTCTAAAAGCATAAAATAAAAAGAAAATTTGCTGATTATGCTGAATGATCGAATATGTATTTCACTAGTGGTCATAGAAAATTATATTATCACGCGTGGCTACGCCAATCGTAAAAAAATATTCTGCAACCAATTGTGAAAAAAATCGATCATCCACCGAATCTAGCAGATATGCTCTATACATTTAACTTATTACATGGTAGACATTCAACTATTTCAATCAACTTGCGATGATCGTTTCTTTGTAAATTTTCAAACAAAAAGACATAAATAAACACGTAAATTTAAATTGCAGGACATAACCACAAATATAAAAACGCTGAACTGCGGCAACGAACCTGGACATACAGAATGCCAGCCTGTAGTCATTGCAAGCAAACCCTTGGATAATGGCCAATGGTACGACACCTTTTCGTGAACTCTGTAACAATCCATGATATTCCATGGTATATTCTGTTTTATAAGCTCTGTATGTAATTCTTCGGTTCAAGCAATATAGATAATTTATTCTTAGCTCCTGAATTCAATGGGTTCTGTTTATCAGTTACTTTTAAACTGCATTTCCATAAACAATATAATTATGCCATTCTTTTGTTTAAACACAATAATCTCGGTTGGTTCTTAGTGTTCAGCCTCTAATTGACTTGTTTTGCATGTTTTCTTATGAAATGCAAATATACGCCTTGACAAAAACCATATATCAGAAATTCTCAGACAAATCCAATTTGCAGTCCTCAACTGTCTGTTCATCCGTTGACAACTTTACAAAGTGTGCACGTGTTTGAAAATGAGCGCGTGGATCAGAACACGTGTATAGCTACAGTGGTGGGGTCAGCTACGCACGGAAACAAAGGAGTGTTGTGCCTAGTGTCCGAAACCAAGTGAGTCTTTTATAAAATTATTTAAATATTGTTATAACGTTGGAGTCTTATGCATATTATATTATCATATTCCTGGAAATGTTGGTGCGTCATTATGCTAGAACTGCTAACATTTGCGTAGCGTGCATCCTCTACTGGTTGATGCTAGGTTCCCACTATCACAATTCGCGTCACGATTAAAATAGTGGTCTTAATCGTGGAACAATCGTGGTGATCGTATTATATTTTATCAGATCTTAACAGCGCTTGAGGTCAGTCGTGGCAATCGCGTTAATCGTAGACAAGTTTTGAACGGTTCAAAAATTCTCTACGATTAACATGATCAACTGCGATCAAATGTCCATCGGGATCATCGTATCAGTTCGTATTGCATCGTAACAAAGCGGACAAATCGTATATGATCGTGCATCCAAATCGTGGCGATCGGGATCGATCGTAAACAATAAAAAAAAAACACCACGCTCTGTTAAGACGCGTTGCGATCTTAAGAAAAAAATGAAGTAAATAGTCGGTCAGGCTGATTTGATTTCATTCGGTTCCAGTCGTAGCTCCAATCGTGATCTCCATCGATCACGATCGTGAAAGACATCGCGAACACAATGAGAATCGTAAAAGAGCGCATGTATTCGTGATAAGCGTATCGGAATTTATCTTTACGTACTAAAACGTCCTAGATCGGGGAACCCGATCGTGATGATCGTGTCAGATCGAGACCCAATCGTGGACTCGACCGAAACAATCCCAACGGAACGTATGTAATCGTATCTGAACTGGAGATCAATCCGTGACAGATCGTGACACCTGTAATTGATAAATCGCGACCAGATCGCCAGAGAGCGCAAAACATCGTATCAAAACGTATGGACTCGCATCACATCGTATCCATGCCTGAAATCTCAGAGAAATACCACGATCAGCTAAGAGTGGTCAATCGCGGCATTTGTGACGGATCGCACGATAGTGGGAACCTAGCATAAACGATATACACGAGGATTTTGTATACACATGCAACTAATACATCTACTGTATATTTTTATAACTAATTTATTTCAGTACTGTCAAGTGTTTGGACTCTGAAGTTGCCAGCAATTGTAATGTGGAAGAAGGTATTTAAAGACTTCAAGAAGTCAGTGCATATTATACACTCTGTAAAAAGTGTAAAGGTCTTATTTATGATTTGACTATTGTTTCAACTGCTCTTATGTACCATCATCGTGTTCATGAACACCAAACTCGTATTAGTATACTGTTTAGTTTCATTAAGTAAAATATACCTGTTATTCGTTGTGTTTCTCTTATATACATGTAATTGCGATTGCCATATTACAAGTTTCAATATTATTCTCTCTTTTTTAGTCAAACAATATGTTGTAAGTATTGTTATTTTTCCATCGATTAATTAATCGCGATTTTAAATGTGTTTCTGTATTGGTATTGTTTTCAGTTCATTTACCTTACACATGCTTCGTGAATTATGCACGCTGTAGAAAGTTTAAAATTGTTATGTAATAACGTAAAAAAACATCACCACATATATAAGAACATAATTATTAAAGATATATTACAAAACAATATTAGCCATTTTATGTTGTTTGGTGCATTGGTAATAATGAACATATATTTTATGGAAATTATCGTAATAAATACACTTTCTGTAAACACTATGATTTACCACTATGAAGTACCACTATGATTCACCACTATGATTCACCACTATGATTCAACACAGCGACATATGGTGACCACCGGATACTCGAAATGCACGTGCAAAGTGGACGGCAAGGATGTGCAGATTATCAAGAAAAATCCGGTCGTCCAGAGCCATCAGCTTTACAGAGCGGCAGGGACAGGCGCTGGAGGCGTTGCAGGTAACGTGGGGAAAACAGCATTACCATTTATAATACCTCACTTTTGTCTACAATGATTAATTCCCCTTACGCGAGAAATAGATATGTTGACTGTCAAAAACATTTCAACCTTTTTCACATGTGACCAAGCGAAAGTGACTGTCAGGTCATGTGACCGCGCTGACATTTTAATTTAAAATAAATGTCATATAGGGGCAAGTTACTGCGTCAGTTTTTTTTTAAGCCACATCATGAAAAGATTGCCTCCCTTGTCGTGCAAGTATTTCAAGATGACAGAAGATTTAGGCATTTTTCAATCTTGATTGGCAAAATTATGTGTTTACCTTTTTTACTCAAATTTTGTTGGGTATAATAAAATAAATAGCATATGGCAGCGCGTGTGACATTGATATTGTCAACCCTCGAAACAGAATGTCACCACCTGGCATTCGCCTCGGGTGACACTCTGCCCTCGGGTTGACAATATCAATGTCACACACTCTGTCATATGATATTTATATAAGATGCTACGCGTATTTATCATACTTAAAGATATTGCTATAAGACATATACTCGTATGTACAATGGAAACGGCACGTTATTTTGTTCAATTTACTGAATATGTATACCTTACGTGTAAAATTTGTCATATAATCCAGAAAGAAATGTGTAAATGATAACGGCTACTTTTTCATCGAATAATAAACGGCAACTGCAGTCAATTTTATATATACTCGTGTGTTCGATGCAGTGTTGGCAATACAGAATATCAATACAAAGTTTGTGTAATTGCTTATTTCCGTATTTGATCTAATAAGGTTTTTACAAAGTGTAGTTAGAAATACCATTTTAGGGTATGTATTGTTATCGATTCACATTATTATTATTATTATTATTTTTTTTTTTTTTTTTTTTTTTTTTTTTTTTTTTTTTTCCTGTTTCAATGATTTTATTCATTTCATAATCTATATACACACAATTGACCAAGACATAAACATACATAGACTTATTTTACCATATGTAATGTGTATTAACTGTGTTATTAATATCAATACACAAACTGAATTACTCACTCAAAGTGGCTATACTTCCTTATACTTTTTTTATACTTTACTGGACTGGCATACTTATTTATGTATAACACAATTATAATAAGTGAATCTTAACAAAAAAGGTTTCTGATTTACAACACAATACACTTTAACTATGATCACAATGTTCAAACAACATAAAAACCAATTATGTGAAATTTGCTAGTTTCATTAACAATGGACATGAATAACAAAAATTGATTTTACACAAAGAGTTCAATTTTACAACACAATCAACTATGAATCAAATATTCAAACAACACAAAAAACTTAACCAAGTAAACAAATTTTGCAAGTTTAATTTATAATGGGAGTTGCTATGTTCACAACAATTATTTTTGTTATTCATGCATTTACTAATTACATAGAAGTCTTATTTCTTTATTTGATTCACTTGTTGTGCTTGCATAAATATTTAAAGCTAATCTTAGGCTAGCCTTAAGACCCTGAAAAGTTGGGATAACTTCTTTCCTTTTGCATGCAAAGATGTACTTTTTAATTTCCATGAAAAGAATAAAGCAGTTGTCATTTACATTTGTATCACCAAGAAGTAACATTTTGCAGTTTATTTCTATTTGTATATTTGCGTTTATTAAGCTATCAGAGATATCTTTAATAAGTAATTGTACTGTGTTACACTCCCAGAATAAATGGGTAATTGATTCTTCTGACATTTTGCAAAAAGTGCATGTATTACTATCCGACAAGCCCATTTTAAAAAGGAGTGAGTTTGTCCCCAATATTCTGTGGACAATCCTAGTTTGTAACCATTGAATATATGTATTATTCGTTTTTTTAAACACTTGTCCATGGACATTTTTCCATTGTATGGTATCGTTTGCAAAGTATTCATTCCATTTTGTTTGGCATGTTGGGATTTCAGAGTTCTGTTTTAACATATTATATAATAACTTATTGCATGAATTCATAATTATAGGTTTTATATGGGTCGACAAAATGGGGTATGAATGTACTTTATACTGTTCTAAGTTTACATTTTTCACTGAGGCAATGTATGTAGAAAGCACCTTTTTTATACCTTCATAATGTAAAAGTTGACTGGCTTATTCATTTTGATTTGTAGTTCTTGTAATGACAAAATCTGTCCATTGTCTTTAATAATATCTTTAACATATTGAATGCCATTATCATACCAATATTTCCAAAAAATGTATTTATTGTTGATTAATAAACAGTTGTTGAAAAACAGAGGCATATCTAAAAGTTTATCAACAGAATCAATATTAATACTTTTAACAAAGTCAGAATATATTGTTAAAACATCGATCCAAAAAACGTTGGTTATTTCTTTTATAATAGAAATTGCGTATAAATTGCCTGTATTACATAGTTTGTTAAAATCTATTAACTTTCTAGCCAAGGATGTAAATTTGTTCTGTCCTTGAATAACTTTTCTTATCCATGATAATTTTAAACTTTTCATAAATGCATTTATGTCCACCATTTTAAGTCCCCCTTCATCAAAATCTTTTGTAAAGACTTTTGCTTTGATTTTTGAAGGTCCCTGCCACACAAATTTGTATAGTTTATTGTTTAAATCATTACAAATAACATCTCCGGGGTGTGGCAAAGAGACAAACAGGTGAATAAACAATGGAAGTATCAAGGTCTTAACAACAGTTATTCTACCCAAGGGAGTTAAATCTCTTCTGTTCCAGTGTGCAATGCTATTTTCTAATTTAGCTAGTTTGTCATTATAATTTAGCTCAATCATTTTAGGTAGATCAACATCAAAAGTTAAACCTAATAATTTAAATTGGGTACATCCCCACACAAGTTTCCACCTTGTTTTTATGGATCTTGTGCTGTATTTTAACGCCCCTATCCAGACAACATGAGTTTTTTCGAAATTCACCTTCAGGCCTGAATATTGTGAAAAGGAGTGCAACAATTGTAATGCAGTATTCAATGATTCTTCTGACCCGTCCATTAATATATAAGTATCATCAGCAAATTGTGATATCTTGTATTCTTCATTGTCAACTTTTATTCCCTTTATTTGATTACATTTCCTTATTTTAATCGCTAGTATTTCGGCACAAAGTATAAATATATATGCTGAAATAGGATCTCCCTGCCGACAACCACGTCCTATCATAAAGAAGTCTGACAAGAACCCGTTCAATTGGATTGCATTTTCCATATTATTAAAAAAAAGTGTTATCCAGTTCTTAAACATTGGCCCAAAGTTAAAAAAATCAAACACTTGTTTAATAAAACTGAAGGATAAGGTATCGAACGCTTTTTCGAAGTCAATTAGCATCAGCAGGCCAGGGATTTGGTTGCACTCAGTATAGCTCATAATATCATATAATAGTCGTGTATTATCCCCCATGTACCTGCCTTTAATGAAACCAGTTTGGTCATTGTTTACTAATTTGTTCAAGACTGACTTAAGTCTGTTAGCTATCGTCCCTGATGCTAGTTTATATACTGTGTTTAACAAGCAAATTGGTCTCCAATTTTTTAAAAATTGTTTAGGCTTTCCCTCCTTTGGAATACATGTTATAATTCCCTGTTTCTGAGTTATTGAGAGTGACCCTACATTATATGAAAAATTAATGCTTCTAACCACAAAGACACCCAATTTTTTCCAAAAAACTTTGAAGAAATTTGCCGAGAATCCATCGGAGCCCGGGCTTTTGTCATTTTTCATTTGTTTAAGAGTAGCTGACACCTCTTGGCAAGAAAGAATACCCTCTAACATGTCCGCTTCTAAATCGGTTAATTTGGGCAATTTATCATTTTTAAATTCATGTTTCAGATCATAATTGGTAGTGGGTTGTTCTGAATATAAAATTTTGTAAAAGCAGTTTGCTTCTTTAAGAATATTTTCAGGTTCATATATTAATGTTCCATCCTCTCTCTGAATGCAAGATATATTTTTGGAGAGAAAATTATTTTTTTCCAAATTACAAAACATCTTAGTTGGTTTTTCTCCATTATCTATCCAGTCTGAACGGGAACGTATAAAGCAACCCTTCATAGTTTCCTGTCTAATAGTTTCTAATTCATTTTTAAGTGTAATTAATTGTTCCTTATTTTCCTCTGTCAGTGATTGCTCCAATATTTCAATTTTTGATATTAATAGACTTTCGTTTGTTCTTTTTAATTTTGCTTTGTAACTTGAGTAAGAGATGGTCTTGCCTCTAATCTCCATTAGAAGTGTTTCTAGGAAAAGTTGATCGTTGATGACAAGCTGTATTTGGCTGTCATCAATATCATTTAACGTGTCTAAATTATATATAGGAATGCAATATTGCCGTTTAATATCATCTATCAAGGTATTAATTACTGACAAAAATTCAATATCAGATAGCAACGAGTTATTGAATTTCCAAAAACCTTTACCATGTATAATTTTTTCAAAACTTATAACCATGTCAATAATAGAATGGTCTGATCTGTAGCTCGTTTGTATTTGAGCATTTAATAAATATTCAATCATATTATTTGTAATAAGGAAAAGGTCCAGACGGCCCTGTTGCAATGGGTTAGTACGTCTCCATGTGTATCTTTTTTTCTCACCGTTTATATATCTAAAAGTATCATGCAGTTCCCTTTTAACCATTTCCCCCAATAAGAAGTCTCTTGCTTTCCTATTACTATTTAAATGTTTATAGTTAATATAATCTAACAGTTGGTCAAGCACTAGATTAAAGTCTCCACATATAATATACATACTATTGCCAATTTTTTCGATTGTATCAAAGACTTGTCTATAAAAAGACGGGTTGTCTGCATTTGGGCCATATAAATTTAGTAATGTGAATTGTTTGGAACAGAAACTTAGGTTTAGGGCTATCATATTTCCGTAATCATCTTTTTCAACGGAATTTACTGTAATTTGTAATTTCCTTTTATTATTATTATTATTATTATAACAACTTGCATAGGAACAATGGGACTAGCAGTTGCGATATACCTTGTGATAATGAGGATCAAAAAGAAAGCTATCGGTGAGACGCCATCGTCACCTGCTGCCGTGTCCGAGCCTCCCCCAGTTTTAAGACCTCCGTCGGCGAGAATATACCCCACCCGGAGACAGCTCAACAGGCCGCCTCCACCGAAAAACACGGACTTTTAAGACAGGTGTTCGAGGAACATTATGTGTACATTTACTTGTATGACTGGTTATTACTATATTATGTGTGATATGCCTGTCTTGGACTTTCGGATTTGTTTGGACATGAAAGTCTTTGGTAAACAACTGTATAACTCTCTATGTAAAATTCTGTTATTAATACTTAATATTTGTGTATGTTTGATCTTATGTAGGCAGTGCTCTAGCTAAAAGTGAACTTAGGAAAATTCTTACCGAAATATTAGAACAAGCATGACATGACTATATTCACAGATATTGTGATTTTTTTTAAAGGCTATGAATTCAATATTTGTAATTTAGTATATCTTAAAGCTTACATATTTTTGTAGATTTTGCTTCTGAGTGGAAAAATTACATTTATTTTTTTTTAATTTAGAGAGTACCGCTTCACTAAAGTTTTATCGAGATAACTTTATAGCTAATTGTCGCTTACTATTAGATTACAGAACTCCATGAACTTTTACATTAAATTAAATTGAACAATTTATTTTAAATCAGAATCGTTGTTTATGTTCTTATGTTTTTTATAGTAAAACTATATCCTCTGTGTTGCGGTATGCATGACAATGAATAAATGATCAGCATTCATGTGTTTCTTTTTTTCATAATACGTAACTCCAGTTTCCATAACTTATAACATGAAGTGGTGTTATTTCTAAATCGGAAGTTAAAACACAAATGATATTTCCTGAAGATCATTCTAAGCTTTTGTTAGAATAGTGATTTTTATTCACTTATGTGCAAGTACATCACAATCGTTTTGTGTGCAACAGTTAAAATGCGGTGATATCCAGTTCAAATAATTTGATAAATAGTCTAGTTAATGGAATTAGATTTACATTTGTGGACACATCACTGTGTTTCGATAGCATGGGTCTTTGCTATTGATACCATTCAACGATTTTCATACACTACTAGTGATTATGATCGGCGCATGGTTGTTGAACAAACACAAAAACATAGTTCATGCATCTGCATTAAAAATACGAGGTAGTTCACTCGAAATATGAAGCAACATAACAAACCTTTGATGCAACGCCGAATACTGATGAAAATGGATATTATCAATGCAAGTCAGTACTTTTAGGAACACTTGCCAGCAAAAGTGTTAGATCAATATTCAGGTCTTTCATTAAGTTAAGAAATGCCCTGGAGTATTGATTATAGTACGAGGAATAAAGTTAAACCAAAGATGTCAGTGAAAGTGGTGAATGCTCCCCTCAATAATGTGCTTTGACGAGTTATATAATAACATTAAAAGGGAATTAGTTATTAAAGTAACTAAAACTCACTTGAACTTTCAAGACCAAATCTGTTGTCCAAATGTTATATGTATATATACCAAAATGCAGATGAAACAACGTTGAATAACAAAATTACATGGTATATAAATGTGAAACATATCACAGTGTTAGAACATCATTAAAGTTATAACTACAAGTCTCCAAGATTTATCATTACAAGATGACGTTCTGGTACGACGCACACCTCCGCTAGGTAACAAAGCTTCCCATAGAGCTTGTTAGAGATCTAGTTATATTTGGGCCAGTTGCCTGAACAAGAATTGTGCAATATTTGTTAATTTCAGCGATAATTACTGAAGCAGAATGTCTTTTCCGTGCGTGCACACATTCTCTTGGTAATGAAGAGTTTCATAAGGTTTGATTGAATTCCAGTAGTTGCTGAGATATCGCCAAGAAAAGACTGGGTAATGTGTTTGTTTTACTACTGGACAATTACATGTTCAGAATACAAACGATATTTGCGACATATCATGGCATAATAATAAATACCAGCAGCATAATATACCTCATTCGTAAACGTATATGAACAACATACATTATATTTTGATTTTGGCAATCATTCAATGCCATCACCTCCCAGAAAAGCATTGAAGCGGGACATCTTGGAACCATCCACGACTTCCTCCCATAAAATTTCATTCCATTCGGGGTCATTAGTTGCTGAAAAATAACCCTTCAAAAATACGGGACAGAAGAAAGGACGGATGTACTGGAGGACCAACAGACGGACGGATGGACGGGCGGAGTGACAAAGCGGCGAAAATGTGCTCGCCCGAAAATTGTCGCAAGGCATACACAGCTACCGGAATGCTAGTTTTAAAATATGAATAGGATTATAATCAAACTTTAAATACATGTTGGTATATAAAAAGTTATTAATTGTACAAATGTATAGTTTCGTGGCCTTCATGTAATGTGTTAAATATAAAACAATATATATGTTCTGCGCGTTATTATAATCGGGACCATTCCAGAGTTGCCCTGTGCGGTTTTGGAATTCCCATAATGTCCGGCAATTCTAGAATAGTTCTGCGCAATTCTGCAATCGCGCAAGCCTTTTTATGCCTATATTTTGGTATTTTTTCTTTAAATTCATTCTGATTAATATTTTATAACGTTATTAATTAGTTCAAATTCAATGATTCTAGTATGGTCGTTTGGAAATATGACATATTTTCGTATTTTAAGACATGTCCTGTCAATTACTTTAGGCATAATATTTTTTTTTCTAAAAAAAAATGTTTATAATTATTTCATAGCGTAATTTAATTTCTTCAGTACTAAATATTTCTAGTATTATCGTATGAAAATGAAAATATCCCCTTTGTAACATTTAAAAGATTAAAACGTAGCCTCTGTCAGGGTCTCAAAACCACGACCTACCGGTCAAAAGTTAGACACGCTAAACACCAGGCGACAGGGGCTCATATATAAAGGGTATATTATTTTAACGCCATGTCATGATTAAGAGAGTTTTAAAAATATGGAAGAGTGTGAATAGTTCATTTGTATCAAGTGCACCGAGATTCTCTCCGGAATAGTTAGAAGGTTAGGGTATAGCGGGCCTTAAAACCTGCGACATTTTCGTTGTGAAGCCAGTGCGTTACTATAGACCACGAATCCGACGAAAAGCGTTACACACAATTTTTTTGACATTTGAAACGGCAATTTTTTTGGCTGACCGGCTAGCGCAGTGGTTGGTACACTCGCTTCTCACATAGGCGTCCTGGGTTCGCTTCCCAATTCCAGCGCATGCGGGTTTGGTTGATGGTCACTATGCCGGACAGGTGGGGTTTCGACCGGGTACTCCGTTTCCCCCCCACAGCACAAGGCCACACCAAAATTAAAATATTTCAGTAAAAAAAAAAAGGAAATTGCAGCTATGATTCAAAATTCGTCCCAACTTTCGTGAGTTTCTAGTAAGTTAATTAGGCAGGGGTGCTGGGACATACCCCGGGTCCGCACATAATGCAGCCTCCGGCGCGGAAGGACCTCACGAACTTCAAAATACACACATACACGCGTATTTTTCATAAAGGACACATTATTTCGAGTTCATTTCTGCATTAAGAGTGATATATCACTAATTTGTTTATATTGTAGTTGTCGTTTTGAAATCGGTGAAAGAACATAATGGTTAATGTGCCAATCCGTTAATAAGTCCTTTGAACATCACAAGGGTGTGAGATGATAAATAAAATAATTATTACAAAATGATATTTTGACTAAGTGAAAATTACAGTTTTTAGCACGGTTAGCTCTTGATCTTCGCAAACGCGTTTGTTTGCATTACAGTTTGGCACATTTTAATTATATATCTATCGTTGTAACTAATTAATAC
Organism: Congeria kusceri; assembly: GCA_027627225.1. Classification (NCBI taxonomy): domain Eukaryota; kingdom Metazoa; phylum Mollusca; class Bivalvia; order Myida; family Dreissenidae; genus Congeria; species Congeria kusceri. The sequence continues at coordinate 64,763,330 of CM051028.1, forward strand.
CTGGGTCTATATAAATGCACTGTAGTAACCGAGCAAGTTAATGTCTTTGTCCTTTTAATACGCGCGGAATTATGTTGCTATTGTATAGGTGAAAGTTCTAGCTGTAACGTGTTTAGTTTTTGTTTTTTTAACGCCATTGACCTTTTCCTATTTTTCTTTTATTTTGTTTTCTGTGTGTTGTTACCATGGATGCACATAACAAAGTCATCGAAGTTTATGTGCAAAATTTGATCAGTAAAAACAATTCTATCAGTGGGTATTATCAGTGGACAAATATAATGAAATAGTGAATGTTTTGAAACGTGTTGACTCATCCAATGTCAGTGCCAAGTTGACATGGAAAAAATCAAAGCAAAAGGATATTCGCTCATGAACTTTCCCGACCTTACCGTAATGATGTCCTGTGTGTGCCGGCAAAACGTCTGGTGAGTGCTATTATATGATTCTTTGTTATTAACTGACTATGTATTTTATTTACATAGAACGTGTTTCTCCTTTGCATGTGCATACCTTATCAAAAGATATAGAATTCATACGTATTTTTACTTTTGTTGGAATTACTACAACATTTTATTTAATGTCATTTTTCTTAATAGTCATCGCGGGATTTAATTAATATGCATCGTACAATGTACATGCCCTTTACAGCTACCACAAGTACAAACACGAGCAGTTTAATTAATTTGAAGCAATGCAATAGAGCACGCGGTGCACATGCTAATTGTAACTGCAAGAAATATCTGCACAAAATTACATATGAAACATAGTTACTAGTGCATCTTGATACACGCAAATGCATAATAAAGCTTATGATAATTTGCACATATATTGAGAGTGTCAATTTTTGGTTAATCGTGACACGTAGGCATTTTACGTTGAAATTAAACGTTTTGAAATGTTTTTGTCTCTTGATCATGTATGTCAGAAGACTCCACGGTATTTGAAGGTATCCGGACATCGGTTCATACGGACATTCGTTCCTACATATAAACGACAATTTCTCTTGTTTATTGTACAAAAATTTAGTTCATAATAGTTTATACTTAATTGCTTGCGAATGAGAAGTGGTGGAAATAATAGAAATTGTGGTGGTAGTAGTTATAATAGTAAGAGAAGTAGTAGCGGTTGCGGTAATAGCAATGGCGATGGAGGTTTTTATATAAGTATGAGAATTACTTTTTGTATGAGAAGTGGGAGAGGTAGCGGTCACAATGGCGGGGTGGATTTTATCTATTAGTATGTAGCGGTAATAGCAATGGTGTTGGTGTTGGTGGTGGTGATGGGGTGGTGGTGGTATAAATGAGAGAAGTAGTAGCGGTAGCGGTAATTGCAGTGGTGTTGGTAGTGGTGATGGTGGTGGTTGTATAAATGTCAGAAATAGTAGCGGTAGCGGGCATACCAATGGCGGTGGTGGTTGTTGAAATACTGACAAGTCCCCCCGGACAAAAGCCCGCTCAATGTTTTTAACACCCCGGACATAAGCCCGCTCGTTATTTTAATGACCCGGACAAAAGCCCGTTAAAAACATGTAAATCTTTAATTATAATTATCGCCCACAGTTATAATTAACACTCAAATACAGCGCATGCTGTGATTGACACAGGTTTTTTTTTTTAACATTTTTTATTTATTTTGCCGCTAAAAAACAAAACTGTTACTTTTCTGTGTATGTTGCAACACATTTGCTGAAGTACCATAATCAAAATGGAAATTCTCACAAGCTAAAAAGGCTCGAAAAAGCTCCTCCATGAGGGTTTCATGTACACTTAGAAGAAGACAACAAAGTCAACAATACGCTGGTAATGCTCGAACAGAAGCGCACAGTCTTGTAAAGGCGCGCTAGTTAAGGCGATAATTAATTAAAGAATTAACGAGCGGGCTTTTGTCGGGGGTGTCAAAAACATTGAACGGGCTTTAGTCCGGGGGTGTCAAAAACATTGAGCGGGCTTTAGTCCGGGGGGGGGCGGGGGGCTTTGGTCCGTGAATGTGAAATAGAGGCGGTAATACCAATGGCTGTGGTAGTGGTTATATTAGTATGAGAAGTAGTAGCGACAACGGTAATTGAAATGGTGGTGGTGGTGTGATGATGGTGGTGGTGGTGGTTATATTAGTATGAGAAGTAGTAGAGGTAACGGTAATTGCAATGGTGGTGGTGGTGGTGTGATGACGGTGGTGGTGATGATGGTGGTGGTTTTTATATTAGTATGAGAAGTAGGAGCGGTAACGGTAATTGCAATGGTGGTGGTGGTGGTGTGATGATGGTGGTGGTGGTGGTTATATTAGTATGAGAAGTAGAATCGGTAACGGTAATTGCAATGGTGGTGTGATGATGGTGGTGGTTTTGATATTAGAATGAGAAGTAGTAGCGGTAACGGTTATAGCAATGGTGGTGTTGTTTGTGATGGTGGTGGTTATATTAGTATGAAAAGTAGTAGCGGTAACGGTAATTGCAATGGTGGTGTGGTTGTGGTGGTGTGATGATGGTGTTGGTAGTGATGGTGATGATTTTTATATTAGAATGAGAAGTAGTAGCGGTAACGGTAATTGCAATGGTATTGTTGCGGATGTTGGTGGTGGTGGTGGGGGTGGTTATATTAGTATGATAAGTAGTAGCGGCAACGGTAATTGCAATGGTATTGTTGTTGTTGTTGGTGGTGGTGGTGGTGGTAGTGGTGGTGGTAATATAAGAATTAAAACTAATAGCGGTATCGGTATTTGCAAAGGTGGTGGCGGTTGTTATATTGGAATGAGAAGTAGTAGCGGCAGCAGTAATTGCAGTGTTGGTGGTTGTTACATTATTGTTTTTGTAGTAGCGGTAACGGTAATTGCAATTGTGGTGGTGGTTGTGGTTTGCAAAAATGTTCAAAAATACTTGGAATTGTATGTTAGTCTCTTTCGGCAGCGAGCCATATAACAATTGTACAAAAAGGTCTACTGATTTATTTTAATAGCAGGTACGTATTAGATTCTAGTACGTGTTAATACAGAAAAATCCGTCAACAATCCACGTTATTGTCATTGAATAAGCAATATTAGTCACGGGAATTAGGATTGTTAGATCACCAAATTAATTAAGTTTCGATGTGTCGTTGTTCAACGATTTCAAGTTCTGATGCGTAGGAAATAAACACCATGAGGGCGTTATCCCGAGTTGTTTAATAGTCACGCATCAGAAAGACAAAGAGTTGTTTAATGGCCGATAAACAACGATAATGCGGAACAAAAAGTCGATTGTAACATGATTTGACACATATCTTTGCAATTGTAATGTAACTATATCTTACTATGCCCCGCTCAGAATCAGGACTTATTTTTGCGTTGTTTATTGGGTAGTTGAACAACGATACTTTTGTTCTTTGTCTATAGAAAAATTAGCGAGTGTCATATTAAAATTACCAATAACTAACGTCTCTATTTGGTGATTTTCATTTTTGTACATACCGAGTCAAAAATACAATGACCTTGGAATTATAAAATTGTTTGTAATCAAAACGGAATCGTGTGTAAAAAATTTTGCACATGCTAATTGTTAACACATTGCACTGTAATACTAAAACGTTGATTGATGAAATTGTCACAAATTGGCAGTTTATTATGAAATAAATTATAGATCGGTTTGGACAGTTGACAGTATGTTTCTTTCTACCATTATAATACATAACGTGATTGTTTCAAAAATCTTATTAACAAAACCACGCTGTTGAAAACTTGTATTTATTTAAAATGTTTACAAAACTTACTTTTTTTATAGATCTACTAAATCTGTATATTTGAGATAGATGGTATATCTGGTCCTGTTTGCTTGATATTAAACATTTCATGTTATCATTTATTAAAGTCCAACAATTAACAGAGCGTTCACTTTTTCAAACAATTTGACAGTCAAAACATATTCTAGATAAAATGTAATAAATGAGAAATGAAGAGAACTGTGCATATGAATATGCGCAATATCGCACAATATAGTAACTATTACAACATAAAATAAACGTAAAGAAATTCAAACAAAACGATAACAGGAAAGATACTCAATAAGGATATATTTTGGAAATATTAACATTTTGTTTTCATTATATATTTATCCAGAGTGTTGTTATCGGGATGCTGACTAACAATATAGACATAAAGCACCGTCGCTCCCAATAAGGGCCCGATAAGGTTAGGGGATTAAGTCAGATTCGCTCCCACGAGGGCCCGATAAGGTTAGGGGATTAAGTCAGATTCGCTCCCACGAGGGCCCGATAAGGTTAGGGGATTAAGTCAGATTCGCTCCCACGAGGGCCCGATAAGGTTAGGGGATTAAGTCAGATTCGCTCCCATGAGGTCCCGATAAGGTTAGGGGATTAAGTCAGATTCGCTCCCACGAGGTCCCGATAAGGTTAGTGGATTAAGTGAGATTCGCTCCCACGAGGTCCCGATAAGGTTAGGGGATTAAGTCAGATAACGATCTCGCACAGCTGCATAAGTTTCATAAATCACGTAGGAATGCGATCAATACTGGACACCCTACCAGGTTAGGTGTGCGTGTAGGAATGCGATCAATACTGGACACCCTACCAAGTTAGGTATGCGTGACACCTTTGTGCTGTGCTGTCGCCGAATATACGGTGTACTACATTATCAGTCTTATCAGAGCCCCACGTGTCAACCTGAATTAGCAGCAAATAGAGACATATATCTTTTTGGTAAAACTGGGTATTATGTCAAAATGTATTTCCTGTATTGAACAGGCAAAATATGCACATACAAACTCTTGTTAACTATTTCTTTGTTGCTTTTTTATGTGTTGATTGATACTATAGACGGGTGATAGCCCTACTGGCACTGCCGTGTACACCGGGTTGTACATTGGAGGAGGAGACCGGTGTGCTGCCCCTCAACCTTCGCCGTAACAACAAACCTCCAATATTGGGCCAGGGCCCAGGTCAGACACGGCTCAAACCCCGTTAATAAACTATTTGGGACAGGCACCTTCATCAGGGGCCGGGAGCTTAAAAAGAAGCATGTTGCCTTCCCATTTGGGGCCAGCACCCGGACCCTGGTGGAGGAAGCCGGTCTCAATGAGGTCGCTGTGGCAGACCTGAATCCCTCCGAACCCCCCCCCCCCCCTGGTTGCTTCGCTCCCCGGATGTCGACAACTATCTATCCACAATATTAACGAAATCTGACTCTCCGCACCTCGTGAGGTCAGAACTACATTAACATTCAGTATGCTGAGCATTAAAAAAATTACACAGACGGCTCCAAATGCCCTGACTCTGGCTTGGTAGCCAATTCATTCGTAATTCCCTCCAAAAAAATTATAAGAACATACAGACTCAGCAACAATCTTTCTATATATTCGGCGGAACTTTTGGCCATTAGTTTTGCAATGTGCTGGATATTAGTTAACAAGCCAACTAAGACTGCTATATTCTCGGACTCTCTATCATCACTTTAGTCCATCAAAAATAGAAATAGCAGGTCTAGGCCTGATATTTTAATTCAAATTTTGGAACTAAATCAAAAGTGCCTAGATAAATCTTTACAGGTAACTTTAGTTTGGTGCCCAGCACATGTCGACATCCCGGGGAATGATCAGGCGGACAGGGAGGCTAACGAGGGCCTCATAAGGGGGTCGGTCAATATAGGGGTCCCACTAGCCCCAACAGAAATTTACTCCCGGGCCAAGGCCTATGTTATGCGTGAGTGGAATAAAATACCACCCGCTAACACCCCATATAGAGCCCCTTTCCCAATTGCCCAGAAAACCCTCAGTCGGCCGCATCAATATTCCTCCAATATTATTATAGACAAATGCATTAGCCGACTGAGGATGGGGACCAGTCTGTTGCCTGCTAGTGCGGGGAAGCATATTCTTAAGCTGGACCCTCTTTGTCCTCAATGTGGGATCCCCTTTACAGCCGACCACCTGCTGACACAGTGCCCCCAGTTCTCTACACAAAGAGAACAGCTGAAATTTACTCTTTCCCAATTAAACATTGATTTTATCCTTAACAATATTCTAAATCCTACTGGCAAAAATAAGTTGCCAGTGTACAAATCTCTGGCGACTTATCTTGTAGACTGCCAGATCACGGATAAAATATAAATTCAAATAGGGGTCCTGCGGCTTAATAGGAACATCTCCTGTAATAACAACTTAAATTCAATAGACACTTCCCCATATCTGGGGAGAATAAGTTGAGGTAATAATTTATTCATATCACTGAATAGCTCCTAACTGTATAGATATATTTGCCTGTATTATATGGTTAAAGAGCTTACATTTCTGACTTCTTAATATTCTATGCTCATATATTGTGTATTCTATGCTCATATAATAACCTAACTTGTAAATTAGTGCTTTCAGTGGAATAATAAACAATGTCCTAATAGCTGCAGGAAAGCCCCTAATCCATTTCCTTTCTACCCCTTTCCCTCCGTGGTCCTACATGAGCCGTGCTGGGCCGGGCGCACAGGAAGATAGTGACACATGTCTTAATTTAACAACCATGTTATTATATATGTCTCTGTTGATAACCGGGCCCTCCCTCAACCATGGCCAATCTGATTGACCAAGGATTCCTTATTTTAAGTCATTTTTTAGTAAAGCAATTTGCCCCATTTACTATTGTCAAGTATTAATAAACCCCATTTTATTGCAGATTTTATATTAACTGGGGAGGACCCGGCTGTCAATCTTTTAATGTGTATTATACATTGCTGTAACTCACATGGGTAGTAAGCTTCTTAATTGTTTGCCAAGTATTTTGATCATATTGTTAATAATGATCAATATTTCCATAAACTCTGAGTGATACTACATAATGAGATCCTCTGCAGTTATTCTTAAATGCAGTATTTTCTGCATACTTTTAATGAATAACTCTTTCATAGCAGAGATTATTCACATTTTAGCTTTTAATATGTAAATCATGTGAACCTGTGCGCCCCCCTGGTCCCAATATCTCAAAATACCTTTCTAGCACTGCCGGCCAATATTCCCTTCCCCCACCGGTGCTCCCCCATCTCTTAAAAATCACGAACGAGACAAAGTCTGCCTTACATGTGCCCCCCAGGGTGATTCCCCTTTTACCTGTATATAATTGTACAGCATAGTTAGTTCTTTTTATTAATTATATCTTGTTTTATCTCAGTTAATTTTAAAGGCCCTAAAAAGTAAGCCGTTTGATAGTACCGGAAGGATGTAATATAAGATATATCATAATTTTACTGTATATAGGATTCTCATACTTTTATGTATGTCCTTGGTCTTAAATTCTCACCCTGGGGAAGGTTATATTCTAATAAATAGCCCAACAATCTTGTATAAATCTTAATGGACAGGGTCTCAGGTTGGAGCAATAAGTTATATTCCCTGTCTACAAGTGTTCAGCATTAGTTAAAAGCATGTCATTCAATTGTAACATCCATCCTTAGAATGAATATAACAATCTAATTAAATAAATAAATAAAACACTATATACCAACAACATACACTTGCAGATACTAGGTACACCAGTAGTCTTATACTACTTAACGTCCTATTAACTAAATAGTTCATTTTATACAGTACATCCAAGTAATATTACTTGACTTATATAATGAATACATGTTAGAAAGCATCTCTTGACCTTTTTTCTATATCTTAGTATGAAAAGACATGCAAATAACACAGAAATTGTAAAACAATGCTGAACCACTTAGGGATCTGGCAATAATTAACAATGCCTGTTGTCATTATTGTAAATACTATTCCATATGTATTCCCACATTGATTTTTAATTTAATATGACATATAGGCTATGGTGATTGTTACCCGAATTAGCCCAGATCTCTAAGTACACAAGACTCCAACAATCCCGTTGCATCATTTGCTGCACAATGGGCCTAGAAAAATGGTGAATCACATAAAATTATGTGTTCCCTCCATTTTATTCTTAATGAAGTTGGGCTATTTCTCCCAATGTCCACGTTCTCATGTTAGTTTAGATCAAACTCAGTGTCTATCTTTTATTTTTTCTCCATGTTACAAACTACGCCATACCTATTTAGTGCTATTACCCAAATATCCAACATATTTACAAAAAGACTAGTCATTTTTGCATTCACATATGGTTTTATATTTGAACTATTTATTAGTATAAGGGAGGTAACTCCTGATGACAAATAAAAGCTTATTGCTGAATTGCTCCCCTTTAAACTGTGTGTAACCTGGTAGTTGTCTCTCTATACAAGAACAGTGTGCTTTATGTGTCATTTAAGCTATTATACTAGATTGATAAGTATTCCTATTTCTACACATAGATTTTTATTATTAGCACCGCACCCACACTGCAAAGCTTTATATATGTATTGCCAAATTTAAGCACAGTATCTGTGTTAAGCAGTGTGCTCGGGCAATGGTTTTTAACCGAAGTCCCGAGGGTAAACAACTCCAATTGATTGATATAGACGGGTTATTGGTAACTTAAATGTGATGTCTGATATAGTATAAAGAGAATTATTAGGAATGGCATGTATTCAACTTAGAATGAAGAAATGCCATTTTCTTGTTTATCTCATGCAGTTATTTATTGTACTTTTCATGTAATAATGATTACATTTAGTAGAGAAGCAATGTTAAAGAAGGATCTGTTGACACCAAATTAATCGTAAATGTGCATTTTGAAAACTCAACAGCAAAGTGTATAGTTAGAGATCAATACTAATAATTGATGAAGAGTATTTTACATCGAGTCGACAGCGATGTTTTGACATAATACAAACGTTAAATATTGAACAAGTGTACTGATATTAAAGTTAAAATATGTAAAATTGTGAAAAATTGTTCTTCAGATATTTTTACTTTCCACAGAATGCCAACGACCCGACGCTCCTCAGCTCGTGGCGTATCCAGACAAATGGTGCGACAGTAGTTGACATCGTTACTCGCCTGCATTGGTCAGAGACGAACCACGTTGGCTACAAAAGCTATTAGCAAAGGTAATGTAATCAAAATCGTATTGTTAATAAAGAATGTCATTAAAATATTATATTATATTTCGATTCCATGATAACGGCAATCGTTGTAGTAGTGGTGTTGATGCTTGCGGTAATAGAAGTAGTAGAAATTGTTGCAGTGGCGGTGATGATGGCGGTAATAGTAGTCGTAATTGTTGTAGTGGCGGTGATGATGGTGGTGAATAGTAGTGGTAGTAACTGATATAGTAGTGGCGGTTATGATGGTGGAAATAGTAGTAGTAACTGATATAGCAGTGGCGGTGATGATGGTGGTAATAGAAGTAGTAACTGATACAGTAGTGGCGGTGATGATGGTGATAATTGTAGTAGTAGAAGTAACTGTTGTAGTAGTGGCGGTGATGATGTTGATACTAGTAGTAATAGTAATAATTGTTGTAGTGGCGTTGATGATGGCGATAATTGTAGAAGTAGTAGTAATTGTTGTAATGGCGGTTATAATGGTGACAATAGCAGTAATGGTTGTAATTGTTATAGTGGCGGTGATGATCGTGGTAATAGTAGTAGAAGTAGTAACTGTTGTAGTAATTGTTGTAGTTGCGGTGATGTCGGTGGTAATAGCAGTAATGGTTGTAATTGCTATAGTGGCGGTGATGATCGTGGTAATAGAAGTAGAAGTAGTAACTGTTGTAGAAATTGTTGTAGTTGCGGTGATGTCGGTGGTAATAGCAGTAATAGTAGTAATTGTTGTAGTGGCGGTGATGATGGCGGTAATAGGATAAGTAGTAGTAATTGTTGTAGTGGCGGTGATGATGGCGGTAATAGTAGAAGTAGAAGTAATTGTTGTAGTGGCGGTGATTTTGGCGATAATAGTAGTAGTAGTAAATGTTGTAGTAGTGGCGGTGATGATGGTGGTAAAAGCAGTAATAGTAGCAATTGTTTTAGTGGCGGTGATGATGGCGGTAATAGCAGTAACAGTAGCAATCGTTTTCGTGGCGGTGATGATGGCAGTAATAGTAGAAGTAGTAGTTGGTGTAGTGGCGGTGATGATGGTGGTGATAGTAGTAGCAAAAGTAACTGCTGTAGAAGTGGCGGTGATGATGGTGGTAATACAACGTAGTAGTAATATTAATAATTGTTTTAGTGGCGGTGATGATTGCGGTAATAGTAGTTGTAGTAGTAGCAACTGTTGTAGTAGTGCCGGTGGTGATGGCGGTAATAATAGTAGAAGTAGTAACTTTTGTAGTAGTGGCGGTGATGATGGTGGTAATAGTTATAGTAGAAGTAACTATTGTTGTAGTGGCTGTGATGATGCCGGTAATAGTAGCTGTAGTAGTAGCAACTGTTGTAGTAGTGGCGTTGATGATGGTGGTAATAGTTATAGAAGTAGTAACTGTTGTAGTAGTGGCGTTGATGATGCAGGTAATAGTAGCTGTAGTAGTAGCAACTGTTGTAGTAGTGCCGGTGGTGATGGCGGTAATAATAGTAGAAGTAGTAACTTTTGTAGTAGTGGCGGTGATGATGGTGGTAATAGTTATAGTATAAGTACCAGTTGTAGTAGTGGCTGTGATGATGCCGGTAATAGTAGTAGTAGTAGTAGTAGTAACTGTTGTAGTAGTGGCGGTGGTGATGACGGCAATAATAGTAGAAGTAGTAACTGTTGTATTAGTGGCGGTGATGATGGCGGTAATATAAGTAGTAGTAACTGTTGTAGTAGTGGCGGTGATGGTGATAATAATAGTAGTAGTAGTAACTGTTGTAGTAGTGGCAGTAATAGTGGTAATAATAGTAGTAGTAGTAGTAACTGTTGTAGTAGTGGCAGTGATAGTGTTACTAATAGTAGTAGTAGTAACTGTTGTAGTAGTGGCAGTAATAGTGGTAATAATAGTAGTAGTAGCAGTAACTGTTGTAGTAGTGGCAGTGATAGTGTTACCAATAGTAGTAGTTGTACCTGTTGTAGTAGTGTTTGTGATAGAGGTAAAAATAGTAAAGTACGAGTAGTAAGTGTTCTAGTAGTGACGGTGACAGTGGCGGTTATATTAGTAGCACTAATTGTTGTAGCAGCTGTGGCGATGGCGGCGGTAAAAGTTGTAATAATGTGGTAGCACTAGGTAGTGATAGTGGTGTTGGTAGTAGTGGTAGTGTTGTGAATGGTGGTAGTAGAAGAAGTCGTAGAGGTGGTGGTGGTAGTAACATTACTATGTTAAAACATAGGTTTGCTGTTTTAACGTTCATATTTTGTTGTATAAGGATATCGTACCTTTGTTGTTCTACGGTTATTCTTTCTTCTTCTTGTCTTTGTGGCTTCTACTGATAATGGCCTCTTTCATTGGTTTAAATGAAAATAAAACACTTACTTAAATTATTTCTTAAGGTTTACATAGTTGTAGTGTTGGTAGCATTTATAATCGCGGCAATTGCAGCAAAACCATTAGTAGCTTTATTCGGGATGGATGATGGTTTAGAGAACATGTTAACTACACTACACACGACTAATAATTTCTTTTCTTGCAGGTGCAGTCCATGAACGAAGGGGTTCCTAGAAGCATCATCCAGCAGGCTTGTCGGACCTGTCCTGTTTGCTTGACGTCAGTCCGCCAGTCCAACCACGCTGAGCTAAAACCAATTTTGTCGTCCGGTTTTCTAACCCGCGCACAATTCGACTTGATTGACATGCGACACAATCCAGATGGCGACTAACACTATATTGTTCACTTCATGGACCACTGGTCCAAGTTTCACGTGATATGGCCACTGAAACGAAAGTCGGCAGAAGAAGTTGCTAATGGTCTGAATGAACGGGTGTTTCGTACTTGGGGGGTTCCACGAATAATACATTCAGATAACGGACGGTAATTCGTTAACAGATTAGTCAAAGAGCTTGTTCGCGACTGGGGTGGAGAGGATGTGTTGTTCATTAACGGGCGGCCACGTCACAGTCAGTGTCAAGGGTTGGTGGAGCAGGGCAACGCCACCATCGAGCGTCACATTGCCAACAAGAGCTCAACACTCAATCTCACCGGCGAAATATACCCGTGGGCGAGTTGGCTACCAAGAATTATGTATAACATGAACACTGAGGTTGCCGGTGGCATACAAAAGATGCCGTATGAAGTAGTGTTTGGTCAGCCGCCTCGCACAAATATCTTTCCAGGAGCTAGCGCGGACGGTCATGTTATATATGAAGAAGACCTCGCCGATCAAACTGTGGAGTGTGACTCAGAAACCAGCGATGATTTCCGCCAAGAAAGACAAAGGCCTATACTAACACCGAGAAATAAGAGCAAATTGATCTTGTCAGAAACGGCAGAACTGACACCAGCAGTTATCTCACAAGAACGTCCATTTCCTAAACCAAGACGTCGACAGCAGAATCATGGAGATACTAATTCGACTGTGATACAATCCGCAAACGCGTGTGTTGATCTAGGAAGCGATCAGTCTGGGGTTTCTGAACACCAGCAGGCACCACATTATCCACTCAATTTATCTGACACAGTTCCGACAATACAATGTGAGCCATTCACTGCAAGTGTGAGCCTCTTGACGGACACAAAGCACTCGCAAGTACGCCGCGAAGCAGAGGCTTCTTACCAAAAGAAGTATTCTAAGCGGAAACGATCCACATTTGTACAATTTCAAGGTGATTTGGTGAGCGTTCGGATACCCAAACTCGATCGCTCTGGAACAGACCAACCGCGTTTGAAAGGAAAAGTAATTGGAGTTAGGGGGGATCTCTACCAGTTACAGTGCGCGTATGGAATTATTGACTCCTGGTTCAGGGCTGGTGACCTCATGCCTTTCAAATCTTATGAAAAAAATTACACAGTTGACAAAAAAATACGTATCCGTGAGGCATCGCTTAAACTGAACCCTAAATCGATAGGCAAACCCAAATGTATGTGTAAAGCCAAATGTGCAAAGTTGTGTCACTGTGTGAAAAATAAATTGACATGTTCCAGCCACTGTCACCCGAATCGAGCATGTAAACATGTGGATAATATGGATATACGTGCATCTGATCTTGACCGTGTCCTTGTCGAAAGTGGTGATGTTTTAACGGATAATCAAATCAATATAGCCCAAAAGATGCCAAGAAGGCAATTTCCAGAGAACAATGGGTTCAATGATACATTACTAACCAGTGACATTGTGCGACAGACAACGCCGTACATTCCGTCCCTGCAAATTCGGTTGACGGTCCCATCGAAATGTACGATTCACTGACCTCATCTTCAGTTAACGACATAACAAGCACTCAGCTGCGATTGTATCACGGCAATGCAGCTACAATAAACGTCATGAAAGTTCACCAGCAAGAAGGAGACAGAGACTGTGGTTTGTTTGCCATCGCAAACGCAGTCTCGTTGTGTCATGCGGAGGACCCGACGTCGCTCATGTATAAGCAGGACGAAATGAGGGTACATTTCTTGTATCAACGCCAGTGTTTTGACGATTTTTCCCCACTGTGTTCATCGATGCAAACGTCGTGTTAAATATACACACTAACAGATTATGAACAAAACTTTCAAAAGCTATTTAACATCAAGTCCCTGAGATCTAGAGTGAAATAGCAGGGTCCTTTTTGGTCCCCCCCCCCGCTGCCCCTCTGGGCTTGTCAACATAGAAATGTTGAATATCTTGTGAAATTCAACATATTTTGGCAAATATTCAATGACAAATTAATAGACTGTACTTAAAAAACAATAATAAGAAGCATTAGACTAATAAAAACCATGATTATGCAAATTATTAAAAATATCAATAGGCTGATCCGGTTACCCCCCCCCCCGCTCCTTTTTAACAGCACTCTGAACCTTTCTAGATCCTAGATCTTTCCCTTTTTATGTAAAATAAGTAAATCAATGAGTGAGTGAGTGAGTGAGCGAGCGAGCGAGTGAGCAAGCGAGTGGTCGTTCGGAATCCGTTAATATAGAGAGAGCGGGTCAAGATTTAGAGAGAGAGCGGAAAGTATTGCAACTTTGCGCACGGACTATTCTAGAAATGCTCTGCGCGTTTTTGGAATTCCAATAAAAGCGGACCGTACTGGAATTCCAAAAACGCGCAGGGCGGTTCTGTAATCGTCCCGATTCCAATATTGCGCAAAACATATACACAGCAAATACTTCATATGCTGTGTGCATGTGTTCTTCTTTGAGTACAGCTGCGGAGCTCGTTGTACAGAGATGGACACTTTCAAGGTGCATGTGTCAGTAAATAATGCTAATTTTATGATACATTTGTGGCTGATCTGGGTGATCATATACATAAGCTGTGTTGCAACTTTAATAGCGGATGTTGTCATAGCGTGTGCACATAAGAACAGACTGGGACTGGCAAAACACATGTAGTAAGACATGTTGTGAATAAGCTGAAATGTTTAAACATCAGTTTGACATGCTACACTCATTACATAACAATATAATTACAATTTCCTGTGGTTTCATCATTTTACAGTGTTCTGATTGGCTGAAATGCATCATGTGACAGGCTTTTATTTTTCTATGAAGCCGGATGCCTCTATTAATATTTATGAGGGTCTACTTTTTATTGTTGTTTACATGCAGTGCTGTCACCCACAAAAAACACACAAATAGAAATACTGTAACAGATTTATACGCATTTATACATGGCATTGTCAAAAAAAGATTTAATAATAAATAAATTAATTAATTAATAACAAAGTATAAAAATGTAAAATGTATGTTGTTTATTTCTTTTTGCCTATTTGATGAGCATTATGCATGAAAGAAAAGAAATAACATTGAGAGAAAATTCAACACAAACATAAAAAAATAATTTCTGGATAAAAATTAAAGGGGGTATGTACGATTTCAATATGAACATTTCATTTTCTCATAATTTGAACAACACAAATGAGAGGACGAATATAATCAAGGGAAGTTAAAATAAAAAGAAATAAACAGATATTTGTACCATACTTCATATGTTTTTTTTTATAAATGAACTTGATAACGACAAATTTCTTCCTAGTGCTGTGCAGATATGACACCTTTAACCGTTTTGGTCAGAGAAACAAAAACGTGTCCATGATGTGTCGTATTAACAATCTGCACAGAACATAAGTCAACACGCAACATATATTGGGGATTTTCCAAAATTGTACATGTCTGATGCACATGAATGAGTTTTCGACTGGAAGACAAAAAGTACTTTAAAGTATTTCGAGGATTTTCAAATATCAATTCTTCAGAACTTTTATTCTAGTTTGTTATTTATCAGTCTTTTATAAGTTTTATTTTACTTTCATATTTTTATATGAAAATTTGATGAGATCGTACATACCCTCTTTAATATTTATATTAAAATTTATATTTATCAAAAGAGGAAAACAAATGAAATAATAATACACAATTCTACAGATTAGGGCAAAGAACGTTTTAGAAACAAGAGGTTTCAGTCAAATAACAGACATCCAGTTGAAGAAACGTCTCGCATTTTTTTACAAGGAAGCCACCGGAAAACCAAGCGAGCATGGTATGCAGTCATCCCATGGAGCTGGCAAAAGAATATCACAAGAACACCTTGAAAATTATGCGAGCTCCATCCAATTGTCACCTTTGAAAGCTGAATGTCCCATTTATCATTGTAAAAATCCCATTTTCAAGTGCGCAAATGACTCGCCAGCTGCGAAGCTTAAAACACTCCTCGAAGTAGGCTCATTTTGGTCAATTAAGCATAAGCCAAGGATGATTTGCACAACATTCACCTGTTCATTTTCTCGAACATTTATCCATTCACATTGCACGACAGGGCGAATAATATCTTGTACATCCAGTTTGTGGCGAATCGTTATAACACACAGTGGCGAATCGTTATCACCCTCTGGCAAATCGTCATTAAACTGTGGCGAATCGTTATGTGTCGAATCGTTATTGTGGTGAATCGTTACTAATTTTATCACTCTGGGCCAGAAGTTTCATCAGCAGCTGAAACAAAAGTTATTAAATAAAATGAAAAAATTGTCATTTACTAGAAACTTTGACTAAAACAATTAAAATTTTCTTCTTGTTCATAGTTCTATGCAAATAAGATGCATAACACTTGACCTTTCCAATTTATGTCACACAGGTAAAGAAACTGTATTGATACAGTAGAAATTTTCGGCCGATGACAAACAATTCCATTGATTTGATATTTTGATCAGTAGTAAAATAATAAAAGTCGTTTACCTTTTTCTCGTCTTGATTTTGTAACCACTCTATTAGTTCATCGTCGGATACCCACGACTACTTCATTCCGTTACTCTCCAGCATTAGCCCATCGTCGGATACCCACGACTAATTCATTCATGGAGAGTAGCGGAATGGGTCGAACGTGGGTATCCGACGATGCTAATATTATATTGACAAATATTGATAATTTACATAAATTTTTTTTTTTTTTTTTTTTTTTTTTTTTGTCAGATACACTTTATTCGCCAATATGCATAATACAGTACATACAGTACATATGCAGTAATAGTTCAATACGGTACAAGCATATCATGTGACAATAATGCCTGCCAAAGCTATAACAATTACAAACATATAAAATAGAATAGTTAGGAAGGTAGGTCAATATCACAAAAAAGACTCCTGAAATTCTCACATACTTTTATAAAAATTGGATAAGACGTGTTTCTTGAATAACTGCAAAGGCTAGTTAACAACTATTCCGTGAGACCGTGAGTTGCTGAGGTTACCATTTTATGTTAACAAAGAAAAGAAAAAATAAAACGTTTTATTTGGAGACAAAAATGTTATACTTTTCAGATGATTTACAAGTCGGTGCCAATAGAAAAGTTTTACAATCATCACTAAAATCACTATCATCCAAGTTATGATAATGCAAATAAAAAGGTTAAGAAGGTAAATCAATATCACAAAAAGACTCCACCAATACCCACGAACTTTTATAAATGTCGGGTAAATGTGTTTTTTGCATAACTGCAAAGGCTAGTTTGCAACTATTTCGTAGACCATGAATTGTTGGGGTTACCAATTTACGTTTACAAAGATAAATATACCGTTTTATTTCAAGACAAAAAATGTTATATTTTTCAGATTGTTTACCAATTGATCCCAACACAAAGGTTTTGCAATCAAAACTAAAATTACTATCAATGTTTCTAATAGCAGACGTTATGTCATTAAGTAACAATTCTATGACATTACAACTCCAAAATAAATGAACAAGTGTTTCTGTTTCTGTCTTACAGAAAGTACATTTGTCTGAGTCACATATCATCATTTTATTTAACAATTTATTTGTAGCTAGGATATTGTGAGTCAGTCTTACTTGGAACCATTGACTGTATGAATCTTTTGTGGTTTTAAAAACCCATGCATGTAAACTTTTCCACTCTGAACTATCAATACTAAAAAGGCTATTCCACTTTGCTTGGCAGTTTGGTGTTTCAATGTTGTGTATTAAAACATTATAAATAAAACTGTTATTTTTACTGTGACATAATAAAGGCTTCATAATTTACATTAAATGACGGCAGGGTAGTCTGGCAAAAAGTCAAGTGATCTCAGTTAGTGTTATTTCTCTGGTATGAGAACAAGGTTTCAATTGCATCATTATTAATTCTAGACGTAACGATGGAGCCTGGCGATCTTTGGAATCGGAATTTACGCATTGCGACAAATCCTAACAATCAAGAAACAATGTTCTCTCTCGCTTGCATTGAAAACATGCATTTATATTTCAACTTTTTAGGAACCTCTTTTTCGTTCATATGCGTTTCCCATTTTCTGAACCTGTTTTATATATTTCTCAAATTAATTATTTCTTTTTTGTGTTGGTCTTGGTTCACTGATTTTTAAATCCTGTAGTACTGGAATATTTTCTAGAAATACTATACTTGAGTTGAGTTCAATTTGTTTCCGTTATGTTCATCAATTGTTTTCTTAAACAGCGACATCAAATCTTAGCATGTCTAGGCCAAGAACGTATTCTGCTAGTTCATTTCGCATTTTAAAATCTGAATTCAATAAAGAGTGATCCTGTGTGCTTGTAAATTTGTTCTAAACTTCCTATGTGTTCTGTATTATACCCCACTGATAAACCTAATTCTAGGGTTCCGAAAATGGTTCTGTAATTCAACATTGAAAATTCGCAATACTCCGTTTGACCATGTAATCCATAATGCCCGTTATGTCAGGAAACGTATCGTTAAACAAATTTTAAATGTCATTGTTACAATTTGATCAGAACCTTTCATGTACAAAGGTATTAAAAGTGGTCGATTACATTGTGCACCACCAAGACTCCGGAATATACAACAAAAGCTGTGCTAGGACAGTATTTTACTGCTTGCAAAAATATCACATACAGTTCATGTGCATTGATTTGGGAAGTGTGCAACAGGAAACAACTGAGGCCATAAGCTGAAGAACATGAGCGGCAAGTCCTAATTGTTGTCCGTGTTGTCCTATATTGTATAGGCAATTGGTCACTCGCCTTAAATAAAGGACTAGCGGACGTTAATTAGGGTTCCTCTTTCTAATGAGAGGTTGTTCATCAAAAACAGTTATTTATCTTCGCATTTATTAGTTATATTATTAAAATCTGCACAATCCTTAATGTCATTTTATAAATCAAATAATAATTGGTATAATAGTTTACCCTGTTTACCCTGTTTGACGCCAAAAGAAATATAAAACAACTTAGGATTAGATATCGTTATGGCTTTTAACGTTATTTTACATTCTGATAAATCTGCTTAATCATATTTAACATTGCGCAAGTTTTACCTGCTTGCACTAATTTAATTTACAATTCCTTTCGTATAACAGTATCAAATGCCTTTTCATAATCGGTAAAAAACAAGAAAGGTTTGAATTATTGCAATATAATTAAAAATCCAAACTGAGTTGTTCTATTCCCTTTCACAGTGTAAGCGAGGACATTAAAAGTATTAATCTTATCCCTCATTTATTAGAAGCAACATATTTACATATCTGTTTTCTTTTAAAATAGGGACAAAACTAGCACCAAGACAGTGGGTATATGCCATTATCAAAAATGTATTTAAAATTTTAACTTAATTTTGATAAATAAACTATCCAATCAATACAACTTCTGCAAAATTTATAGATGTATCACGGCTTTGTGTCATTTAAGTTGTGACATAGTTTTTTGTGCTTCCGTGACTGAAAATTGGGCTCTAACGCGTCAATATGAAGAGACTTTCCTGGACATAATGAAAATTTAAGGACCGCCAATATAAGAAAAAATGTCCCGCCCGTGGCTGTAGTGTGTTCAATAAATCAAAATGATTTAAAGAAATTGGGTAAGGGTCACTTAACGATAAATCCTGTGAAATTAGTTTGCAATCTAGCCATTGGTTTCTTAAATTTAGATTTTCATTGCTTTTCCATGTTCTTAACCAGTTTAAAATATTTCTCAAATCAAGACATTGTATTGGTCTTCGATCACTGGATTTGTTTTTGCTTGAAGCATTTTCCGTACGCTCCATACTTGAGTTCAATTCATTTGCCTTCTGTTGATCAAGTTTACTTCGATTTTAGCACGTCTATGCCAACGACATGGCCTGCTAATTTATGTCGCATTTTCAATTCTGAATTAATAGAAAGTGATCCTGCGACATGTTAAATTGGTGTGCACTTCCAGTGTTTTAACTGTTATCACTATTAAGCTTTATTCTAGTTTTCCCAAATAATGTTTTGTCATTTATATTGATTATCGATACATTGTGCAATATCAAAGCTCAGTTATACAACATTAAAGCAGCGAAAGCACAGTAGTTTCACTGCTGGCCAAAATAGCAGATACAGTTCATGTGCACTGATTTGGCTAGTTGAGAAATGTGCAACAGGAAACCGGAAATATGGCTGCTGCAGATTTTGTCAAACTACTGACTTCCATCACAACACTCAACAAAACCTACCAATTGTTCATTTTAAACATGCATGTATGTCAGTTGTCGATCATTTTGAATTGACATTCATTAAAAAGCAAGCCTTCTTCATATCCTTCTCTAGTAAGAATGTGTAGAAGAGCATCATTCTTCATCCAGTCTAACACGTCTTTCTGCGAACGAGATTGTTGATCAACAGCAGCTATTTCTCTTTATTAGTTATATTATAATTAAAATCTATAGCATCCGTAGTGTTATTTTATAAAAACAAATAATAACGTTTATAATGGTTCACCCTGTTTAACAAAACATCAATCCCGTCAGAATTAGCCAAATCGTTATTTTTTTTAATTACTTAACATTCTGACAGATCGCCTAAAACTTATATAACATTTCCCAATTTCACATGTTTGCACCAATTTAATTCACAATTATTCACGTAAAACAATATCACATGCCTTTTAATTATCGACAAAAACACAAGACAATTTTGATTTATCGCAGTATAAAAACATACTGTCAATGCTACTAGGGTTAGATTATAAAAATCAACACTATCCTTAATGTCACTAATTAAATAAACGATAATGGTTTAGCATGTTAATAACTAAATGTGATATCAAATACCTCAGAATTAGAGATATCGGTATTTTATTTAACTCAAAAAATTTCATTCTAATATATCGCCTAGATTATATTTAACATTTCACAAGTATTTCATATAACAATATCAAATGCCTTTTCAAAATCGATAGAAACGCAACAAAGTTTTAATTAATTGCAGTCAATGCTGCTAAGCTTTTCTCTTAATCAAAAAGCCGTGTTAAATGTTTTAAAACCATGCATGTTTTATGTCTCAATGAAAGCGAGAACATAAAAGGTATAAACATAATCCCTCGACAATTATAACCATCTAGGTCTTTCGAAATAGGCAAAATACACCAAGAAACTGGATGTATGCTGTTTTAAAAAATGTTTTTTTTTAAATTTAACAAGAAATGGAGAAATAAACTTTTCACCATTGCTTAAAAAATTCTGCAACATTTATAGATATATAAAGGACCTTTGTGTCTTTCAAGCTGTGATGTAGTTTTTGATTGTATTTTCAAGACTGTAAACGGGCGCTCTAAGCTCGTCAATAATAAGAGATATTTTCTGTGTAACGTTCGGATCAGCACTGAAAGAAATAGAACGATGTATATTTGAGAACTGTTGAAAGGATCTATACAATCTTCAAAATTCACATCATTAATACTAGAAGTTTATACGAAGTGTGTGTTTATTTATATATTAAGAAAATATCTTTTAGTATGACATACTTAAATACTTAAAATTAGATAGCGTATTAATTTCTATTTGTATAAAAAAAAATAGATCAAGCAGTACGGTTTGCTTTGCAATTTGTTGATCTTGCTTGTAAAATGAGGTTCTGTTTGCATATACTGGGTCATCGTTATTCATGCGTTTACTATAATTATAAATCGCATTCTATCGCTATTGGCGAATGTAATCAAATCACTTAAGATTGTGGTATCTTTTGTGACTCTGTGCTATTAATATTAAACGCACGTCCATGAACCGGAACAGAAACATCCCATATAAGTTCACATATTTGATGTGTTCATGTGCTAGGTTAATCGTTATCCTGAATTACATGTCAATTATTAGTAATACCGTCAAGCAAACGCGTTTTCCTGTTTAATACAGTATTAAATTCAGCGAAATTACCATCTTCCCACAATATCTTATTGAAAGACACAGTACTTAAACCATTTTAGTTGCTAATGATCACAATTAACACGAGGGGCAAGTCTCAATGGTGACTTACTGCATACTTTGTCAATATACAGACTTCTGTCGCAGAATTCAACGGAACTTACCACCTGAAATTCATTTCAAACATATATAGTTTGTTGTAAATCTTCTCTATTTGACATTATAGTGCAAGCCTCCTTCATATCCCTAACTAGTCAGATTTTGTAGAAGAACATCACTTTACGTCCTCTCTAACACGCAATTCTGCAAGCAAGATTGTTTATTAACAGCATTTCTGTTTTAGTTAGATTATTATAATCAACCCAATCATTTATTGTCATTTATAAAACACATCATAATGGTAATAATGGTGCATCCTGCTAAACACCTAATGTTACATCAAACACCTCAGAATAAGGCATATAGTTATGGTTTTGAACATAAACTTTTACATTCTGATAGATCGCCTAAATCGCATTTAACATTTCGCAACTCTTACCTGCCTTCACCAAATTAATCCACAATTCTTCACGTACAATAATACCAAATGCCTTTTCATAATCGATAAAAACACAAGAAAGTCTAGGATCACTAATTTGTTTTTCTTACATTTCAAATCACGCTAGTAATAAGTTCTATTCTCCGATTCGTTTTCTGTGCTACTATCTATCAAAAATCGCAAATTAGATCTTATTATGATTAAACTATTTTTAAAATTACATGATATTTTACAAACCAAAACAGTTACCTTTTGTTGGATACCAAGCCATATTGGGATACGTGGACATGAGAAAGCTGATACCTTAGCAAAAAAATCTCTTAATCTACAGATTGTCAATGTTCCATTGCCCAATAGTGGTTTTAAACCAGCAATTAATAAAGTTATAAAATCAGAATGGCAAGCAATTTGGAACAAGGCAACCCTTAACAAATTACACGAGATAAAGCCTAGTCTCGATTCCGCAACACCTTTTACTCTTTCTGACCGACATGATCAAATCGTTTTAACTCGCTGCAGAATAGGACATACCAGATAAACACGTTCGTACCTTCTAAACTGAAAAGAAGCACCTCATTGTATATCTTGCGACGAACATTTTACTGTAAATCATATGCTTATTAATTGCACAGACCTCGTCGACATTCGCGATTTCACAAATTGTTATTTATAAACTAAATAAAAATAAATAATAACGGTGATAATGGTTCACCCAGCGAGCCAACTAATGTAAAAACAAATACCTCAGACATAGACATATCGTTACGCTTTTTAACACACATATTTACATCGCTTAATTCGTATGTAATATTTCGCGTTGTTGCACAAATTTTCTCAACAATTCTTTGTATATAACAGTATCAAATGCCTTTTCATAATCGATAAAAACGCGAGAAAGGTTTGATTTATTGCAATAAAAAAGGTAAGGTTATCTTAAAATCCAAACTGCGCTGTGTTAAATATATAATCACCACGCATGCATTCTGTTTCGCATTATAAGCGATAACAATTTAGGTATAAACCTTATTAATCGATAATAGTAAGCAATGTGTCTTTTAAAGTATGTACACTACTTTAATAACACGACATTTTTGGATATATGCCTTTATAAAAAAAATTGATAAAACTTTACGACAATATGGAGAAATACTCACTTTGCAATCAATAAATTGTCTGCAACTATCATAGATATATCAGGTAGTTTTGTCCTGTAAGATGTGATATAGTGTTTATTAGTATTTGCAAGACTGTAAATGGGCGCTCTAACTCGTTATGACAGAGAAAATTGTTCCGTATAATGTTCTAATCAACTTTGAAGGAGCTATGATGAGGCGTGCTAGACAACTTGTTAGAGTGACCTATTCAATCTTAAAATGTCACATCAATATTTGTTATTAAGCGTGCATTTGTATTTATAATGCACGAACGTTTATTTGTGTTTGACCAACCAAACGTTGAGTTTTATCGTCAAACAAACGCGTTTGGCTATTAAAAAAATATTCAAATCAGCCGACTAACAATATTCCCAAAATACTTTATTGACAGACACATTATTAGGGCCCCGCAAATTGTTTGCGGGTGCCCTAGAGTAATTACTCTGTCTGTCCGTCCGTTTGTCCGTCCGTGCGTCTTTTCGTCCGTCTGTCCGTCCGTCTGTCCTTCCGTCCGTCCGTCCGTCTGTCCGTTCGTCCGTCCACAATTTTCATGTTTTTCTTTCATAACATCAACACCGTTTCAGCCATTAATTTGAAACTTCATAGGTGGATAGATCTCATTGAGGAGAAGTGCAGTGCATAAGAACCGTTAGTCTGCACTTTATAATTATGGAGTTATTGCCCTTTGTTAATTTTTCATTTTCAGGCAGAGTCAATTTTTGGTTTCCAGCTCTCTAACTTAAGAACGAAATGAAATAGTTTAATGAAACTTCATCCATATATACCTTTTATCGAGACCTGGCTTGGGATAACATAGGGGGTGGATGGGGTCACTGTCAAGGTCACGGTTACAAAAAAAAGCAAAACGGTTTCCGTTCAATTACTCGAGAACGAATTGAGCTATTGTAATTCAACTTCATACATAGATAATTTTTATAAAGACATTGCTTGGCATTGCATGGGGGGTGCGTGGGATCAAGGTCAAAGTCACCGTTACTAAAAAAATAATAAAAAGCGGTTTTTCCTAAATTATACAATAACAGATCGAGCTATTGTGATAAATATAGCGGGAAAATTCTTGTGAATGCAGCTCCTCCTACAGTTTCCAACAGACTTTCTTGAAACTTGTCTTCATTGTTGAGGGTAATGTGTGGTTGTGTGTAAAGATGGGGATGTAAATTTGTCTCCCACATTCGGAAGTAATGTAACCTGAATTTTTCTTCCACCCTCACCTTCAAACATGCTATCATTCGGGGCCCGCTGCCACTCCTTTGACAAAGCTCTAGTTTATATTAGTTTTGAATGATAACAAATAACAAGAGAGGCAAGTCTTTCTGGTGGCTTACTGCAGAGTTTGTCAACAGCACCTTTCAACAAACTATACCAAATTAAATTTAGTGCAAACCTTCTTCCTTTGTAAATCTTAATGAATGAACATTTCATTTCAGGGCAGTTCTCTCTCATATCCTTCACTAGGCAGATGTTTTAGAAAAATCTTACTATTCATCCTCACCAAAATTTCTTTATGCAAGCCAGCTAGTTCATCAACTTCATGTTTGTAACTTTTAATTTATTAACTGGATGGTAGAATAAAATACCCACATTTTTTATAAGCTTGATATATTTCGTAGATCTGCTGTGCTTTACTAGCAAACATAGTCGTCTTACTTCTTCATTCCACCCTCCTCCAGCATGGATATACTTTTTGTTTAAATTTGAGTTTGTAGTAAAGTTTTCATTTCCATTGTAACACCCAACAGCCGAACCAAACTCAGCGACACAGGGGTACTCCCCTGGGTAACTCTATCCCACTAAATGCGGACGCCTTGCAGGTGCGATCCAGGTGGGAGTGGCTGTCGAACTCACGGGCTACATCTGCCTCGTCCACCTCCCCCGCATCCGATAAAATATCGGACACTCCCCCGTCAGGCTCTGCCGGCTCAGCCACCTGAGCCGACTCAGTCACCTGGGCCGGCCCAGCCACCTGAGCCATCCCACGCCAATCAAACTCCTGGTCGAAAAATTTCGACCTCAAGTCCGACCCAGCCAGTCGCAATAATGCGGCCATCACCCTCCAGTGGAACACGAGTGCCCGTGCGTTCACTCGCGCCATGCTAAAAACACAGGGAATGTGCCAGTGAAAATGCCGGCAAATTCTCTCCAACCGACCCTGGTCGTTCTCGTATAGGACAGAGTACATCGGAATGGCCAGCTGCACCCGGTGAACAAAGACCATGGCCTCGTCTATGGTATTAAGACCCAAGTTCTTAACTAGGCACATGACCCCTGAAAACCGGAGACCATCCAATTCCGGCTTCTCCCATGCGTCCCTACGGAACACAGGGGGCAGGTGCCGGGTTTCAACGTGCTTGCGCACACATCGGGTCCGAAACTGGCACCCCACAGGACAATCCTGATCCCTACCTGACACACCTCGTCCAACTGAGACCTGGACCTATCCCTGGTCTCCTCCATCTCCACTACCTCCTCCCTCTCAGTCTACCTCTTGAATGTCTGTCATTGCGTTCCCCTACCACAGTGGGACCCCCGTCGGGCAATCCCACCACTCCTACACTTACCACCAACTCTGACCGATCAACCTCGGTCACTACCTCCTCTGCGGGCCGTAGACTACCGACCCCCTCACTCTGGCCCAGGCCAGGCGCCCCTTTTTTCTTTTCTAACCTACCTCGAACCCAGGACATTTATATATGTCAATTTCCACACCTCACCCGCCTCGCACCCAGGACATGTATATATGTCAATTTCCTCACCTTATTCCTCTGTGACTCGCACCTACACACCTCCCATAAAACCATTCCTCACATGAGTCGCATGCAGTCATGAAGGACCAATCATCAACCCCTCTACACAAACAATATAACTGTAGGACCCGCGTCAGCCGGCCCACAGTTTTCCCTCTCCCGAACCACCCATGCTGGAGGGTTATCGAGTTTGCAATCCTTTAATCGGTCATGGTTCACGTTGACCTTCTTACCCCTTGAACGGACTTGGTATAAGAAGGTGGAGTACTTCTTTACTACTACCCCTGGCCCCGCCCACAGAGGCAGCAGTTTCTTGGCCTTGCCTTTCTTTCCCGCCACATTTAGCACATACACGACGTCCCCGACCTTATACGCGGTCTGGTACAGTCGAACATCATGATCTCTCTTCATATGAGCCTGATACGCCCCAAGACACTCACGGGCAGTTTCATTGGCTGCAGCAAAACTCTGCTCCAGTCCCTGAAAATACTCGCCGGCAGTCTGTTCTTCCCGAGATGGTGCAGGGTGCACCAGTTCCGCAGGAGTGGACGCCTCCCTCCCAAACATCAATCGGTTCGCGGTGAAACCAGTACTCCTACAAACAGACAAACGCATCGCCGCGGCTATTTGCGGCAGGTCCCTATCCCATGTGTTCTGCCTTGATCCGACGTAGCATTGGACCGCGTCCATGAGCGTGCGATTGTACCTTTCCACTTGGCCATTGGTACTTGGACGATAGGCCGTGGTCCTCGTCTTATGGATATGGAACAACCTGCATAGCTCTGTGAACAGGAGGCTCTCAAAGTGTGTTCCCCGATCGGTTATGATCTCCATGGGGACCCCCAGCCTGCAAAACACCTGACTGACTATAGCCTCTGCGGTTACTTCAGCCGTCTGCGAGGGTAGCGGAATACACTCAACCCATTTGGTGAACTGATCCACCACCATCATCACGTACCGATTCCCTCTTTGGGTCACTGGCATTTGCCCCAAGAAACCAATGTGAATCCTTTCCATCGGTATTCCCGAGTGAAAGGAAATCAATTCCCTCTTGGGCCTACGGGTTTGCTTTGTGTTCAAAAAGCATTGCGGACAGCTAAATACATACTTTACCATGTCCCTAGACATCCGGTGCCAGAAATAATTGGCCTTAACCTGCGCAATTGTGCGCTGCTCACCCTGATGCCCCGCCATGGGTATATCATGGTTCAGGACCATGACTTCCTGGCGCAATTCCCTGGGCACTAGCAGCTGTTTGTTGTCTGTCTTCGGATCTGTTCTCCAAAGCAGACCAGCCTCCAGCTGAAAGCATGGGCGGTTTAGCCAGTAAAATTTCGAGGCTGTGTTTGCAAGGAACAGCTCGCCTTCCGACGGCTCTGTGCCATGTAGCAGCCATTTCCGAATAAATCGGAAATCGTCTTCTTTAGCCTGCTACTCCGTGACATGAGCCGTCCGATCTTGGACTGGCCCTGCACTGTCTGGGCCAGTGATCGATGACCCTCTGTCAGATGTCACCTCCTGCACCTTAACCGAATGCCTTTGTGCCAGAGGCACAACGTTATCTACGTCGGCTATGAACCTGACCCATTCCTCTTCCGCCCTGGTACATTTTGAGCAACCCCCGCAGGGTAGACAATCCCGACGTACTCCATGCTGGTAATGGTGCTCTCCGCCCACGACTAACCGTGACAACGCATCAGCGTTCGCATGTTTATTACCAGCCCGGTGTACGATCTCCATATCATACTTGCTTAACTCCTCAATCCACCGGGCTATCTGCCATTGGGGCTCCTTAAAGTTCAACAGCCATGTTAGACTGCTATGGTCAGTACGTACCAGGAAACGTCTCCCTAGCAAGTAATGGCGGAACTGGCGCGTAAATCTCACAACGGCCAGTTGCTCCTTGCGGGTTGTGCATTACCGGCGCTGCTCCTTTGTAAGTGCGTACGCCCCATAGCAAATAACCCTGGGGGTTCCCTGCTGTATATGACTAAGCACCCCCCCCCCCCAATAGCCTTATCAGAGGCGTCCGTATCAAGTACGAACGGGTCACTGCGATTGGGGAGTCCCAGAACAGGGGCCTCCACCAATGCAGCCTTCATGTCCAGGAAAGCAGCTTCCTGTTCATCACCCCACTCAAAGTATTTGACTACTTCGTAAAGAACCCTTAACCTCTCAGCGTAATTCTTGAAAAACATACAATGGTAGTTCACCAGCCCTAGGAAGCGCTCAAGATCTTTACTGCTCTTTGGCACCGACCAGTCAACCACTACCCGCGTGTCATTTGGTGATAGTCCCAACCCCCCAGGACCAACCGTACGGCCGAGAAACTCATGTTGAAACAGTTCGCACTTCTTGGGTTTCAACTTCAGCTGGTACTGCCTTAATCTAAGAACCCCCCCCCCCTAGGGTATCCAGGTGTTTAGCAAATGTTGCGCTCATGGCCATAATATCATCAAGGAACGCTAGAACGCTGTTCCAGTTAAGACCGTGTAACACCAGGTTTACTACCCTAGAGAACGTAGCAGGGGCATTGCATAGGCCAAAGGCCATCCGACCAAACTCGAACAGCCCGTACTTGGTCGTGAATGCGGTTTTCTTTCGGTCCGAGTCCTTAATTTTAATCTGCCAATACGCATAATAAGCATCAAGCTTTAAAAACCATTTCTGCCCCGCCAACATGTCTATACAATCCTCAGTTAGGGGCAGATGATACACATCTTTCACTGTAACCGAATTTAAACCCCGATAGTCCAAACACCTCCTAACTGACCCATTCCGTTTCCGTACCACCACTCGTACTGGAGGGCTGGATCACCCCAGCATCCAACATTTTCTTAAGGTGACTCCTCCTCCTTTACAAACGCCACAGATGTCCTCCGCATCTTTTGACTTATGGGCTTAGCGGGCCTCGTTCACGCTTGACCTCTCCATTAGGTCTCTCAGGTGTTCCGGTACTACAACCTCTACACCACTTACAGGGCCGTTTGCAACCGGCTCAGGAGCAAGCTCCTCCGGCACCGGCCGCACTAACTTAACCTCTTCAGCCTTGCCAACGACACAGCCCCTTTTTAACTTAACTGCATGGTCAGACAAATTTAACATGCAGAGACTAAGACCGGCATCCCGGTCATGTACCGACATTGGCACAATCAGGTCTACCCCCTCAGCCTTTACAACAAACGTGTCCAGTATCGTGTCAACCGAACACGGTTTCATTGCTACCGAATTCGGCGGCACCGATACCGACCTATCAACCCTAATCTTGGCCACCGGCTGGCCACCTCCTCATTGTCCATTGGTACTACCTCGTTACCAACACTAATTATTGACCTCGGAATGTCAATCCGATCACCATGTATGTTGCCCGGTAACCTCTCCATCACCCTATCTGGCATCAGTGTCACCTCAGCAGCAATGTCAATTACGGCCTGTATTGCAAGGCCATTCTGTGAGACCTTTACACGGATCATTAAATCAGACCTAACCAGGTTTATGATCACGTGCTGGCCCTTTAGCCTCGAGGTCAGGTCTGGGCCATCTACACTGACGCCCCTGCCGTTTAAATCGGCAAAAGCCACCTTCTTGCCCTTGTTCGTGGAATCGCCAATCTTGTCTTTAGCCGCGTTCGAACAGTCCATTTATAGATGTCCGAACTCGTTGCAACCGTAACAAGGGTCGCTTCGAGCCGGCGACGGCGTCCGGCTTCGCAGCTTAGGGCTATAGCGCTTGAAGTGCCCTGCCTCATTGCAGTTGTAGCACTGCCGGACGGGAGATGTCAAGCTTCCCCATCATTACCTTCATTTTATCTTCCAATCTCCCCACCCTCTTCTCTAGGGCGTCATACTTCTCACTTGGCCTGCCTTGCGTGGCCACCTTTACCTCAGCGACCTCTGCTTTCGCCCCATAGCTGACTTTACGCACAGCTTTGGGCTTGCCATATATCAACCCATGGATATGGATTGCCAATTTCATTTTGTCTATAGCCTGCTCTATAGACCTGGGTCTCTGGTTAATAACCTTCTCCCCAGCCTCCCTCTCCCTAGCCCCCATGCAGAAGCGCAAGATCGACTGCTGGGTCATGAATTCATTCGGTAAATCCCGGAACGCCTTACCGGCCAGAGTCATAACTCGGTCGGCCCAGTCGTCCCCTCATCCCTGCCTTGCATTTGAGAATGTTACCATTGCCGTTTCCGGCAGCTCACGGTAACCGAACCGCTTCTCCAGCTTCTCGACTACCTCACTGTAGACCAGCTCGCCCACCTTATCTGTGACCAAGGCGTAAAACTCGCTCGCCTTCTCCGTCAGACACAGACAGAGGTAATCCCTTCTCCTTCTCGTTCCATTCATAAATGGAAGCGTACTTCAAGAATTTCGTTATAAATGCTTGCCAACTACCCCTGCCGTCATACACCAGAGATCTCGGCAACGCTTGAAGCCTAGACCTCTAATGAACTGTCCCATGGTAGTTTACATTAACGCTAAGCGCGGTAGCCAAGTTCCTGCGCGCACCACGTTTAGCTGATGGCGCAGCCTGTGCCAAAAAACTCGTCAAACCAACGTTAGGTCGCCACCAACGGTGAAGCTACATACCCCTGCTGCACGGGCTGGAGCATGTAGGTCACCGGCAACATGTGCGGGTTGCCTGAACCCATCGGTTGACCAGGAGTACCAACCAGAATGTATTGGCACTGCTGGCCTTGTGGCTGCATTTGCACAGGTTGCATATGGACCTGCTGTGCCATGGGTTCCACCTTAGGTGGTATGGATTTTGCCCGGACCCCTCGTCCCCTCACCTTACTATCTGCAGGTGGTGGGACAGGAAACACTGGAGACCCGCTTAACATGGCATTATCAATAGCCACCTGCACCCTGTCAATCACCCCTCGAGCCTCGCTGTCTAGGCGCACTTTCGGCTCAATAATTGGACCCTCCGCCAAATCACCCAAATCTCCGCCTCCTCCGCTTGTTCAGATTAACCGAACCGTAGCATAGCCCACATAAGCTCGGACGTCTTCAAATAGGGTAACAAAGCCAGCTGCTCCCGCGTGACATGCCCATGTAACTCTCTAAATTGAACAATTGCATCTGCCACCTTAGGGCCTATGCCCGGTACCAGCTGCATCAATTGTCTGTCTGCTAGCCATTATGAATTAGTTCTTAACTAACTTGTGTTTGAAAATGAGATTTTCAATTGAAGGAGTCAGAAGAAACAAAAATCAACTGGTTACATGTATTGTCATATAGTTATAAATACATTTATCATATAATAAACTGATGTATTATTCGTAATGCTTCTCTATAATACTGTTTATTAATGAAATGTCAGTACTACTACTGTTGTTATTACTATTATTAGTATTGGACCCTGCTATGGAAAGTATTGTGTGGTCAACTACAAAGACAGATGACTTGCACCGTATAGTGAATGTCAAACTATGACAATATTACACAATAAATCTCTCACCACCGGAACTCGTCTGCTTCGAGTCTTCTTACACTTTGACTATTTCCTGCACAGCCTCCAAAATTGCCGAATAATAGATATTTGCCCGTGCTGCACAGTGAAACCAGTCACTACGCTACGGACAAATGTGACACAAGTTGACTAGAACTATAAATATATATACATGTATATATATTTCGTATGTGGAATGTCAATATGCAAATTTGTGGATGATAAATTTTTCAAGATATTGTTTGAATAAAACACTGAAATAAACACTCACATCATACCACCACACGCCACTGCCAGCAAGTCACGGCAACCACCGTCGACCACCAAACGCAACTGCACGCAAGTCGCGGCAACAACCGTCGATCACCACTCGCAACTGTACGCCAGTCGCGGCACTGTCGGATTCCCACTCTAGTCTTAGCTAGACCTACTGTAAAATTGTTACAGATTACACAAGGCAAGCTAAATTTAGCATATCAATCAATCGCAACACGGTTCACTACACCGCTGTATGACGCTGTGAACACAACACCAAACTCACCCAATTGGCCGTGAAAACCGACAAGCTCGGTCTAATACAATTGCACAACACTTAATTGTAATGTTGACATACAAAATTAGTATGACTTTAAACAATATATAATGAAAATTAGAGTTACAAAATTACAGTAACAAAAATTCAAGATGGCGGACTTGATAAAGTCTGCCGTTACGGTTAGCAGAATTTGCAAACGTAAAAAAGCGCATAGGCTTATGCTCGCAGCGCCATTTGTTGTACTTAAAGCGAAGTACGTACCTTCAATGTCTTAATGACGTTGTTGAGGACTGGAGACTTGCTCAACAGAAGTGATGGACGTGGATAAAACACCCAAAGGCAGAGTTTACCTCGCAGAAGTACAATATGGAACCGGAACTGAAGAACTACTTCCGCCGCCTCAAACCTATACCAAACAGTGACCGGTCGAAACGGTCAGCACAAACGGCCAATTCACCACACTATGGAACCCAAAAATTTTCGTCACAACCGGTTTCCGGTTTTCGCGAAAACCGGTTGTGACGTAAAATTGGAGTAAAATAAGAATCCGACAAGACAAGACAATTTTTATTTATAGTCGGGGTATACAACAAGTAACATTAGCTATTTATAGCTATTGACCGTCTTAAAAATACACAGTATAATTGTAACATTTACAATTAAATAAAAAACAGTATACATGTAACAAATTAATATAAATAACAGTAGTGATGAAATAAATTAAAAGGTTAACAATAAATATAAGACTAATTAAAAACATAAGTTATTATGAAGACTGACCTTTTAATATAGATGACTGCATAGGTATGTGTAGGCAAATCAAACAATATAATTGTATGACTGATGTTATTTGAAAGCCCTTAATCTTAGTAAATTAATTATTATGCTATTGATGTAGACATCAAATTATTTGAAAGTTGCACTTAATAAATACTAACAACAGAATCCATAAAAACTTACACAAATAAAACGTATACAATAAAAATATTACTAGCAACAATTACAAGATACTTATGTGTGTATTTAACTACTTTGGTTAAAAATATATTATCCTCAATATTTCCACAAAATAGTTTTTTTCCTTTTATATGGTACCCGGCCTAAACATAACACAAAAAGGTCGGGTCGGAAACCAATTATTTGTTATAATTGTGACGTCATCAATGTAGTGCAATCAAGTGTAATCAATTCCCACGTTTGTTTATTTCTAAGATTGACCGATGTCGTTAACTGTCGGTAAATTTCGTTACCCAGTTCCCACGATGCCTGTTTTTTTCTGATTGTCTAACACGTGTTATTTAATATAAGCACATTCTTTTTTTAAATAACATTATTTTATACGTGTTCGTATGATGTTTATACTGATGGCGAAATGCAAACATATGCGAAATCGAAACCGAAAGTAACCGGAAGTAAACCTATTTTTGTTGTATAAAAAAATGTCAAAGGAAAACCAAGATGGCTTGCTGAAAGAAATTCAAAACCAAATAAATTAAATAACTATCACCAGATCGTATGTATGATGAACCAGTTTGAATTCTGATAGGAAAATGAAACACTTGTACAGACCAGAAATTGACAGAATTGGGTACATGAATATTGTCATATAGAATCCGAACTTTATTACTTTATTAGAAGTTCAAGATATTGTGATGCTTTCTTTTCAATGCTTAAACTACGAAATTGCATTGCTTAAATTTATATAGTATTATTTGTAATTGTGTTTAATTGTGTTTGTCCATACTTCTATGTAAACTTGCAAATGAACATGTGTAAACTTGCAAATGAACATGTATACAAGTCATAAAGTATGGTGATCTGTCAGTCCCTTAGTTTTGAGGCCTCAGGACACTAAACTTTCTGTCAGCTTTTTCTACTACCGGGTAGTAGTTGACTTATACGTTGTATGTGTGCTTCTTTGCTTATAAATGTGTTCGAATGTGTTTCTACGGGATTTGTATTTAAATAGTAAAAAGTAATTAACCAGTTTTTACATTTACATTACCAAACACTGAAAAATATGGCTTAGGTTGGGTTGCACATATATTGGACAGTTTCTTAGTTTCAGCTGAAGGAAGAGAATTGCCACAAATCACTCAGAATGCTTCCCTGGAGGTCTAGCCTGGTGATAAGCACATTTCACATGATTTTTTACTGTGCCAGTTGGCGAAGATGTATCCTAAATTACCAGCATATACAGCCTAAAATGCCAACATAAAAAGTAAATAAACTATTCACATGAAAATAAATGGCAAAGAAGTAAAGAAGACACCTTATTTTTCATGCATAATGTTGGCTCAGAGTTGAAAATAGTGAAGGGTGTGGGTAGCATTTTGTGTGCCCACAGCCAACCTAATTTTGAAAACAAAATATTTAATTCACTCAAATAATTGCTTTTCATTATTAAATATTCTGTTGATCTGGTGTAAATGGTGTATTTAACTTAAATTGCTTAATTTTTGCCACATTTTATAATTATTGTTGAGGAATTGCCTAAATAAAGCTGTCTTATTTTTAACAGGCATGTTATTTTTTCCTCAGTTTTTCAAAAATTTGCAACTATAATTGAATTTAGATTATTTTCATCCATATGGGGTAATGAATTTCGATGAAAATTGCAAAAGCGGGATTGTAATGAACATTTTCCCAAAAAATATTTTTGCATGGAAAACCACCCTCAAATTTTGTAATTATATCAGTGATGTAATACAGTACAGATAATGAAAAAAATACTTATAAATAGGTTTTGAACATTGCCCATTACAACGTACTAATTATGTTTATACTGCCCACATAAGAACTTAAGAAGTAGCTAAAAAAATTGACACTTAATATTCTTTATGCTATTAAATAAATATCCTTTTGCCCGTTAATTAGGTAGCACCTATATTCATATTAAAGATATGATAATCAATTACGTTAGCTCAATATAATTTCAGTAAGTCTAAAACACGTTTACTAAACACAGAATTATATAACACTATCCTGTACACTTTGTTAAATGCAATACTTCCGGATGTGCGTTTGTGATTTCTCATATCAACACTGTGTGTGTTTTCTATTGCAATGTGCATGGGGTCTAATGCACGCCAGGTTTTAACATGAGGCAATACAAGACTTTGTGGCAATCTGCATGATGATTAGAGAAATTGAGTATATACCATGATTTAAGCAGATCAAACAAGGTAGAAATCAACTGTCACAACTGAACGTGGAACCGAAAATAGTGGATAGAAACACCTATATACATGACGGGCAGATGGAACACATACATCATGAAATGAGATTGTCTAAAAGGTATTATATGACTAAAGGAATGCTGAAAACCAAGGCTGATCTATCAATGTCTCCTTGTACACCGCAACAAACTACGCTTGTGCAATTATACACAAGGGAAAAGGAACAGCGAGTATTTCTAGTTGCGAGCTTCTACTGGTATCCCAACGACCAGACAAGTTTTGTACGATTGACCCGCATGCAGACGATGAAGAATTAAAGATCAGCAGCTTAATTAATTACCATTTATTAATGACAACTGTCAGTACTTAATTTGCTGAACACAGGCACGTTTCTGCCGAAACACTGGGAGCTAGCACTTACATAGCCGCAAATCACGCGGCCAATTAAACTTGTAATCCTCTCAGTAACTACATGCGTGCAACGCAGGAATATTGGGTATTCCCGTGGCCGGCCTCAAAGATAGCAGACTGACTTTGTGTTTTGATAAAAACTATTGTCGGTCACTTTCTATCCTCCTCATTTCGGATACAACATAATGTCCAACAATACTTTCATCCTCATCTGGTGCTAAAGCAGATTTTAATTGTGGTATTTTGTCATGTCTTGGAGGCTCGGTATTGCCTGTTGCATGGACAGCTTCAGGTCCAGTCATTCGGGAGGTCAGGAAGCTTCCTAAGCGGCATCGGAACGCTGAGCCAAAGGTTCATCATTCGTATATCTGTCGCAAAGTAGAAACAAAAATATAGCCATATGTATATCCTGGGTAAACTGAAGCAAATACGTAACATATTGTTGGTGAATAACAACGGTATTACAAGTATTAATATATATATAAATGTATAATATCAATTAATAAAATATTAAAAGTATATGTGCAAAACTATATAAATTATGTTAATTGGGTATAAATTCCGAAACACTTGTTCAAACAATCTTAAACAAGATGTATTGTTATAATTACAGTCGAGTCCGGTAATCTTGCCCGTCCGGTAATCTTGCGCACTCCGCAGTGCGAATTTCTCAGAAGACGATTCGTTATGTTTAGTGGCATAAGAAGAAATTTTACATGTTTAACCAGCCAAGCAATTGAAAACGTATATTAAAACTGAAAATTAACTTATTGTATTGCTTTATATTACCAGATTACATCATCCTAATAAGTAATTCACGAATTGTCAACACGTCTTTGCGATAAATCCGATTTGCTCGACAAATTCCTCGATTTCTTTGGTCTTTCCATATTTTAGAAAAAGAATATTATATTTCCGACATATACTTCAGTTATTTACTGGATACAGTCCGCAATTTATTGTCGTTTATGTGCTGTTGAACATAAATCGTGTACAGACGACATTAAATCTTTTCCCGGCATTCTGTCAATTGAGTCAAATGTCAGCCGGGCACGGCTAGCTCAGTTGGTAGAGCGCTGGACTGTCAATCCGGGGATCGTAAGTTCGAACCCCAGCCCGGCCAAATAACTTTTGTGGTCATGGCCATTCTCCCCCTACCTCTGATTCAAGTAGGGCAGTTGTCAGTTACTGGCATAAGCATGTGCACTTAGTACTGGTAAACCGCTTAGATTGTCTAAGCTTGCCTAGGAAAAGTATGAGTGGGTTAACTGACCGCCGTGATATGACTGTTAAAAAAGGCGAAAAAATCCAAACAAACCGACGAGTAATGTCAGCTCTCCGCATGCGCTATGACACGTTTTTTATTTACTACGGAAGCTTGTCAATGACATAAATTGTTTTTTTTTTATTAGATCTACTTGTCAATCGTGAAACAAATTTCGTTTATTTTTTACTCTGATTACTAAAAAAACGAAATTTGTTTCACGATTAAAGAGTAGATCTAATAAAAATAACACTATGTCAGTCATTAGTTTATATGGCTTTTTTTGTTAAAGTCAAAAGCATGCCGCCATCATCATCAAAGAAACCCAGTACAAAGTACAGCTACTTAATGATAAAAGAGGCCTATAGTGATATTGCAGCAAAAGGCATGGCTATAATTCAGTCTGCTAGAAACCATGGCATTCCAGAATCTACTTTGCGCTGAAGGTTGGCAAATAGAAATGGTGATGAGGTTCCACGTGGCTGCCCTACCATGTTTACTAGGTTACAAGAAGAACTCATGTCACAGCATTGTATAACTATAGGCGCACCTTGGGTATGGCTTTTCAATATGGCAGATCATAGACATGGCCAAGAAAATTGGTCTTGCTTTGGGAATAGAAAGTGAACCAACAAAGCTCTGTTTTTTAACAGGTTTCCAGAAGTTAAGATGCGCAAAAAGGCACGTGACGATGCTGTAAGCACTGAAATGCTGAATAATTACATTTCATAGCTTGAACTTAGAGAAGTATGAAATCTAGAATAAACCACAACACATATGGGGTGTGGACGAAACTGGTGTATCTCTTGTCCATAATCCCCCTCCCCCAAAATCTTAGCTAAAGTTGGCACCAACCCTCAGTGTTACATATGTCATTGTTGCAGTTAGTGCTCTTGGTGAAACTATTCCTCCCTTACGCATCAAAATTAAATTTTTCTCCAAACAACGTGAGAAGGCCAGACCATGCATTCTATTGTACGATGGCCACTCCACTCATGTTACTAATTGATTGACACAGCAAGAAAAGAGAACATACCGGTACATATATTTGTTTTACCACCACACAGTAGTTACTGCCTTCAGCCCCTTGATGTGTCTTTATTTAGTCCTTTCAAGAAGAGCATCATCACCGCATTATGTCATAAGTGTTTGCATGAAAACCCAAGTCGTGTTGGTGTTGTTATAACAGAAGATAAATTCTGTGAGGAAAAGAAACTCATGGAAGAAGGGAAAGAAAACAAACAAAAAGCCGTTAAAAGAAACATTACCTGTACCTCCATTTTCCCAGCGAGACAGTGGTGAAATTGGTACAGTATTAACACAAAAGAAGAAATCAACCGAAGAAGAGCAAGTCAAAACGCAAAAGAAAGGACAAGGTAACCTACCTGATTCCAAACGAGGCAAATCTTCAGCAGCAAAAGTAAATCCAACTGTTGAGATAAACACAGAGGACAGTAAAGATGACGGTGAAGTATGCGCAGTTTCTGGATGCTTTTACCCCAAAGAAAAGCTTGAAGTTTGTTGACTTGGGCTGTTGCGTATCTCCAACAAGTGGGTGAACTTAAAATGTTGTACTTATATTGAAATACTTGCTCCAGATAGTGACTTCATGTACCCAAGCTGCCAAATGAGTCTTAGATAATTGACATGTTTGTTACAGAATTGATATCATGCAGTTTTTTTTTTACAAATATGTTATCTGTTGGACCGCTCCAGGAGACTTGTTGTGAAACAAATCTTGAAAGCTTCAATAATTCTGAAGATTTTTGCAAATCATATAATTAGTTTGTTTTAATGACAGGATTCGGACACCATACTTTTACATGTATTCATTAAATGACGTCACGATACAAAGTGCGCGCAAGATTACCGGACACCTGAATTGTTTAAAAATCAGGTGAGTCATGTTTGTTTTGATTTCAACTCGAATAGTTCTTTGTTGAATATTTCCGATTTCTTTGTGCTTCTAGACACAGGACATGCTGATTTTCAAGTTCAGTACAAATATTCATTACTTTTCTTTTCGATCCGATGTTTAACAAGCAATTGATCCTTAACTGCGCTAGATTAACGGACAGCATCGTACTTGCACCGGTGATTTGAAGTCCTGGGTTTTGACTTGTTAATTGCTCATTTATTCTCATTTATATCCCGATATTTCATTTATTGTTTCATTTTTCTTTGTTCTAAATGCAATTTCATTCCTTCCTTTTTTCATTCATGACCTTTTTATATCAATTACCAATCTCAAAACCTGTGAAATAGTGTGAAAGGCAAGTATTTGTGTACATATATAGACAGTTTTTACATAATGGTGAATACGAAATAGAACAAATTCTAATTATCTGCTTTCACAAGTCCTAATTTGCATGGACTGTCTTCACAAATCTGCTCAGACATATAGTAGATCGTGTAAAGGTTTACCAAAGGACACCCGGGCAATACTTTTACATATACCAACATGTATATTTAGTATTTTTAGAAAATGAACGGTGCAAATACGTATGTTATTTATAAGCTATGTGAGTCGGTTGATTTTAGAAAAAAACAAACACTTTCTTTAAAAATAAGCATTATTCATACATAGCATATCAGTTTCTTTTCTGTTATTTCATTACTCATTTGTTACCGATTTCTCTCACATGTTTTCACTCGCTCACTCATCTGTACGTGCAATTAAACGATCAAAGACGAATAATTCACTAGCTAACTCATCCACGCATTTACTTAGTTTACAAAATAGTAATAATATACATACCTCCGGTTCATTGTGTCTGCATTATTAGGTATTCATGAATAGGCAATATAAACAGGATGTAAAATTGCATAAGAAGGCCAAATGTACAGGATTTATGTTATTTAGTTCTAGTATGCTATCTCTGTTATCCTTCATTTCAAAATATCGGATATGCGTGTCTAACAAACGCTTGGTTAGACACGTTTGCCTGACTAAACATTGACGTATTCTTGCAATAATGGATACATTATTATTATTTCAAATTAAATACAATATAGTATTTTATGAGTCTGTTTAATGTTTATGCATCCATGAGTTTCTGGTATGACCGAAATATGAAAAAACTCGATGATAATAACTTTCGAATAGGAGAGCTTGTTATCTCTTAAAAAATCAAATCGGCTATAAAAACGATTAAGACAATTAAGAATCAATGACTGAACGAGTTACTTACACTATCGACAACATACATGCAATGATACGATTATCATCATCATAAGTGTAAAAATGTACAAATATTTAATTTCATGTAAGTTAAAATAAATGCATTAACATTATTATAAAGTGTAAATTATATTTATAGAAAGACAAACATGTGTACGTATTGTCGTCCAGATGTGCAATTCCGCATACGCAGCTCAGTTCAATTTATCGCATTTCGTTAAACAACCTACCCGGATTTTGTTTCCGTATTTCGAAATGGTGATACGTGATTTACTTTATCATGAACAAGAATTTTGTGTAAACAATATTGTGTGATTGCGTTCTTCCCTAAAATAGATAACCGACTTTTCAGCAAGAAGGCACGTGATCTAAACTCGAAAATGGGAAGTCAGTGTGTGAAGGTGGATATGTAACCAATAACATTTTCGATCATATTGTTAGAATGTATGTTATATGAAATCATTGGAAATTCCAAAGATCTATTTTCCGAAAGCTTTACACTGGACATTGACGTCATAACCAAAAGCCTATAAACAGGTAAATGTTTAAATATTTTCAAGACGATTATGGCTTTATATAATTGTTTATAAGTTTCAACATTCCGTAATTAGCGAATTATAAAAAATGGCAGGTATGTTCAATTATATCATTATTATTATCATTATGTTAATAACATTTATTGAATGTATTATTATTATGGTTAGTTGTAATAGTACTAGTTTTAGTAGTACTAATAAAAGTAGTAGTATTGCTGTTTTTGATGGTGCTGTTTTTATGTTGTTTTGATGCTGATACTGTGTCTGCTGCTGATCATGCAGTTGATGATAATGATGATGATGATAACAATCACTTTCATATCGTTATGATGAAGACGATACTGATTAAGACGAAGAAGATGATGAATATGAATATGAAGATGATGATGATGATGATGGTAATAATGATGATGAGGAGGAGGAGGAGGAGGATGGTGATAGTAATGCAGCTGCTGATAGTTAATATATCGATGAGGATGACGTGCATGATTATTATTATTGTTGTTGATGTTGATAATGTTGATGATGTTGATGATGATGATGATGATGATTATTATTATTATTATTATTATTATTATGACATTGCTAGCATGAAATAAACACCATTGAAACGCTTTAATGACATGTATATATATGTATTGTATTAAACTAGCTAGTTATGAAATGTAAATTGTAAATGTGCCAAAGTTATCCGCTCGACCGATCCAATTGTAAACACCACCGATATATGGCTTAAAGTGGCAGTACCCTTCAAAAACAAAAACAAAATACGAAATATAGTGCAAAATTATTAACCTGACACTCATGAATATTCCGTATGCAATCGAGATTTATTTATTGGTACCACGATATGTATTGAGCGTAGCGTAATGTAAATTGATATCGTATTGGATTAGATATCGTGAAGCGAGAATGGTGTAGTGGAACAAATGCCGCGCTAGCGTTGCGCAGTTTTGAATTCGAGTCTCTTCATCGACATTTTATAAACATTTTATTTTACACATTTTGTTGCGGATTAGTACTCACGCTTTTCACGATTTATCCATTGAGTGTGTTATTGTAATTGAAACATTGGTAAATGTACTTTAAAAATAATTCAAACATAAAAGTAACACCATAAAATATTGTACATTTTTTATGATCTCATGATCTGCATACTTTAAGAATAACTCATAGCATTTAAAACAAAAAAGGTCGCATTCAGACGGAATTGAACTCGCTTCGAGGGCGTGCGGCACTAGCACTTACACCACACGACCATTAAAAATCACTATCGCTACCTTGTATTTAAATCTATATCAACATAAATTCCTATGACAGAAACTCGTCCAAAACAACGCAAACAACCGAACACACGATGTGTCACGAAGATTAATGAGTGTCAGGTTAATAATTTCGAACTTTTTTTTATAACTCTGTAAAAATGCAAGTGAGAATCATGGACGAATCAAACAACTATTTAAATACAGAAGATTGCAGCGTGTTTATAAACAGAAAATCACGATTTCCCACGATTCATCCGATTCAGAAATGGTTTCTCCCCTCATAATGAACACAATTTAAACGTATTATAAATTTACAATCGCTAGAAAATACAATGATCATAAATATTATGCTTGAGAGAATTGATTATAATGGAAAAAGAATGATATAGTAAAAGGCAAAATTATACAAAGTCATAAAGGTAAAATCAATTTATATTAATTAAATGAAAATGTCAAATATAAAATAGTATTTTAAACGTGTGTTTATTTTTTGTACACAACTAATGCGAGATGTCTTCACTGTATCAACGTTATATTTATGTAATTAACTGACATTATATTCACAATCATTATAAAGCTATATACTAATCACACCACGACACATACATATTTCCCATCTTAACTGAGTTGAAAATCGCATTATCTAAATTATAGAGATATAAAACACATTTATTAACTGTTACACTGGTATGATGGGAGTGTGACCTACATGCATGGGGTGACCAAAAACTAG
The DNA here is from genome assembly GCA_027627225.1 of Congeria kusceri. Classification (NCBI taxonomy): domain Eukaryota; kingdom Metazoa; phylum Mollusca; class Bivalvia; order Myida; family Dreissenidae; genus Congeria; species Congeria kusceri. Next base: position 64,805,896 of record CM051028.1, read on the forward strand.
CCTTTACTAATTACGTCATAATCTGCCTTTTAGACTAACACCCACGCATGATAGTTGACATAAAAAGAAAGGCTCCCCTCGTCTCTTGTGCTTAGATATAACATAACTATATTGACTGGTTTTTTTTTTCTTCCTGATACCCTACGGCCTACGCATTTACATGTTGACATTATATAATGTAACATGTTGGCCGAAAGTTAATTTTTGGGGAGTACACGTAAACAACAACAAAAAAAGTTTTGTTGTTGATTTTTCCTTCTCTTAAACGCTTTACTGCCTACTGGTCAAATCGATTTTATCTCATACTTTATCTTCTTCACATAATTATACGTTGAATTATTAATTTATTCAATAACGCGTGCATTTACTTGCTAACAATATTCATAAATAATAAGTATTTGTTGTGAGTTTTATGTCGAAACGTTAACTATTGGGATCACATATAAACGGATGCTCTAACAAGAGTTAATATGACTAACAGTCCGTTAAAATTATCGCTGCATGAATAAATAAGAAAAAACGCACGCGGTTTGGAAATGGACTTTTATACTTTTTGCTTTGCTTCAACACAGGTATTTATATATATAGCACAGGTATGTATTGACATGTATTTATAACTTTAGTTATGTTGCCATGGTTGGTTATGTGTTAACCTTCAAGCGACGAAGGTGGGGAAAACAAAAACTCGTGCATAGAGTGTAGATAATATAATTATTTATAATATAGAATTATAATTAAACATCTGTATAGATGTAACGAAGAACAACGAATCTCTCCTTAAATATATCGAAATACAAAATACATGATTCATTTTGGTTGTGTTTACCGACTAGATAACAATAGAAAAATACAAAGAAAATAAATACAAATATCAAAATAGAAATTTACACACAAATAGAAGATATTACAAGTAATACCGTAATACAAGCGAGGCATATAAATTATAAGCTAAATATAATTACCTGTAAATAATATATTTATTTCTAATATGAAATTGTAAATAAACATCTGTATAGATGTAACGAAGAACAACGAATGACGTGAAAACGTGATTCGCTGTACTTCAGAAATTCGCCAATGGTCAATTTAAATTTGCATATAAGAGAAATTCGTGCATAATGGTGAACTCGAACTGATTTGAAGTGAAACATGGACTAGTTGGTGGTAACAGAACGAATTACGCTGATTGAACTACTTTAATCTAAACTATTGACTACTGGTCACTACTGCTACTAATTATTGAAAGAATTGAAAACAGATTTTAAGTGAACAAACATAACAACGTACATTTCTATCAATTTATTTAACAATTAATAATTCCACGATAATAATATAAAATATTATCGCAGCAACAGTTATACAATTTATAATTAAAAGCATAAACAAATGCAATATACGTATCACTTTCGTATATATTGTTAAAAAGACACAGTTACTTTATACAATTGATTTTTAAAAGCTTAAACAAATGCACGGAGTACGTGCTTTCAAAGCGCATGTTATAATAATACTAATAGTACTCATAATACTAATAATACTAATAATAATAATAATAATAATAATAATAATAATAATAATCATCATCATCATCATCATCATCATCGTTATAATCATCATCATCATCGACATCGTCATCATCGTCATCATCATCATCATTATCATCACCATCATCATCACCATCATCATCATCATCATCATTTTCATCGTCATCATCATCATTTTAATTTGTTCGTTCAGATATTTAATTACGACTTTTATTCATATATTGGCATGCCACCACCCTCGAGGAAACGCCGACTAGATGTAGCGGAGTCGTTACAGGCCGTGGGTACGCCAGATGTCGTGTCGCAACCGCCGGCACCATTAGCCGCCATTACGGAGCACGTGGCAGCGGAACCAGTTCCGGTTAAACCTGTGGACACCAGTCCAGGACAAGGTGAATTGAATATGTTTACCCATTTGCCACTTTCTGTTAGACACAAGATATGTGGAATGAAGAAAATGTCCAACTTTGGTATCTTTATGAAATAAGATTAATCCTCTTTAATATAATCATTTTTGTCCAACTGATGTTTGTCTATCACTTAATAATCTACAACAGCTAATATTAGGGATGGCAACGAATATTCGAATAATGAAAACTATTCGAATAATATTTAGGTATTCGAATAATTAGCTGTTTATTAATTTAATTTTAAAAGCATATTTAATACACTATTTGTAAATGTCAGTCCTAAATTTTATAGCATGTTTCTGGCACCTTAGCTTTTCTAGCACACAGGATGTGTCAAAATGTAATTAATCACCCTATTCTTATGTAGACGACAGTTTGTTGTTATTGCCAGTCCCATTATATCGACCACCGTCTCTTATCAGTTCACAAGTTCATTTACACGGGAGATAGGAGATTAAAGAGAGTTGGAGGTGCTATTTGTGCACATGTGCTCTGAAACAACATGCCAGCTTCGTAGTTATGTCATGGAAACAGACAGCGAAGTTGTCAGCAACGATTTGCGTGTGCTAAAAATGGTTTGATGTATTTTCCATTAAATGAAATGCAAAATCGCAATATATATCTAATATATAGATTAAAGTCTATGTACTCGTATTTGCCGCATTTTTCTCATCGTGCGTTGGTGATGGCTATAAACCACACAATTAAGTCATTTTAGTAAAACATTTCCATCAGTTTACCAGTACTGCCTCAGATGATCGAATATTCGAAAACTACATCAATCGATTATTTGAATATCATTTTTGGTATTCGTTGTCATCCCTAGTTAATTGCTTTATACAGTAGTACATTATCGCAGCAGAAATAGATAATAAAAACGCACGCGGCTTTGGAAAGGTTCTTGTGCACGTTTTTATTTATTTCAATATAGATATTTATTCCACAGTTATTTATTGAAATGTGAAATTTACTTATGACTTTCGTTCCCGTTTAAAAAAAAACGCAGTTATACAATTGATAATTAAAAGCATAAACAAACGGACCACGTGCTTTCAAAACGTATGTAAACTGACGTGTACTTTGACAAAAATAAATAGTGTTGCTGCTGTTTGATCACGATGCTGCTGCTGCTGGTGATGATAATGAAGATGATTATACTACTACTGCTACTGCTACTACTACTACTTCTACTTCTACTACTAATACTACTACTACTACTACTACTACTACTACTGCTACTACTACTACTGCAACTACTACTACTACTAATGATAATGATAATATAATAATAATAATAATAATAATAATAATAATAATAATAATAATAATAATAATAATAATAATAATAATAATAATAATTTAAATAATAATGATAATAATAATAATAATAATAAAAACAGTTAATAAAAAAAATATAATGATAAAAATAATAATAATAATAATAATAATTTCACCAACAAAAAAATAATAATCATCATCATCATAGTCATAATAATAATCAAAATAATAATAGTAAATTACACATTATGGATGTTCTTGGTAGATCTTCGACTATTTTGCTGTAATCATATAAGTGATGACATCGAACACGTGCTCAGTTTTTAATTTGTTCGTTCATCTATTTAATTTCGAATTTGTGTTTATATTGGCATGACAAAACCCTCGAGGAAACGCCGACTAGAGGTAGCGGAGACGGTACAGGCCTTGGGAACGCCGGATGTCGGGTCACAACCGCCGGTACTATTAGCCGCCATTACGGAGCACGTGGCGGTGGAACCAGTTCCGGTTAAACCTGTGGACACCAGTGCAGGAAAAGGTGTGTTGAATATGTTAAGCCCTGTGTCATTTTCTGTTAGACACACGATTTAGTATTGACATTTTGTCGGAACAACCTCTACTGCCTAAAACAAACGAAACTACTGAAGAAAAAGTCCAGGTTATAAATGAGGAAATTAATGTATCTGAAAAGGGGGTTGACAAAAATTGAAACTGGATAGAAATGTGGACGGATACTTTTGTAATCTATATTGCTATTTTTCTCACGAAACATGGGCCAGTCATTTGGAACTTACTCAAAATATGCACAAAATACGCGTAGCTGTGTCGCTGTTCTTTAAATGAGCAGATTAATTACGATAGGAAGTTCCGTTGTAAACGTGCTCGAAACCCGAAAAGTCCGGATTAACAGATAAATCCCGTTCTGGCCCTATAACAGTTAGTTTATGTTGATTACAAATTTTTGCTGTATGTAGTCAATATATTCCAGACGTATATCAGAAAAGTTTGAAAATGACTCTTGCGGAGTACCAGTTAAAATCGCTCGACTATCCAAGACCGGATCCTATCGGAACAGAGGGCAAAATGCATCTCTATGGCGATCACTATGGTTTCAAAGAAGGTAACGTGTATTGTAAGTAGTAGTAGTAGTACTAGTAGTAGAAATAGTAGTAGTAGTAATAGTAGTAGTAGTAGTAGTAGTAGTAATAGTAGTAGTAGTAGTAGTAGTAGTAGTAGTAGTAGTAGAAGAAGGAGTAGTAGTAGAAGTAGTAGTAGTAGTAATAGTAGTAGTAGTAATAGTAGTAATCGTAGTGGTAGTAGTAGTTGTAGTAGTAGTAGTAGTAGTAGTAGTAGTAGCAGTAGTAGTAGTAGTTGTTGTTGTTGTAGTAGAATGAGTAATAGGTACTAGTCGTAGTAGTAGTAGTAGCAGTAGTAGTAGTAGTAGAAGTAGTAGTAGTAGTAGTAGTAGTAGTAGTAGTAGTAGTAGTAGTAATAGTAGTAGTAGTAGACGTAGTAATCGTAGTGGTAGTAGTAGTTGTAGTAGTAGTAGTAGTAGTAGTAGAAGTCGTAGTAGTAGTAGTAGTAGTAGTAGTAGTAGTAGTAGTAGTAGTAGTAGTAGTAGTAGTAGTAGTAGTAGTTGTTGTTGTTGTTGTTGTAGTAGATGAGTAATAGGTACTAGTCGTAGTAGTAGTAGTAGCAGTAGTAGTAGTAGTAGTAGTAGTGGTTGTAGTTATAGTAGAATGAGTAACAGGCAGTAGTAGTAATAGTAGTAGTAATATGTAATGCACTCGGCAGTTAACTATGCCCTTTTTACTTGGCTTTCAGTGTCACGGTCATCTTTGGGGGGTTAAGACACAAGGCAACACACGCGTCTTAATAGTATTCTTCGCTTCATTAATGGAATGTCGTCAACAGGTGTTAAAGACGAAGTTATTGGTTGTTAAATGATGTTGAATTCAAGACGATTATCAAGACGTTGTCATTAGACGACTATAAAGACGGTTATCTGAAAGTAACAATGTTACCTAAACATAGCATATCATTCAATCAAACGCGTGCATTATATTAAAAAATACATGATTTAACAAAGGTCATAAATGTCAATATACAAACAATATCTTATGAATACATATACATTCATACCGATCACATGTATCAAAGCAATCAAGTTACATATAAAATTATGTGTGGCTTTCCTGCCCTTTACCAAAAAATGTAAACTTAACTGAGTATCAAAAAATGTACTAAGAAAATATTAGGAAATACTATCAATAAAGAACAATTATTTCTCTCATAAAAAACTGACAATTATGAGATACCAAAGAAAATATATTACTTACTGCATATTCCTATCTGTAGTCCCCAAACGAATGACAAACAGTTGTGCCAGACCCACTAGTTTCAGAGTCTAAACTAGCAAATGAGTGACCAACCTACTGATTTTAAGGTTTCGGGTACACTGAAGAGTTGGGCGACTTACAAGAGAAAATTCAAATAATTAATATGCATAATTATTAGGCCTGACCAATCGAATTTCAAGAATGGCCCCTAAACATCTAATCTAATTATAACTGTTGCCATATTTGGAGCATCCATGCTCACCTTGGAATGGCCTGTCTGTTGTTTATTTTAACAACAACAGAGACACTAGCAGAGGGTATAGCTCGGTCGAACTGTCATGTTTATCATTTTAGTTATAAATTATTGTCTTAGCAGACAAAGAAAACCAACACAAGAAGCCCACTCATATCTCCTCACATGGCATGTGGTTTCTGCCAATCTTAGTCTCTCACAGTAGTAGTAGTAATAGTAGTAGTAGTAGTAATAGTGGTTGTTGTTGTTGTTGTTTTAGATTGAGTAATAGGTAATAGTAACAGTAGTAGTAGTAGAAGTCGTAGTAGTAGTAGTAGTAGTAGTAGTAGTAGTAGTAGTAGTGGTTGTTGTTGTTGTAGTAGTAGTAGAATGAGTAAAATGTAATAGTTGTAGCAGTAGTAGAAGTAGCAGTAGTAGTAGTAGTAGTAATAGTAGTAGTAATAGTAGTAGTAGTAGTAACAGTAGTAGAAGTATGTTGTTGTTGTTATAGTAGTAGTTGTAGTAGCCGTAGTAGTAAGTTGTTGTTGTCGTCGTCGTCATCGCTGCTATAGTTGTGGTATAAGCAGTAATGTTGTTCGTTTTGTTGGTGGTGATGGTATTGCTAACTAAACAACAGTAGATACGCCAGCAGTGCTAAACAGTAAGCTATAAACAGTAGTAAAAGAAGGGTAAATGCAAAAGTATATCTTGATATAAGCAACAGCTTTCTTCACATTATGTGAGTTTATTACTTGCAGGAACGTGCAAACGCTGTGAGCGTCCATTTGATACGTCATACCGTCGCCGTTCCGCTTGCGATTTCCATCTTGAACGCTCGAAGCGAATACGTATGTAAAGTACTTTTAAATCGTGTCATTGCTATAACTTTCTGTTGTTTCTTACGTTTTCGGCTATATATATTTTCACTGAAACTTGAGATCATCATTTCCTCAAGACAGTACTACCATTCGGACTTGTGTTCTGGATCAAATTGTAAGAAACTAATTAAACAGGCAAACACGCACCCAAACAAGTAAGAACGCAACTAAACATTCTCCTACAAACAAACAAATAAATAACTAAACAAACAAGCAAACAAATACATAAATGAGGCGTGTCGTAGGAAAACGGGGCTTAATGCATGTGCGTAAAGTGTCGTCCCGGATCAGCCTGTGCTAATCCGAGACGACATTTACCGCTTTATGGTGTTTTTTGTTTCAAGGAAGTGTCTTCTTAACATAAATCCACTGTAGGCGGGAAAGTGCCGTCCTGGATTAGTCTGTGCGGACTGCACAGGCTGATCCAGGCCGACACTTTGCGCAATGCATTAAGCCCGGTTTTCTCACGACACGCCTCAAATATACACACGTGTATTGATATATTTCAGGGGGTGTACAGACACCATATGGATGTTGCGGGCGAAGGTATGGATCAAGTGGCTGTCACCATGCATCGGTGCGTTACGGAATCATGCTTCCACCAGTTAAATTTCGCACTGCGCTTTTCGTGACGATGCGACATTTTAACTTTTATCATCTGCATATCTCGAACTGAAAAATTTCAAAGACACGCGCAAATTTGGGCTATAATTATTGTCCAAATTTCGTGTGTCTATGAATTGTACACAGCGATAATTATCGCCCAAATTTCGTATGGTCGCATTGTCGCAACGTCGCGGTACACAGCGATAATCATCGCTCAAATCTCGCGTCGTCGCATTTTAATCCATCTACAAAGTAAAATAAAAATACAGGAACACTTCCATGGACAAAACTCTATTATAGAAATGGAAAACAAATGCTTTCTTATCAATTTATATCAACTAATAAACACATTTTGAAAGACGCGCTATCGGTCTGAGAATATTTTTAATAATAGAAGCATTCTTATTGTAAATAATGTTATCGTTGTTTTCAGTTGATGAACCAATAAATAATAATGCCTCCATATGCCATGAAATTAAATTAAATGTAACTGTACCTAACATAATAATTATTTAAATACATCATACATAACTTAATAATTTGAACGACATGTATACATATTGAACTACGTTTAATCCACTATTATTCATTTCCTCTCAGACAATAAAATCTTTCAAATAAGCAGATAAACACGGACGTATTTGTTGTAAACATGGCTATATATTTTACTGGGAAGCCATCAGAGAGCAAAGATCTTCCACCAGATAGCAATTGATTTTTTCTAGTGATATATGTATGTTACCTCCCTTGCCGTACTCCAAATACTAACCGACCGTTGATAAGATTATTTGATCCAAACGGTCCGCACACAAGTTTTGTCATTTGTTCATTGGCCCATTTCCTTCCATCCCAGTGCATGCTAAGCCCCTCATAGCTGTTTCTGTTAATGATCTAACAGGAAATCAAACCAACAGTAAATATAAACAAACCGATAATCTCCGTGACGGAGATAATGTGTTTTGACTTAAGATTATGAACATATGATTGTCTATTTATTTTAAACAGAGCCACGTGTACAAGGGTAATATGTACTTGGACACCGATGGCTTCAAAGCTACGCAGCCATTAAAAGATCCGCCAAAGAACGGGAATTATGGAGTATACGCCATAGACACAGAATCAGTATGTGGCCTGTAAAAGTTACCATTACTTTTAATTGTTATAACTATTACCTTAAATCGTCAGAACTAATGTGCTGTTTATAGAATTACGTGTTTTATTAAGTATTTCAACAAAAAGTCAAACACAAATAAACGTATGTGTTGATGTTTACATGTTTGCACGCATACGATTCTATAACATTAAGAGCATAAGATGTTCCCAAATTAACATGTTATTTCATTAAACTATCAAAGATCCACACAAAGAAGGGCCTCGAGGTGTGCAAGGTGACCGTCCTTGACACCAAATGCAACGTGGTGTACGACGAGTACTGTTTACCGACCACTGAAATCATTGACTACAACACCATGTAGGTAGCATGACTTAGCTTGGTTTACTACTTATAACGTATACGTGTGTTTGCGTTTTTAGTTTGACACACTGCTTTTTTGTGCTGAATGTATATATATGAAATTTGTGCTGTGTAAAGGAGAAATAAAAACATGCCATAAGATTTTAAAAGCCAATATTTGATTGACTTTTCTCGATTGTAAATTGATTACAAAATGTATGTATAACTATTTTAAATAGCTGACAATGCGTAAAAAATACCACATTGAAAACAACACAGATTTGATTAAAATAAATCGAGATCGCGTTTAATTATTGCATTGTACTTTAAGATGGAGTGGTATCACTGAGCGACATTTGAAGGGTGTGACCAAGACATACGAGGAAATGCGTGAAGACCTACTAGCTCTCTTCAACAAAGACACCATCCTGGTAGGGCATGGTCTTTCGAGTGACCTTATGGTGTTGAAGGTAATGGCGTTGTTATGAAACTATGTTATTAATATAAAGTATCTGAACAAGAGCAAATATTATTGACAATGATCATTTGTGTCACACAAGTGTACATGTGTCTATACAACTATGTATTTTATATTTAGTACGAAATGCAAAATATACGAAATACAAAAGCACACATACACAATCATATTTAAAACGTTGGACACCACCCAGGAACAGTCATTCCATGTCATTGAGGGGTGGAAACTAAAGGCACGAAGGGATGTATAAAGGATTCCTTATTCACAAAAGGAAATAAGGATTATATGGGCTCCAAACTGGTTTTCAAGTTTCGTTCTGGATTCGATCAAAACATATCAAACAACATGTTTCTTACTTTCTTTTTGTTCTCAGACTGGTGTATTTTATTTAGATATATTATATTATTTATTTTTTGTTATAATGTTGACCTACTTTCTTCCATAGATTCTTCACAGCAAGATTATCGACACCCTGATTTTGTATCCCCACCCTAGAGGACTGCCACTGAAGAGATCATTGAAGGACATTGCTCTGACGGAACTGGGTAGAAGCATACAAAACGAAGGTGAATTATAAGAATTAGAATACGAGTATTACTTATGACGTATATGCCATATGGAATGTTTTTTTCTTATGCACCTTTAAGTAACAAGAACAAAATTAATACGTCTAAATACCAAATATATAATTGTTGTTTAATGTGTATTTTGAACCATATATGTTATGTCAAAAGTGTGTTAGCACTTTCATTTTACATCATTAATTTTGTCTAAAGTAAATCGGTATTGATCTTTTGACTTTAATCGCCTGTTGGCCATAATATTAATATCGTGTAATTTTGTATAATTTGCTTAAATGTACATGACATGTACATGCGGCGTGATAAGTATAAACTTCTTTTTAGAATTGCAATGAATTTCAGTTGGTCATGACAGCAAAGAAGATGCCGAGGTCACGATGAAACTGTTGCTAAGGAAGTTGAAATGCTGAAATGTGTTGCAGTGTGAATGTAAAGACTAATACTTTATTAAAGCGCGAGTGCTCTAATGGACACATTTTATCCCATGAATATGACTGTCGCAATGTTGAGGTATTTGAATAAGTTTAATTATTGGATGAATTAATGCGTATTGTGTTTACATATTCATTTGTTGTTTTTTAATTATTTTGTATTATTTAAGCATATGACCTTAAATACCTGGTTTTGTTGTTTTGTTATTGTTGTTATTAGAATTACTTGTTATTATTTTTATGATTATGATGTTAAAATTTATGTTTAATATTTATTTTATTGATAATATTGATTGTATGTATTTATTATTTATAAACAATTATATAATTATTGCAATAAAATTGTTATTACAGGTGTATTTGTTATGAAACAGTATTTAGTCAGCACATGTGTTATCAACATAAATTACAGTTCTGTTTATACGAAAATGTATAAATATCAAAATTGTATAAATAGACAATACACATGTGTATGATTTTTTAAACACATAAAAATTTTTTTTTAATCAAGCCGTCATAACCAAAAACACTTTGGCATCAAATTAAAAGTAAATGTGCATGGCAGGTTGCCACAACAGAACCCAGTGGAGGTTGGGAACAACATTTGTGAGTGCTGACTTGCATTGGTGAGAACTAAGTGATTATTACATTGGAAATAATATGCGCATTACAAATTTACATCCGTTATTAATAATTATAACATGATACTCGTAGATTTTTCTAAAAACAAGGAACACACTTATTTTTTGTTAATCTACCAAATAACGCGAAAAAATAATTCCGACACAGAATTCATTATTTCAGTTTTTATCAATAAAAGTGACGCCACAATGAATTTGCATCAATGAATGACGTCACTGGTAACATCGGTTACGCGCGTTCAAACGTTCGGATGGGAAGTTGGGCGGAACATATTAAAATGTAATTATCATTATAACTGCAAAAAAATATTTGTCAGATCATGTTCAAATCGAAATATTTTTCGCAGTATCGTTGTTACCGGCCAATAAACAACTCTATGTACTGATGCTTGGCTAACGCCCTCGTGGTTTATTGCATACGCACAAGAACTACAAATTGTTGTTTATTTGCCGATAAACAACGATAAAACGAATTTTATTTCTTAATTACAAAAACTTCCTGCTGCATCATCAGTAGATAACATCTTACAGCAAAAGTATTTCATTTAATTCAAGTAAATACTTTGCAACCTGAAAAAAAAACACTCGGAGAGCGAAGACCACGGCAGCTGACCCAACCTATATTTGTAAAACGAATGAGTTACATGAATACCGTTCACTCTGGCATTTATGCATATAGGCCTTTAAAGAGGATTAAATCCAGACGGCGATCCGTATCACCACCAAAATTTAATCAGATTTTCATTGGCCAAACGTTCCCAGCAAATGCCATACGAATCCGTTCATAACAGTTTGCTTACTAATGAACAACCAATCGACAAACAACCAAACGCCATCAAAAACATCAACTCCTTGGTACATGTTATAACAGAACTGCCCCTACCAAGAAAATGGGCGTCAACGGCATCTCCCTTCAGACATTTGTCTGTGAATCGGGCACTTACGATGGCAAACGATTACCGAATTACGAACACGAAGAACACACTTTCATCCTTTGGTCAAACATATATAATAATCTAGTACTATGATTTGGTGTGTTATATTATGGTAGTGTTCTGAGTTGGGTATTGTGCCAAAATATAACAAGCAGGTAAACTACAAACCAGAAGATCTTACGGGATATACATTACAACTGCAATTGGAAATGTCAAAGGTAGCATATAATATATCCTTGAGTGACCTCATTCCGACGACATAATGAAACAATAAATAAAATATCTCTACTTATGTGAACAATGCAACAATAAAAGAATTATCAGCATGAAATGTTATATCCCATTGAAATCCGACTCAAAATCGTGCATTTCCTTAATGTAATATTATCCAAAAGTAAAAAAAGTCCATCTTCTCTGCAATAGCATTCGGAATTTGAAAAGCAGACCATGTGCGGTGACCTCATTGCACACACATAACACAGGAAGTACATTCTAGTAAAGCAACTATCATATTAGGCCAAATAAACTTAAAGACGAATTGTCTGGCTAATTTTCATGTCAGTAAAATAAATTGTAACTTTTATTTACATATTAAAAAGCTTTTGGTTTTATGTTTTACACTTCTTTTGTGCAGCAGAGGCAGATAAATGTTGCACATATTAAAACTTTGATTGGAGTGCAATATGACAGGTGAACCCAGTGATACCATGTTTTGTTATTTTTGATGTTGGCACATTGTCCCCATTTCACAAATATAATTTATGCACTGTACCTTATAGCATCAGGAGAATATTTTTTGCATTGACAGAACATCTCATCTTCATTTTCATAGCTTATTGTGAACCAGTAACAATAAAAGGTGGTTTGTGATTCATGGAAAGTCCTTTTTCATCAATGTTAAAGATCGTTTGTGGTTTATCGGTTATATCATATTTTGTTCATGTTTCTTTTAAGTTTTAAAAGTATTCGTAAATTGTTTCCTTGGATGCTATTTTGGCTCTATTGTGATCAAGAGCCGGCTTACAACTTTAAGTTCTGGCCAGCGTTTCCAGAAATCGCGTATCCATTTCATTGAAAGTGGGTTGTCACGTTTTTTACCCAACAGCACTGTTTAATTAAATGCAATATCAACGCACACTTTTCAAGTGCAACCGTAACCGTGTGCTGCCTTTTGTAATGTTCAACATTTTTTTGTCTTCATCATGTGAAAGCAATGGCATAGATCCAGCTAACAATGTGCTTGGACTGACACGGCCTAAAGTACTGTCTCTACCATGAATAGGAAAATACACCAAAATACAACATAGCTGACACTACACAAAAGAACAACAAACAAATACAAATTAAAACCGATAATGTCTTTGCTCATCGCCTTGGAATTCAGAACTCATTGGTGTATGAATTTAATTTATCTAAGTAAAGGCAATTAAAACAATACATGTACTTATCATAGGTTTCAATACATTATTTATAAACTATACTACATGGTATAAATCATTCACATGTATTTCAATTTAACTTTGCCATATATACATTAGTTTAGTACTAATTTTATTTTTAATAAGTCTGATTATCGCTGTTCTAAATCGGTGGCTTATGTAATTATTACTTCAACTATACAAGATAAAAAATTTGAGTCGGACAAATATAAACTACTTTTTTGAAAATCAGACACATACATTAATTTTCAGGAGAGTCATGCTATTTTCAGAAAACGGGTGGCCTCAAGTGAACTCAAGATTAGTTTTACTACATGTGTCATCAGGCAATTGGTAATTTGCCTAATTAAAATACTCAGATAATGAGTATAAAAATAGAAACATATAACTGCACATAAATAAACAAGACCTTGAACATGATATGGTTCTATTGGTCATATTTCATCACAATCTAACATCCTCTTTTCCCTTATTTCGCCTGTACAATACGTTTATATGCTTCGAGATGACTTTGACTTTTATGAAGACAGTTATTACAATGAAATATGGTAATCCATTTGAGATACATCTAATTGTGATCAAACTCGACAGCACTCGGGTCCCATGAACCTGTAAGCAGGTTAAACGAAAGTCGTCATTCTTCGTTGAATAAGCAAAATAACGGACCATCAATCGCCTAATGGATCATTATTATTTCAAAAGCAGTATTGGTCCTCTTATACTGCGTAATAGTTATTTAAGAATCGCAATTGTGTGTTCATTTGGGAGAAATAAGTCTGGGATCCCGTAAAAATCATCCGGGCAGAAATCTACTCAGACCAATCAGATACAGCAAAGGCTTGACACCATACCAAACGCCGGAATACCAGTGAAGCTTCGAGAACTTTTGACCAGTAGATTGTAAGGAATATTAAAAATGCTTAGGTAATACCTGACACAATTTTTAAAAATGTGTGACTCCACGGAAAAATAATCGGACGGAACGATCAGGGTATAAAAGGCAATGAAAAAGTAAGATATGTTATAACAAGTTGGAACAACATTGTGCCAACTTGTTTATAAGTTATAATTTAATTTAAAGGAATATTGTATTCACAACAGAAAACAGGAAATGGCAGGTAGTGAATTTCTTATATTGCCCCCATGATGATAATTATGATAATGGAGATGGTTATGATGATGATGATGATGATGACAATGATGATGATGATTACGGTACTATTATTATTATTATTATTATTATTATTATTATTATTATTTCATTATAAAAACAGTTTTTATCGACGATTCTTTCACGGTCGCGTGAAAATTAGTTTTATTTTTAAACTCGATACGAATGGAATGCACATAACGTACCATTACGCGCATGCGCGTCATTGATAAACGTAGGTCATTGTATCACAAAATTGTTATTTGTAGGATAATTACTCTTTCTGGAAGGTTCTAAAAAAGGTAAAACTGTCAAGTCTTTGGATGATAGAATCTCAACATCTGAATGGTATCAGTATTTTTCTAGTCTTCTGTATGATGAAAATGCTGTTGCCGTAGATCAAGATACTGGTAATTTCCATAACTTCAACGAGCCATCAGCATGTGTTCTAAATGAGCCGTTCATTCTCGATGAGGTTCTAAGCTCTGTTGCCAGCTTGTCTCTTGGAAAAAGTAGTGGTGTCGATGGTATTCTAGCAGAATTTTTCAAAGTTAGTTACCACAGATGATATAGCTCCCGCCCTACTACTTCTGTTCAATCAGATACTTGAAACAGGTATTATGCACTTATCAATATTTCCCCCGGGGGGGGGGAGCGGCGAGCATTTACGGGACTTTAAACTGAAAGTTATACCCGACAGGCGGGAATTGTTCACGCCGAATGATTCCTGGTCCCGGGAAATAGACTGGTCGGATTTTAGATCCTGATGAAATTGGGAAATTTAGACGCCGGCTTTTTCTCTCAACTTAAATATGGCATCTCCCACAGCGCGGATTTAGACAAAAATGCTTGGCTCTAGGGTGGGGAATTAGACCCCAAAAATGAAATTAGTATAATTCCCCATGTATTGTACGCCGTTATCTATTTCTCTTTAGAAGAAAGGTGTGTATGGTAATTTTCTCAAAATTCTTAATGCTCTGTATTTCCGTCTCAAGTCAGGTGTTAAAGTTCAAAACGGTATTTAAGATTTTGTCCCATGCAACATTGGAACACGCCAAGGTGACAAACCAAGTTCGACAGACAAGTTATCTGCCCTTTTATGTAATAATTGTGGTTGAGGTATTTTTATTACTGACGATATTCCGGATATTCTCTGTTTGATGTTTGCATATGACGTCGCCGATTGTGTTGAAACTGCTGCGAAACTTCAGCAGCAAATAAATATCGTTAATTAATTTTGTCATTATTCTGGTATGGAAATTAATATGGATAAAACTGAGATTAAGGTGTTTCGCAATGGTGGTCCTCTTCGCCGATATAAACATTGGTCTTATCGTGGAAACGAAATCAAAGTTTCTTCTGTGTACAAATATATGGGTATATTGCTAGATTCAGGTCTTTCATGGTCGTCTGCTCACTCTAAGCTGACCTCGCGAGCTCAGAGGGCTCTCTTTTCCATCAAAGCTTTTCAAAAACCTGTTGGGTACTTTTCAATATTTGATTCACTTAAAATGTTTGATTCAATGATGAAGCCAATTGTATGTTATGCGTCTCAAGTTTGGGGCTTTGAATATGTCGATTCTATAGAAGCTATTCAAATCAAGTTTTTCGTAATTCTTAGTGTATGCAAAACTACGAACACGTGTACGGTTCTAGGAGACTGTTGTAGATTACCTTTATGTACGACATATTTCGTCAATTGTATTCGATGCTGGTGTACTTTGATAACCATGCCTTCACACATATATCCAGAACAATGTTACAATATGCTTAAATCTATTGACTATGCTGGCAGAACATGCTTGGCAACCAAGGTTAGAACCCTCTTATACAGATACGGTTTTGGATTTATATAGATAAGTCAAGATGTTGGAAACATTGATAATTTTATTAAACTGTTTAGACAACGAATTGTTAATTGCTGTACACTAGACTGGTATGCATCAGTTGAAAATTCTAGTAGATGTCAACATTATAACCATTTTAAGAGTCTTCTAGATGTTGAAAAATCTTGTCTTTAGATGTAAATTTGAAACACCGAATTGCCATTTCAAGGTTTAGATTATCAAATCATAAATTGAATATTGAACTCGGAAGACGCAATGGAATATTAAAAGAAATTCGCATCTGTAATTTCTGTCTACAGAGTCACAGTATCTATGTAATTGATTGTGAATTTCACGCCTGTTTTAGTGTTTTAAATATGACGATGTTAGAAATTCATATTTGTTTAACTAGTACATGTATACACATGGAACTGATCTTCAAAATTTCTATGTAGTAATGTCGTCTCAAAATGTTGATATTGTTAAGAGAGTATCACTTTATGTTTACCATTTGATGAGTGTAATTCACAACTCTTGAACTGTACCTTGTGACACAACTCATAATATACTACTGTTACTGAATATATGCTTTGTATTTTGGGCCGGAGGCCTTTATTTACAAATAAACGATTCTGTTCTGTTAAAAAATATAATAAAACCGAATCAAATGGGTAATTTACTACAAAATCGTATTTTTAATAGTATAGAGTAACCCAAAATCGTGCACCTGTTTGTTTATAGCTTTTAATGTTTTATAACCAGGCGTGCGTTCAGCCGAGCTGGTATCGCGCTAGTATGTCGCTATTTTGTTTCAGCGTTTCCTCGATTCGAATTTAAAATTTGATTTTACTTCGGTTTTAGCGTGCATCACGTATATAGTATATAAATATCATAGGCAGTTGTGAGGTGTAGTAAATGTTGCACCTCGAGGAGAGTGATGATAACAGAGGCCGAAGGCCGAGGTTGACATTACTCTTCGAGGGGGGCAATATTTACTATACCCCTCAACATGCCTGTGATATAATTTTTTTTATTATATCGAACAAAAATATTGTAATTCAAAGAAAAAATTAGTCGTACATTTTAAACTAAAGTATTTTTTTATATTGTTGGAAAATCAAGCGATCATTTACGTTGATTTTAAAAAATACATTTTAATAAGCGCCTACTGATCAATTGCTACGCGCGGGGTATATTTTGGTCACGCGCTGGGTATATTTAAGACTATACCCCTGTTCAAGCACGCATAAAACACTAAGCCAGTCGTTATTGGCGCATGATAAATACACCTATTTATATTATTGCTGAATAATACACCTTTTTATGATAACCGACCGCTTTGTGTTCGTTAAAATACCCCTATAACGGACTGAACACATAATATTTATGTTATAATGTCATTTATACGATCGCGTTCATATTGATCTTTTCAGACATATATCAGAAATGTTTGCCTAGACTGACTTCGGAATATCAGTTAAAGTCTCTCGACTATCCAAGACCGAATCCTAGCGTAGCAGAGGGTAAAGTGCGCCTGTATGGCGATCACTATGGTTTTACGCCAGGTATTTTATTCACTATGTTATTATATTAAAAGCGAAATTTTAGTACGTGATCAGTTATATCGGTAGTTGTAGTATTATAGTACATAATGTTGTTATATTTTGAAGTTTGTGTGGTCAAATTAGAAGTAGATTCAGCATGAGAAACTTGCTGCTGTTATTGTATTTTTCGTTTTACAAATAGTTACAGTGGTATTATTGGTAGTATTATAAGTGGTCAAACAGAATTTTGGAATTGCTTGTTATTTATGACGATCCTAGTGTTGTGTTGTTGTTATTTTTGTTATTTTCGTTGTTGTTATCGTTAATTAATATGATTTGTATTTTCTTCAGGAACATGCAAACGATGCGCGCGTCCATTTGATATCTCCTTCACGAACCGGTCACAGTGTGATTTCCATAAAGAACCTTCCAGAAAAATACGTAAGTAAAACCCCTGCTTTGTATGATTTTATTTGTACAACAACATTGCTTTGAAATTAAAATTTATAATATTGCTACGGCATTAGCAATGCATTCTAACTGCAACATTACATCTTTATACGACTAAATTTATAGTATCAGACCCCGAATATCTTTCATGGTAAATGCATGTTTAAGTTTTTACAAGAGCAGTTGTGCACAATTTACATTATTTTAAGCCTATTCTAGTTTTATCATAAGGTAATAAGGTTTCTTTGCGTCCTAAATGTGTTCGTCTGTACCCAGGTGGTGCACAGCAACCACACGGATGTTGCGGTGGAATGTATGGGTCCAGAGGCTGCTACAACGCTCCGGTATTGAGTTACTCGCATGATCACATAATTGGCCCAACGTCTCAAAACTGTCCATTTATATTTCTGCAATATATATTGAATTTTGAGAACACCTATAACACTTTAATAAATCAATGTGTGTCATTTCGTTTCTGTTGATAAGGAAAATATAATTGTGCACAAAACCGTTATAATTTTTATTTATAAATCGACATTCAACCTCTGAGTCCACGCTTGGCAGGGTTTGTAATTGTTTGCCTCAGCCAATAGATATATTACGTTATTTTTTTTTACTATATATAAGATAAAATCGAATACCACATGAGCATCATGTTTTAACATTTGTTTATATGATTGAGTAGAGCAAAGTCTAAACAAAGCAGAATTCGCTCGCAATGAACATACACTGATTTGAATTTTGTTAATGTATATAATTGTAATATATAAAGAAACATGTTCATTTAAAGCAAATTCTAATCAGAAACGCTCACAATAAACATGCACTTGTTCGAATTTGTAAATTTATGTACAAGTATATGTAATTTTAAAGAAGCGTATTCATTAATAATTTAACATCTTTCAGAGTCACGTGTACAAAGGAAACATGTACTTGGACACTGAAGGGTTCAAAACCACCCAACCTTTGACAACCCCACCAGCGGATGGGAATTACGGTGTTTATGCCATGGATACAGAATCGGTAAGACCTTATTGTGATACGCTGGCACTTGTTAAACAATTTTTTCGTTGCCATTCTTATAAAAGTATTTTATACAAAAGTCTGCTTTATTGACAATATAAGATTCATTAGGTGATGTAAATACGTATTAATTCATGTAAATATTTCTGATTCGAAACATTACATGTTATTTTAAGATCCACACAAAGAAGGGCCTCGAGGTGTGCAAGGTGACTGTCCTTGACACGAAATGCAACGTGGTGTACGACAAATACTGTCTGCCGACCACTGAAATTATTGACTATAACACCATGTATGTACACCTGCAGTAATAACGGATAATAAATGCACGTTAATTCGCGGTTAGAAGTATGATTTATAGATTCTGCAGACACATTTTCCTGTTCATTTATGTGGAGTTATATAGAAAATAACACGTTTTCCCGCAAAGATATGAATGGTATGAATGTTTCCTAAAGTGATAAACAATGATCGTTTCCATTTAAAATTGATTTCATATTACAAAATCCATAGTCCAGTTAACTAACTAATTTAAACCTGAAGAACAGCTTACCTAGTTGTAACAAGATGTCTGTGATGACTGAAGAAGTGGAATTAATTATTAATTAGAGGAGTGCTTATGTGATGTTTTTTATTGTTATGAATCAACTAGAATCATTGTAGTAAATTCAAGCACGTTCATGTTTTAGCTGGAGTGGAATCAAGGAGGAACATCTGAAGAACGTGACCAAGACATTTGAGGAGATGCGCAATGACCTACTGACCCTCTTCAACAGAGACACCATCCTGGTGGGACACGGTCTTGGTAGCGATCTTATGCTGCTGAAGGTACATTAACTTTCATTTGAAAAACACTAAGATCGTATTTTATTCCACTCGTGATCTTAGAAACTAGATCCGGTGAAAATATCATTTTTTATGAACACTCTTAAAATAAAATACAGGCTGATCCGGAATGGCACTTTCCGCCTACAGTGGATTTATGTTTAGAAGAGCCTTCCTTGAAACAGAAAACACCATAAAAGCGGAAAGTGCCGTCCTGGATTAGCCTGTGCGGACTGCACAGGTTGATCCGGGACGACACTTAACGCACGTGCATTTAGCCCGATTTTCCCACGACACGCCTCTAATATCCTGTGTAGCTCATATATTGTACATGTATTGACTTTATATACTATAAAACAAATAAAACGTACCATGATACTAGTTTTTTATATATATTTATATCCTTAATATAAGGATTTCTTATAATTATTTCTTATAGTATTAAAAGATAACATGTCCTTTGACTAAACGATATTATATGTTGCTTTTAGATTTTGCACAGCAAAGTGGTCGATACCCTGATTTTGTACCCCCATCACCGTGGACCCCCACTCAGGCGATCACTGAAGGACATCGCTCAAACCGAGCTGCGTAGGACCATCCAGAACGGAGGTATTGATAGATTCGCGTGTACCGAGATAATGTAAACTATTGTTGGTGGTCAAGTAAAATGAAAATATTTATGCAACGCTACACTTGGATTTCGTTTTATAGCATTCGATAATTTCGTTGTAATATTTATAGTTCCTAAAGCTATTATGCTAGAAAGTCCGGAGTTCTTTTGCATTCATAATGTATTTAGTCAAATAATACATTTTACAATATTGAATCCTTCATCGTGCTCTGAGGCTTTAATATGTGAGGTTGTACATTTTTTGCAAATTGAACATTACTTAGACCACTGTTATTTTTTAGGAAACGCACTCCGCGCTCACGAATATATAGAAGATATTTGTTGGTTTCGGCAGAATATCGATTTTACTTCACGAGTGATACATTTAATGTGCTGTCTAAATGAGTTTAATTTAAAAACATCGCGGTAATTATAACGTCATGACGTCACAATTATGAGTCCGGCATCGGTGGCTGTCCGTTTCATCTACTGTATTAAATTGGGAACCAGTGAGAAACAGTGAAAGTTACCGGATTGATAATTTTCACCGTTTCAAACAGTGAGTTACCAATTTTATTTCACTGATATTCCCTATAAATCACTGGAAAGCATAAAATATAATGTTGCATTTGGCGCGTGTTTCAGTTGGCCACGACAGCAGGGAGGATGCCGAGGTGACGATGCAGCTGCTGCTTAAGAAGCTGTAAAGGACGGCAATGGTGATTGTCAAGTTGCATTTCAAGGTTAAGAAGGGCGTCCTACTGCCAATGCATCTGGAGCGGCAAATTGTTTGATATGTAAATAAGACGTTAAAACAGAATAAATATACAAGCACTATGTTTTGTATGCATTTTTTTTTTATTCCAACATATCAATTAATTCACATAAGCATTCACAAGCATGCCTAGAAAAATAGTTTTTATTTTTAATGTATTTTTATTATTGTATATAATGCATTGTCAAGTATTTTGATGAAGTTTATATATGATTTACAATTTGTTAAAGATGTCGATTTTGTATGTGTTTCTGGTTGATCCTTATTTTTTATATATCGCTATTTAGCTTAGGCTGATAGTAATATGGTTCAAACCAGATGCACTAGTGCAATATTGCAATTTACTTACGTTTAATTCTCACACGTTATTTATTATATTAATTATTGCTACTCCTATATTCGTCTTGTTTTTAATGAGTTCTTTCAATTGTCGATTGGTTATTGTACTTTAGATATCGTGCCTTCACAAATACTGTCCACTAGGCGGAGTGCATTCATAATGATTTATAATACATAGCCATATATTATGTTTCATGCTATGCCATGAACGAGTGGTAAATACCAGTGAATGATAAACCGATCATGTCACTCTGGCTTCTATGGAACTTTTCTTTTGTTGTTAATTGTCTTCTTTGAAAGTATTTGAATAATCTAATCGTTAGTGTAAACATCAGCCTTTTTAAACAACAGAAAACACATAATAACATTCACTAAAATATTCCTAAGCGACAACGACACAGAAAGTATGGCACACATTTCCAACCACAACAGTAAGCGACAATTTTGGAATCATTATGACGTCATATTTATGACGTAAGAATACAGGGCCCGTATTCACAAAGCTCCTTAGGGAAAACTTAAGTAAATTCCTTAAATTCATAAAATTACTTAATTCTCTGGCTGTTTCATGTATCGGTATTTTTACATTAAAATGCTGAAAACTTGTAAATATTGCTTATATGTTTAATATTGCAGCCAATTTTGTATAGAAATCATTGGATTACACATAGGAAATTTAATATGAAATTTCCCTAAAGTACAACTTAAGTTAAGATTTCCCTTAGGAGCTTTGATAGCTCACGCATTTCTTTTTATTTATCAGCCAAAAGCATGAATTAAACAGAAAATTTGATGAATTCAGTGTCATATCGTATTTTCTTTCATTTGTGGTCAAAGAAAACTGATATTTTCCCTCGTGGGTCCGCCAACAACAAATATCCTCTATATTTTTTATTTCTATTTAATAACTTATATAAAAAATTAGTTTTAAATAAATGATTTGTTTATGAAATAACCCACGGTAAGGAGTATATATGTTTATGATTTAAAATACGAGTTATTCGTCTTTGTTTTTTCCGAATATTCGTACCTTTATTCAAATGGTATTATGATGTATTGTTTTGTATCGTTTTTTGCGTAACTGAATGCGTTCTTCTGTTAGTTTTTTTTAAACAATAGAAACGTAGTGTGTGAATGATTATAAATTCCAACAATAAGTGACTTAATTAATTAATGTCTTACCTTAATTAATCAATTAGTGAACCATTTCTACTTAAAACACGTCGCCAACCCATTTGTTCTACCAATAATATTTGTGTTTTGTTATACCTATATTTGAATAAAAACTTTGTATCGATTATTTTCTGTCGAGACGCCATTGCCATTGAAACTACAGTTTCGAATTGGAATGTTCTTTATTTTAGTTTGCTACATACCAATTTTAGGCCAGTATGGTAAACATTTAATAAAGACGCATGTTAACGATTTAAACATAAAAGAGAAAAATACATAGTATTGGATCATGGGGAAAGCTGCCAAATGTGTTGAACAGATGGATTTGAGCATTTGTTTACAAATAGATACACTGTTAAATATATACACTGTACTTTTCTATGTTTATGTGAATAATTTTGCAAATTTTAATTATCGACTGATTGTTTTTATTTATTTGGTTTCATACAATACGTATGGAATGCAATAAAATTTAACAGATGGACGCTTACGTTATTACATTAATCGCTGGTTAAGTTTGATGACCATTCATCACGAAATCGTATTAGTTTACACTGGGTATATCATTCGAGTTGATACAGCATCTAAGGTAAATACATGAAGAAGTTAACACATTTAATTAAGGTTTGGTATATAATTTATGGAAATAAACAAATATCTTTATAACTGAGAATAAGCCAAAAAATCGAGTTTCTTGTAAACCTCCATCATTCCGGAATGTGTAAGTTCTGGATTGAAATGGCTAAATATCTGCCATTGCTACGCGCGTAACTAAAATTGACCATGTAACATCATAGCGGTCGTCACTAGTTTCTTACCACGAACAAAATCACGCACTACGACTTCATTTCAGTCCATGGTCGGCATTCACAAAGCATCTGAAGTAATTTTTCAAATATTTTAAATTAAGGCTTAAAATATGCATTCACTGTATAATGTAATGTTTCATTACTTAACACAGTATTATGTTGTTTATATTCGTCCATACATATTTAAATATAAGTTACATTTAAAATTGTGATTTATTGCAGCACAGCGTCTATATATATGGATTTATAGTTAATTAGGGGAGTTTCAAATTTAAGGATAACGAACAAAATGACTCCAGATGCTTCGTAAATACCACCCCAGGTCACGCAAGTGTATCAGTTACAACTTACAGTATGATTTACTTGTTACGCATCTAACAAGTACAACGTTTGAAAGACGCTATGTCCTACCAATACCTCGGCATGTTCAATCGGTTTCAGTCCTTTTAATTGCGGACTGCACAGGCTAATCCGAGCGAAGTATCAGACGCATCTATATGCAAATTTACGCTAAGTGGTTAGACTGTTTACTTATATCCCGCATGACTAGCGGTGACAGGCAAATTAATGTTATTTGGTGTAAAGCTGATAAATTATTGTTGCAAGAGGGGCAATGTAACCTTTCACAATATCACAAACATGCTGAATGAAGTTTACCAACGAAATGAATATATGTGCTTTTTTTTAAATACATAAAGCATATATAAGCTGGTGTTATACATGTACATATATTACAGCATAGAGTAATTTTACGGAATATATGACGTACTATTGGTAAATTAGAAAAAAAATCATTTGCACTATATAAACAACCATTGAACAATAACTGTATCTTTGCAAAACAAATAAATTGCTTCAATATAATAGTAATGGACATATTTTAAGAAAAGGAAAAATATTACTTTATTATAATTTCGGAAGGAACTTTATTGCGATCAGTAGTGTCTAAATTTGTGAACCAAACCAATAAAGTTTGTATTTAAAAGTAAAATAGAAGCCGATTGAGAAACAGTATACCAAACAAACATGGAAACACAGACATGACTATATCCTCTAGATAAAGTATGCTATGATTTAAAAGAGACTATATCGTTAAGGAAATACAAAAATGTTGCCATAAATACAAGTACGCACACAAATCACAATTAAAATGCAATAAATGTTCTAAACGATGTTAATTATCGACGCACTATGTGTGACAATAGTGTGTTAAAAACAGATATAAAATGGGTAATTTTATGTTTGAAATAAATATATTATCAAGCAGATCATGGTACACATTTTCAACGAGCATCATTTTCCGAGAGTTTGGCCGGCACGACATTAATTCCGCTGCAGCTGAACGATGTCAACACCGGAGTTTCCTCGAGGGTGGATCAAACAACTGCACACGGCATTTGCATGCCAATATGTAATGAAAATTAATAAAAGTACATAAATAAACTCAGTACATTTAAACTGCAAACAAGTTAAACTCATAATGTATATTAGACCTAGTAAGTTATGCAAATACATTAAAACAACTATGAAGTCAAGATATTTGTAAATACATTTACTAAAATGGGAAACATCTCAAACGATGAAAAACTAGATGTACACGCAGATACAGACATACCAAAAATATTAATTTCGTATAACGCGCGTATTTATTATATGCATATATTATAGCTACATATCGCTGACGCATAGAACAAATAGTATGTGCTAAATGAAATTTTGAATTAATATTTTACACTATTTTAATGAGCAAGCATGCACATTAAATTACACGAGTTTTGCTACATGTAAACGATTTTAAACCCATTTAATGTTCATCTACGTTAGCTTAACAGGACGCTTATTGTTAAATGTGAAATACAAAATTGTTATGTTTTCTTCATGTGAAGTAATACTGCAATTGTATTACTTTTATTGCTCACACTTTACAATCTACAAAATTGATGGGAAAATAACAATATAAATGCGTATAATACGATTCAAAACAGCAAACAAATATCGACCCAACCAAAAAAGTTTTACTTACATGTTGCTTACAAAAAGAAGTACATGTATGCCGAGTATGTATTAAAATATGGGTTGGTTAGTGTAACGATGTACTTCACATAATTGTATGTATATTTTACAGATTTAAAACCAAATTAATATAATCATTTACCATCAATTTAATTCAAACGTTTGAACTTAATTCATTGTAAACATTAACAAAAGTTATCTGAATATGTATTTCAAGTATATAATTACCATAAGTGCAATGTCTTTCCAATTAAACATTATCCTGGAAACATCGATGTCCATGAGGTAATTTGTTCCTGCGACAACCTGCAAGTCCATATATCGTTTTCTGAAGATAGTAAAGAGAGTTTCAACAATAAGGCTACACATGTATGCATTTTGCATATTGTATCAAATCTTATGTGAAACGTATTGAAATAGATAACAGACTTGAGATGCAATAAAAATTCTTGATTTCAAGTAACACAATTCATATAGAAATATAAAGCATATACTAATGCTACAACAAAATATTCGTTTGTAAAAAGCAACTTGTGTCTAGTTCAGATTATCGTCATACCCACCCGTCATAATCACAAATATCTCATTTAGTATTGAAACTACTATTAGCAAAACAGAAATTATATGTAATGCCCTCCTTGTTGATTACACCAGGTAATAGATTTGCTCTTTTAACAAAGTCACAGTTTGTGGTCCGAAAAAATATAATTAAATTTCGAAATTATTTTAGTTTGCTGATAAAATGTAATAGAAATACAAACAGCATCAAATAATTATATCAGCAAAACTCTTAACATGTGCAATTCGTTTATAGCAAATTAAATTTCTACAAATAGAAATACACGAGATATATTACAACTAATTTGCGATTCAGCCATCGGTATGTTATCCACGACATAATCGGATCCTATCTGCTTTACTGCGATTTGCGCTAATTTTTGAATGGTTGCATCATTTGGCTTCATAGGGGTCCATTCTCCTACTCCCTTTCCTGGCAACTGCTTCCCTGCAATAGTGTTAACAATTCAATATACATTTGCATTATACACACCTAAAAATGCAAAATATTATATCACCAAAAGATTTTAATAGGCGATGAACATGGAATAATGAATTATTGACTTCACTCATTCATCAACGCCTTGAACACTATCCAGCCAGTGTTCCTTCTACATGATGTCAAAATATAGAACCCTGGAATGGTTTTTGTATTAAAACTGTTCATTACCTTATCATATGTTTTATTGTTTGTTGAATAAGGTGTTTATTAATATACATCATTTTTAAAATAAGTTTCACAATTTAGGTAAAACAAATAAACAAAAGATACTGTATTTCGTATTCTTTAATTACCAAATATAACTGATGTGGATTTTTTACAACACACAAAACCGCTGAGCTTTGCAAAATTTAACGAAAATCTGTTCAGATGAATACAAACCTTTAAATGTCATTGTATAAGCTCTACACAATGTTCAACGATATATGCGCAAGTTTTTACGTACAACTTTCTTAAACGTGGTTGAAATGTTGTTCATAGGTTTAATAGTAAAATTTACAGTGTTATATTGTAAGTAAACATAATGTTTCATAACGATAAGATGAACAAATCACCTTGCATTAAACATTGTTAAATAATATTTAATATTCATTGGCGTAATTTAAAATCAACTTCCAACGAAAAATCTCATTTTTATTACAGAAATGCCATCTTATTATATTATTTTGAAAAAAGAAAATAATGAGAAATGTTCGTTACTGAAGATTTTTACTTCAAAATAGTGCAGTTGTTTTTTTCTTTATGTTATTCTGGTACACATTCAAAACTGGCAAGTTAAGAAAAAAGTAGCAAATCAATGAATACTCTTACACCATATGGTGCATATATCATTAATAAAAAGAAATAATGTTGCATTTTTATCGCTTCAACATTGTTTCTAATTGTTTCATTAGAAAGAAACGTAATACATGTTTATTAGGGTATTACTACGTGTTAAATCAAATGTGCATGTTTTCCTATGTAGAGACAGTGCATGTATCTCAAAGACAACTACTGACTACTAATGTTGCTATATATGCATTTATAATCAACATATATGTTGCAATGTTTAGTTTAAACCTATTTATTTTAGCTCGATTGCATCGAAAGCCTTAGGCTTATAGAGACACTCTCGAGTCCGTTTCCTGGGTAGAACCAGTACTTGGTGTCTTTGGAGGAGACACTGAGAACGCTCCCAGAGTGGGGATCGAACCCGGGACCTCCCGATCGCTAGGCGGACACCATATCCACTACGCCACCGCGACCTAATAATGTTGCAATGTTTGTTTATATTGTTTTTATGATAAGATCGTTACGGCACTCCGTACACAAATTCCATTCTCGAAGAACTAACAGATTCAACCCCGAAAACTGTGTTATATTCAGTACCAAACTACTAACTCCTGGTGAAAAGTGTATTTTACAGTAGTACACCATTGCATTGTATTATATACATAACGGAAATCACGTGATCGATTGTTAACACATTTCCAAATGGAATAATAAAAACGCTGATATTTCTTCATAAACTTAGTGTTGTGCTATATATGTGGTGTGTGTGTGTTTGGATATATACGGAATATTATGCTAGTCCGTTGTTCCAAGAGTATGTATTAGTCGAGTGGCTTGTGTGATGACGTATCACACGAGAGGCGGAGCCTCGAGTGTGATACGAAATAAAGCAAGCCATAAGACTAATACATACTCTTGGAACAATTGACTAGCGTAATATTCATTTTATTATATACCACGATAAACTTCAAATGTGCATTTACCTCATTTTATTTGTTTAAAAACTACAATAATGAATAATCATTGTAGGTATAAATTACAATTGTGTACATAACTCTATGATGACGTCATTAAAAAAGTAGTCCGGCTAGTATGGTACTACGGATCGGAAAAATAGCGAGTACTATAATACGGGATTATGTTTCTGACGACATGTATTTCACCGATTGATACAGCATGTATTTTGTTAAGATTTTAAGGTATATAATCAGATAGGATAACATACGGTACGTGTTTGAAGACTTGATGAGCTTGTCGATTTGTGATTTTGAGTTTTCTTCGATAACA
Source organism: Congeria kusceri (assembly GCA_027627225.1). Classification (NCBI taxonomy): domain Eukaryota; kingdom Metazoa; phylum Mollusca; class Bivalvia; order Myida; family Dreissenidae; genus Congeria; species Congeria kusceri. The sequence continues at coordinate 64,834,799 of CM051028.1, forward strand.
TTGAGGGTGGGGCACGGGACACGGATATATTCAAATTGCCCATCTCTGCCGCCCAAAATTTCGTCACGCATGAGTTACCGCACTAACCTGTTTCTTCGCTCCAATGGATAATCCCGTTATCTTAGCCTAGATATTCAACGCTTATGGCGCATAATAGCAACCGTGAGAAACCCAAGCGCAAGAAACAACCATCTAGTACATCGAGTGACGAAGGATTAATCCGCAAGCAAGGCCGCATCGGCAGTTTAGATTATAGCGATACATACTGTAACTTGAGTGAAAGCGAAGCGCTGTACGAGGCCAATTCCGTCTTATACAACGACAACCCCTCTTGGTCAAGTACAAATACCATGGCCACCGGAAGTAGCGGGATGGCGACGAATGCTGAGCTGAATGAGAAGTTGGATACAGTGTTGTCGGTCATATGCGCTATGAAAACTTCACAGGAGGGAATGAGCAAAAGCCTCGAGAGCAAAATTGACACCCTAAGAAATGAGATAATGAAAAGTATTTACGCTAAACCTAAGCTCTCCGAGATGAAATTACACTTGACATTAGAAAGGAGACAAGCCGTATAAATAGTCTCATGGACTCAGTCAAATCATTACAAGATCGCTTTCGGGATCTAGAGCTCACCGACGCGACCAATAGTCAGTCCGCAAGGACACCTGCTTCACATCACTCTAGCGACATCAACGACCCGGATCTTTGCATCATGGTAACCGGAATCCCTTACCAATACAATGAGGACCCGATCGAAAAAGCCAGAGCATTGGTGCAACAGCTTGGCGATGACGTCATGTCAAGTGTGTCGGTTACCGGCGCTTTCCGTCTGCGAAGCAAATTTCCAAACAAACCTGGACCTATGAAAATAAGTTTCAACAACAGACAAGAGAAAATCAAAGTACTGAGAAACAAAATGAATCTCAAAGATATAGATGGCTATAAAGCTGTGTTCGTGAAGAGTAGCAAATCTCATGCAGAACGCTTGATCGAGATGAACGCTCGGGCAATCCTACGCCAACTTCCACATGGGAATGAATACCGCGTTGACGCCAACGGACGCATCCGGCCACGCCAGGACGCCGAACCGAGCCAGGACCGTGATTAGTACACACACCGCCCCACCTGAAAACCAATACATATTGTACACTGCGATGTCTGCGGATGGACAAAGGACAATGAACAATTACGTGTTAACAACTTGACTTTCTTGAAGCGGACATAATCTCCCGTAGTGAAACACATTTCTCGGGCAATGAGGGGCTGACCTATGATGGATATTTATGGTTTGGATATTATCGACAAGAAATTCATCACAAAGCGCCTAGATCGCCAGGAGGAGTTGGTATTATCTTGAAAACGTGGATTCTAGATAAATTCAGTGTGTCTGTGGTTGATAAACAATATGACGGAATACTTGGTCTGAAATTGATAAACAAAGAAGACACTAGCGAACTGACAGTATTCTCATGTTACTTGCTGCCACAGGGCTCCACGTGCGGTCGAGATGCTAGGGGTCTCTTCTCACACTTATTGACGCAAATTTACACGCATTCATACAGCGACTACATGCTCATATGTGGAGATTGTAACGCACGTATAGGCGCTCTGTCGGATATGTTGGCCGAATGTGACGTCATAAAAGAAAGGAAAATCTTCGATCACTTCGTTAACCAACATGGTCGCGATTTCGCGGAATTCTTGTGTGACGCAAAGTTCTGTACATTGAACGGCCGATTTGAAGCCAATAATGACAATTTTACTTCGATATCGCGGAAAGGCTCGACTGTGGTGGGCTATATATTTGTGCCTCAAGATATATTCCAATCACTCATTGACTTTAAAGTTGTAAATCTTTCAACGGTAATTGACAAGCAAGGATTTCACGGTCTATTAGGCGAACGCTAAAGAGTCCATGATCACTGCGCTATAAGCGAGAAGCTAGAAACAGACTATATTCGTCCCACTTCTTGCTCCGATAGTGTAACGTAGAGATCCAGTGAACACCGGTTTAACCTGCGGCGAATAACTCCAGATTTCATGGAAAGTGGAACTGTAAAAACAGCAATTATGACAGTTATTGGCCAAATCGAGAGCACCCGCAAAACACAAGAAACTATTGACACTATTTACGAAAACTTGTGCAGTGCGATTATATATGAAATGAACAGCAAAATACCCAAGTATGCGCCGTCTGGAACGACTAAATCGCGACTTAAACAGACAAAACCGTACCGGAATGATAAGCTACAAGAGCTGTGGAAAGACGTCAGGGATAACGAAAAACGTTTTATTAGTTGCCATGGTAACCGCCGTCCCATGACAAGACTGCGTACCGACTATATTAAGTCCAGGGACAAATTTGATAAAACATTACACAGTTCAGAGCGCGACTACAGGCGAGCTCAGGCCAATGAAATAGAGACTATGCGAACAGATAATCCGAGAGATTTTTGAAATAAAATTAAAACGTTGGGCCCTAGAAAAGACTCAAGTATTCCAATGGAGGTACCCGAAGCCGACGGACAATCAACCAATAATAAAAACAAGGTGTTCGATCGGTGGACAGAGGACTTCAGAACTTTGTACAAATGTCAAGGTGATGGACGCTTCGACGAAGACCACTACAAAACAGCACAAACACAAGCTTCTCCTTGAAAATACAATGAATGACCCTCTATACGTCCCTAATGAATCGCTGAACTCAAACGTAGCGTTGGACGAGGTGTGCGACGTCATCGAACACAGCGAGTCGGGTTCAGCATGCGGTATCGATGCAATTCCGTGCGACGTATTGAAGTTTCCCCCTGTCATAGCCGCTGTACAACAGCTGTTTCAACTTGTATTCGATACAAGCATAATTCCGTCTGTATAGCGAAAAGCGATAATCTGCCCAATACTTAAAGATCCTGCCTCGGACAAATGATTTCCGCTTAACTACAGAGGAATCAGCCTGTTGTCATGCGTGAGCAAGTTGTATACGGCATTCCTGAACAAGCGACTATCAAAGTACCTCGAAGGAGAAAACATTTTGACCGACGAGCAGAATGGATTTAGAAAGAACCGCTCGTGTGATGATCACGTCTTTACGTTAAGCAGCATAAGAATGAACAATGCTGACGACTTTGCTACGTTTATTGACCTTCGACGTTGTGTTGACGTCCTTGACCGTGAAATGCTACTGTACAAGCTGCTACTCAACCGCGTAGACAGCAAGTTTTACAACTCCATACGCAATATATATGCTAGCTCCATGTCGTGTGTTCGGCTTAACGGATCACTGACGGACTGGTTCGACTGCGTCAATAGCGTCAAACAGGGATGTACATTATCGCCGACCTTGTTCCCTGTTTTTACAAATGATCTCGTAGCCGAGATTAATAACCTAGACTGCGGCGTCACTGTCGGCAATACAAAGATCTCAATCCTTATGTACGCTGACGATATCGTGCTAATTTCGGATAATGAAAACGATCTTCAGAAAATGCTTGACGTTTTAAATGACTGGTGTAGACGTTGGCGTGTTATTGTCAATACATCCAAATCGAAAAGCATGCACTTTCGAAAAGGCAGAAGAAATAGAACACAATATCAGTTTAAAATCGGCACCAATGAATTAGAGGTGGTTGACAATTACAAGTACCTGGGAGTCATCTTCAACGAAAAATGCGACTTTACAAGGTCATGTGACGCCCTAGCAAAAGGCGCCGGCAGAGCACTTGGGAGTATAATCAACAAAATCCACAACATGAAAGACTTTGGTTTTAAGTTGTACGAATATTTGTACAATGCACGTGTGGTACCCGTGATGGACTATTGTGGTGGCGTATGGGGAGATAAACAGCTGCATTAGGCAGACAATGTACAGAACCGAGCGATGCGGTATTTCCTTGGTGTCCACAGATTCGCGCCAGTCGCAGCTATGGTCGGGGACACGGGATGGCTGCCCACCAGATATAGACGATGGCTATGCATTATACGCCTCTGGAATAGACTGTTGAGCATGGATCATGCCAGACATTACTACAAAGTGTTTGACATGGACTATAATGTATGCACCAACTGATCGAGCGAGGTCAGGGATATTATGACGCACATCGGACTAAGTAACTCTTTCAACCACAAACTGTAAATGTTCCTTCTGAAAAGCAACGCATATAAGTGTACTATGACTCTATTTGGAAACAAGATGTTGCTAGAATGCCTAAATTGAGAACTTATTGTACTTTTAAAACAAGTTTCATACAAGTTCCATATCCCACATTAGACGTATCAATGCAGCAACGTTCGTTTTATGTACAATTAAGGTCGGGCATTCTACCATTACGAATAGAAACTGAAGATATCTCGGCAAGAGTGAGGATAGAAGACTATGCAACTTCTGTGACTTTCAAACAGTTGAAAATGAAACACACTTTGTGTTAAATTGTCCAAGATATAGTGACTTAAGGCTTCGAATACTTGGCGATGCCTTGCGAGAGACTGGTTTTATGACACTGTCCCCCATAGAACAACTAGGTTAGTTGATCCATAATAACACTAGACAACTAGCTATACAGATATATTACGGCTGCCTACTTTCGCAGAAGAAGTATTCTGTATTCGTAAACACGATTACAAAGTCCATACGTATGTCTGTCGCTGCTGTCATGTGATAACAATATTTATTTTTGATATGCTTTATAAATTTATATACAACGTTGTTACTAACGCAACTTGCTAAGGTAACTTATATGCCCGGTGGACCGAGTATGATCTATTTTGTATCTGTATTTACTTATAAATGTGAATGTTATACAGAAGTCACGATAATAAAAATTTACTTTACTTTACTTTTACAAAAATGTTCTGAATATTTTAGCAGATTATGTATTTGTATTTCTGATCAACTGTGCAATAAACATCTGCAAATTATTTGCCAAAAATTTCTTTCTTAAAGCCTAGTGTTTAGAACCAATTTAAAAAAACAACAACACGCGATCATATTTTGACATATTTCTTCCATTAAGTAACGAATATGTCTTAATAGTAAGAGATTATACAGAATGAATATCTGAACAAATAAAAGGTAAGGATTTTACGAAAGAAAGGTGTCATAAGTGTATCTGATAAATCAACAAATACAGTTTATCACAACATTATTAGAATACGCAAATCCAAATAAGACTTATACCATATACTCAATAATTTCTGCTGTACACACCAAATATATTTCTGCTACAGTTTGTCAAAGGAACCTGTTCACAGATTGACGAATTGACAATTTTTCAACTTTCACCGATTCCAAAAATAAAAATACTTTAAAACAAGTGAGCGAAATAACACTACGGACATAGAAATATACTGTTAAACCGCTTCGTTTTATGAGTTATCATCAGTTGAAATTGATAAAATTATAAAGCGTTTGTAAAATGGAATACTATGGAGTGTTTCTGTGGTTTTCGTTGAAATTGTTGACAACACGTGGAACACTTACATAAAGTTAATAATGCAGGGTGAAATATAGAAGTCGGAATGGCCGAGTGGTTAAGCCTTTTTAATGCGGAGGGCCCGGGTTCGAACCCCGGGTGAATCTTTTTGTTTCTGTTCTTTTTTTTTCTAAATACTTTTCTTGTAATTATACTTTAGCTTTATAGTTCCGATGCTTAAATCTGTCAAGTTAAGACATTTAATGGCATACTTCAAAAAATGAGAAAATCTGTGAACAAGTCCCTTAAAGGCTTCAATCCATTGTCTAGATATTTATGTGATGCCACCCTGGTATCTGAAGTAAACAGTTTTGAAGGTCATGAACCGACAAGGAATTTTAATGAATACTAATGGCAGCTATTTGGTAACGAACATGTCAGTAACATAATCTTTCATTTATTAACTTATCATTTGAATACATTATAAATTATGTTATGCACATACACATAAAACTGTGTAATAAACAGTGTCTAACCATGGCACACGAGGTATTAAAACCAGTGTAAGATTTATATTTAATAGTGTGTAATATTTATATTTAATAATGATAGTGCTGGCAACAAACATGTTATTTCAAAATCATTTTTCCCAGTATGTTAAATAAATTTATGACCTGCTTCACATTTATTAATTAAACTTTGCTACGAAACTGAATAATAACAAAATAGTACTGTTAAAGAACGCGCATGGTGCCATTTCATGTACATCAATTACGTCATTCAATTCAAATCAAAATGTTTTAACGGCGTCGCAGTGTCTATAAATAGAATATGGTGTTTCCCAGTGTCGCTCGGTTAGTTACTTTAATTGGCGACAATTATAATCATATCAAATTCTATCAAAGATCAGATTCTTTTTTTCAAATATGTACGTCATATTTAAACCTAACTTGCATAACATATACATGATCAAGACAGTCCCTTTAAAATTGATCAAGCTGCTGGGTAGGCAACTGGCCATTTCAGAACAAGCCCTATGCGAGCCTCGAATCTCAGACCTCCCGCTAAGTAGGCGAACGCCCTAACCACTAGGCCACTAGATATTGGCACTAAGTATAACCCACAGTCGCATATACTGACGCAGACAACCTCTGGTGACAGCAATGTACCCGTTTATTGATAAAGCGTGAAATTCAATTATTATTGAATTGTATAGAACACTTATAACGCATGACACATTGATCGATACCCACTATAAAATGCATACATGTAAAATGCAATTATTATTGAATTGTATAGTACACTCATAACGCATGACACATTGATCGAACACCACTATATAATACATACAAGTAAAATGTATGTATATATTATAATCTATTAAAATCTTATCTTTCTTATCCATTATTTCTTTCCTTACAAAAACTGTTGTCTCCGTGTGCTTTTATAGCAGTCGTTGAAAGAGATACTTGGGCTCAGTCACGCATCACGCGATATTTAGTTAAATTCAATGATGAGTGTAGGCTATGTAGGTATGGTATTTTAAAGACACTTGATTAACACATTTTTGCAACTGCTGTATCATTTTAAATGAAAAACATCAAACATTAGAATGAACTGCTATACGACAAAACAAAGACGACATGATTCAATAGTTTTACTATGTGACGGGTTATTTACTTTGAGTTTTATATCTTAATATTTTTCATTTAGTTATCTTGGTCATTTTAATAATGCTTTTTCAATGTTTATATATCATGAAACATAGTCATATATTACAAACTGTTATGAACACACAGTAATAAACAAAATGGATAATAATTTTAATATTTATAACAGTTCTGAGTAGACATCTAATAGCTTAACATAGCTTCGAAGTTGTAAGCTTAATGGAACATTTTACAGTAAATTTTCCACGATACAAGTCTTGTGTTTTTGTCTTTGAGATGCGGATTCAGCACGCATATTGATCTCTTTTAAATAAGGTGGTATACAAACATTCCCTACTTCTTAATAGATTAAATATGTTTAGATATAAATCATAAACATTCCTCTTTCTAAATGACTGCGTGTTACACGCGCTTCGCATGTTCCTGCATGTAACACATATTCATTCAGACTTTATACCACAATGTTATCCTTACATGTATGTATACTGGAAATAATTTTTAAACATGTCAATTAAAAAAAACTTGTTAGTCATCGTGGGCGAGTACACAGAATTTATAAATTCCTTGAAATGTCGCTTTTGCAAATAATTGTGCGTCAGTGTCACGAATAACAGAAGAAAAGACCGGATTTCACTAGAACAACGCTTATGCATCCGGACAGGATTTCACTAGAATTTGATATTGCCAGGGACTTGCTACTGTGTAAAAACCTCTACAGTTCTGTGTTGAGTATTTCATAGTTTGCATTAGAATTTAAGCTCCTCATCGTCAAGCGTGACCTAGCGTAAATGTTATGATGCGATTCAGCGTGCTATCTCTTTTTACAGTGTCATTCGCTTAAATTATATTTACCCGGCATCTCGTACCTTGACATCGAAACTATCTGAAAGCCTAGTATTGATAAGGAAACACTTTAAGTGTAATTCGCAGACTAACTTGCGTGCACGTACTATGCATTGTATGCATCAGTGTGATAAAAACATACACACACGTACGATAGTCCTACAATACTTGTTTATACATATATTAGGTAGTTGGTAGTATTTTATTTCAATCAACCCGTCTACGTACCACGCGAGGGTATTCCAAAATATACAATTAAGATATATGTCAACTTGTATTTGGATTTTCTCTACTTGTATTTCATTTTAAATTCATATTCAGGGGCGTAGCTAGCCCTATATTTGCCTGGATTCACAATGTTGTTTCGGGTATGCAGTCACCCCTAAACCCCACAAAGAACCTATATGATTTTTTTAAAATAATTCCGACATTGGCGCATTTTGAACATTCTAACATGCTTTATAAATCACTTAAAATCTACGTTTGTATCGGAAACTTATCGACAAAAACACTTTGCTTTGAACATTTTACTCTGCAATAGAACCGAAACATCGAACAAATACAAGCTCGCGATTAGCATAAGTCTAAATTTCTGTCTTTCTAGCCGGCGAACTGTACAGTGTCAATATCTATATATGCTCGTATGCTAACTGTGTAAAATTACTAAAATTATCTCACTTAAAAGAGTTTATATAAATATTGATATTATTTTCAAGGGCGTATCTAAGGCAAACACGAATGTATGTATGTATGTTTACATCGTCATGTTTATGTTTTTCTTTCTGCTTTCAGAGAATTGAAGGTAATTCCACCCTATCGTGGGCCTCTATTATGACATGTGAAACTACCGGAACAAAAAACTAAAAGGACGTTTTCCCATATTTGAGAATTGACATTTGTAGCATTATCGGTAAAGTCATTTAAAGTTTAAATTAGATTTATATCTGAAACGAAAGCACACATAACATTTACATCTGATAGGCTAAATTGTACTTAGAATTATTATTTATGTAATTCACGTGTTATTGAGCAATACATATGTCGGTTTGAAACGACGAATACATTTCATTCATTTCAAATTGCCGCTTTTATATGCGTACACTACAGATTTTATCAAATATAAATGTATACGCTTTTAGAATTACTGATCACGCAGAATTGGCTGAGTTTTTAAAATTACTGATTACTCAGAATTGGCTGATTTTTTTTAATTACTGATTACGCTGAATTGGCTGATTTTTTATAATTACTGATTACGCAGAATAGGCTGATTATCTCTTATTTTTCATTTTATTACAAAATGTTTAAGAAACCGAGAAGTATATTTAACAGAACATTTGCAAGCGTTGCTAATGTTGCATGAAACAGTCTTATAATGTTATTCATTACCACATATAATTACGTTGCAGATGCAATCTATATACCTGTACGCTTTTCATTTACATGAAGACTCGGCACAATGTCCTTTCACATTTAGTATATTGACTATCCTATTAACGACTGTCAATGTGAATGATTTGACTATAGTTCTTAAATCAATTTCAACGTAATAACATATATTTGACGAAATATATGATAACTTGTCATATAGTTCTTTCTTCACTACAACATTGTATCCAGTTTGTAGATCTGTAGATCTGGGCACAATTCGACAAAGTTCCTATTAAATATTTTAACGTAAGTCATATTTTGGTGAAAAACATGCACATCTTATTTTCCTTATTGATCCGAAACGGGATTCAATATACGCATTTAGTCAAGAGCCATTGTCTGATTTATTTGTCAAAATCACGTGGATTCATCCGCGAACTGGAGAATAGGCAGGTACACGCCTGATTGACGTGTTTCCTTCGTCATTTTTAAGGTTTTTTCTGTCTACTTTCAAGTTTTATTGTCACTTTAATCTGCTTCTTTGATAAGAATTGATATGAAAGATCGTACATACACACTTTAATTTCATTAATACGGTGGCATAGAACTGCCATATGATAACCACCCAAGGTTCGCGAAAATATTCGTGTAAACTACTTAGCGTTCGCGAACAGATTCGTAATACCACTTATATATTATGATATTTATCTGGACATTGAGATAGCCTTTGCAAATATTTTTCTGCAACATATTTTATTATTATACTAAATGGCCTTTAAGTGCCCAGAACTGACATTATATACATTTTCTTGGGGTTGCCAGGTATTTCGAACTATCTTACTAACACGAATATTATAATGATAATTATCTTACAACGCAAATCTTTTCGAGTTAAAATTCGCGATACCACTTAATTTTAATTGATCGCAAATTTCGCAAACCAATTCGTGTTGCCAGTTATCTAACACGAATACTATCATGATAATTATCTTACAACGCATATCTTAACACGTTAATATTCGAGATACCACTTAATTTGTGCGCGAGGTCTTTCGCATTATCTTACTAACACGAATAGTATCATGATAATTATCTGACAATACAAATCTTAACGCGAATCTTAGCTAGATAATATTCGTGTTACCACTTAATTGTTGCGCGAGGTCTTCCGCATTATCTTACTAACGCGAATATTATCACGATAATTATCTAACGCAAATCTTAGCACGTTAATATGCGTGATATCACTGAATTTTCATGTATCGCAAATCTATCGCAACCAATTGATGTTGCCAGTTATCTAACACCAGTATTATCATAATAATTATCTTATAACGCAAATTGTATCTAGTTAATATTCCCACACGTATCTATTCTTTCAAACGACTGCTATAAAAGCACAAGGAGCAAACAGTCTTTTTAAGGAAAGAAATAATAGAGATGACAGGTAAGATTTTAATAGATTACAAATATAAAATTACATTTTACTTTATTGTGGTTATCGATCAATGTGTCATGCGTTATAAGTGTTCTATACAATTCAATAATAATTGAATTTCACGCATTATCAATAAACGGGTGCATTGCTGTCACCAGAGGTTGTCTGCGTCAGTATATGCGCCTGTGGGTTATACTTAGTGCCCACATCTAGTGGCCTAGTGGTTAGGGCGTTCGCCTACAAAGCAGGAGGTCCAAGGTTCGAGTCTCGCACAGGGCTTGTTCTGATTTGGCAAGTTGCCTGCCCAGCAGCTAATTCAAATTTAAAGGGACTGTGGTTACAATGTGTACATTATGCAAGTTAAGTACTTAATTGAAAAAAATCTGATCTTTGATATAATTTGTTATGATTGTTATTGTCGCCAATTAAAGTAACTAACCGAGCGACACTGGGAAACACCATCTTCTATTTATAGACACTGACACGCCGTTCGAACATTTGGATTTGAATTGAATGACGTAATTGATGTACATGACATGGTACCATTCGCGTTCTTTAACAGTACTATTTTGTTATTAATTTGTTGCGTAACAAAGTTTGATTAATAAATGTGAAGTAGGTCACAACTTTATTTAACATACTGGAAGAAACGATTTTGAAATAACATGTTTGTTACCAGCACTATCATTATTAAATATAAATCTGACACATTATTAATATAAATCTTACACTGCTTTTAATACCACGTGTGCCATGGTTAGACACTGTTAATTACACAGTTTCATGTGTATGTGCATATCAAAATTTTATAATGTTGTAAAATGATACGTTACTAAATGAAAGATTATTAGACTGACATGTTCGTTACCAAATATATGCCATTGTTATTCATTGAAATTACTGGTCTGTTAATGACCTTAAAAACTGTTTACTTCAAATACCAGGATGACATCATATAAACATCTAGACAATGGATTGAAGCACTTGTTCACAGACAGAGTAAAAGTGGTAGTGGGTTACACAAAACACAAATCATAATAATCTGTAAACAAGAATATTAAACAAAGAAAAAGATGACAGGGGTTACATTACAAAATTGTGCCACTTATTTTCGTGTTGCTCATGTTTGCCTTTCCATACAGCAATCAACTCTTCTATTTTCAGTTTGTACTTAAAATAATCTATAAATCTGTCAAACATTGGTGGACATCGTTGGTATTTACATTTGAATATAAAATATTTTCCTAATAATACAACCAAGTTAACACAGTTCGAATAATTCCTGTTAACTATAAAAATATTACAGAGTGAAATACATTCATAAGAAAGATTGAAGTTTGTAATATTAAGTTTATTTTTTTATGTAATTCATGATTTGGATCCAAAAATTGTGGACTCTAGGACAATCCCAAAACAAATGCCTATTTGATTCCACTGACATTGAGCATATATCACAAAGACTAGATTCTACCATTCTGTATTTAAAGAGTTTTTGATTGTTAGGAACAATATTCATTAAAATCTTATACTGAAATGATCTTAAGGAGGTATCGATAGTGATGTGTAAATAGTTAGTGAACATTTTTTGCCAATTAAACTGTGTATGAAAAAGATTTTCCCATTTTTGTTCTTGTTTGTTTTTCTGCACTTGAGTTTTTTTTATTAAAATATTATTTACAAAACTACACATTTTTGTTGTGGGTGTAATTTTATCAATTAAGTAACTGGGTGGTGTATATGATATATCTTCATTGTGCAATCGATCTTTCCAATGCACTGGTATACAGGCTACTAGGGTATGATATTTTAAGAAATCAGAACCAGGCAAACCATATAAAACTTGAAGTTCTCGGAAGTTATAAAAGCGTTTGTTTCTGTAGTTAAAAATATGTTCTATTTGTATAATGCCTCGCTCAAACCATGTTTTATAAAAAACAGTTTTATTTAAGGTTGTAATGTTCGCATTATTCCACAATATTTCTTTTCCAATGACCTGGTTTTCGTTATAATTTGACAGGCACCATCCTTTCAAACATTCCGACAGAAATGTTGATTTTAATATCAAACCGTTAACATTAGATGATTTTAGATTACATTTGAAAATAAAGAAATTACCACAATCCTTTAGCATGTCACTGTAAATGTTCGCCCATTTTGAATTTTGTTGGAACAGCATCCTTTTGATCCAGCTTGATTTGAGCGCGGCTATGAAATTTTCAAGATCGATCATTTTTAGACCCCATTTTTATAATTTTGGACTATTTTATCTCGTGCAATTTTGTCTGGTTTGTTATCCCACAAAAATGAGAACATCTATTCCTTTATATCTTTGATGGTTTGATATTCGGGGTTGTTTAAAACTGTTAATGGATATATGAGTTTCGGAAACGCAAAGCTTTAAGAACAGTTATCTTTCCTATTAAACTTAAATTTTTGGCTGAATATTGATATCTGTCATTTCCCGTGTGTTATTCATAAATGTAATTCTAGTGTTTGGCTGCTTCTGATGTCCAAATGAATTTATGTTTCTTACAAAATATAGTGTCCAAAAATTTCATTTGTCCAATTCGTAAGACAGTGCATTTACTTTTATTCAGTTTAAGACCTGATATGTTTGAAAAATTGTCAAGGGTGCTAATAAGGGTTTCGAATGGTTTCCATCTAGAATAAAACAAGCATCGTCAGGGAACAAGGTTTGTTTTAGTTCAATATTATTTATTTTTATGCCTGCTATACTATTATTTTTGCTTATTTCATGTGCCAATAGTTCTATACATATTATAAATATATACGGTGAAAGAGGACAACCTTGGCGTACACCTTTTTTTATGTTAAAGTATTCAAAAAAATGACAGTTGTTTGTTATACATGACTTTGCATCTTTGTAAAACAAATCGACCCACTTAATTATTGATGTCTTAAAGCCAAATTTTATCAAACTATTTTTAATGAAACCGTGATCGAGGCTTTCAAAAGCTTTATGAAAGTCTGAAAAAAATATTAATCCGTTTTCATTGTATTTATTTACTTTATCGATTACTTCTTGCAGGCATCTTATATTTTCTCCTATGTATCTTCCTTTTACAAACCCAGTTTGATCAGCACCAATTATATTTGGCAAATGTTTTTTTATTCTATTAGCAATTGACTTTGAGGCTATTTTATAATCTACATTAAGTAAAGAAATTGGTCTTCAGTTGTTTAAAGATAACAGATCTTTGTCACCTTTTGGTAGTAAAGAAATTATACTTTGTTTCTGAATTTCTGTTAAGGTTCCTATGTCATAAGAATAGTTTAACGAATTAACTAAGTATTTTTTTTATATCCCTCCAAAATATTTTATAAAAGTCTGCTGTTAAGCCATCAGATCCCGGGCTTTTGTTATTTTTCATTTCTTTTAAAGCTTCTCCACATTCAACTTCTGTAAGATAATCTGGTGTTTCAATATTGATGTCATTACTGATAAATGTTACATTATTTTCAAAGAATATAGAATTATTGCAATCCTCAATACTTCTGTCTTTTTTATACAAGGTTGAAAAAAATCCTTAATATGTTGCAAAATTTTGTCTGGGTGTTCTTCTATTTTCATTTCGTCTATTTTAATTTGTTTGATAATTTTCTTTTCGGAGTTATATTTTTCTAGATTAGCAAAGTATTTAGTGTTTTTTTCTGCACCTTCAACCCATTCAGCCTTACTTCTTAAGATATAACCTTTAATTTTATTATTAGTAAATTCATTCAGCAATTGTTTATTTTTCTCTAGTTGTTCCAAGAGTTTATTTTCGTTGGGATTATTTGCTAGTTGATTTTCTATGGTTTTAATATTTTGTAGGAGTTCATTTTCTTTTTTTCGCTTATTTTCCTTTTATGGCTTGAATATTTGATAGTTTCATCACGTATTCTTCCTTTCATTAACTCCCATGTAATATTTGGATTCGCTTCCCGATTAAATTCAACAACTTCTTTTATAGCATCTCTAATTTTTGATTGATATTCTGTATCTAGTAATACAGTGTTATTCAATTTGAAATATCCCGGACCTTTTTCATAATTATTTGCATTTAGTTTCATTATTACTATCGAATGATCAGAACGATAACCAGGCTGGATTTGACAATCAATCATGGAACTTAACATATTGTTTGATATTAAAAAATAGTCCAATCTACAAAATATTGGCGGGTTAGTGTTGGAATGCCAAGTATATACTTTTTCAAAAGGGTGTTTTATTCGGAATATATCACAGAGATCGTACTTTTCTATAATATTATTTATTTTATCCGATGTTTTCTTATTCGAATTATCTCGTCCATTTAATTTGTCAATTTTGTAATTTAAAACAGCATTGAAATCCCCTCCAATAAGTATTGTTTCCTCTTCATGCTCTTTAATAATATTCTCTAAAATGTTATAAAATTAATATCATTGTTTGGCGCATACATATTAATAAGTATAATATTGCTTTCTGATATTTGTATTTTCATAAATTGCAATTGTGATATGATTTCTTTATATTCAATGATGTTACAATTGCATGCTTTATTTATTAGGATTCCGACACCATTACTATTGGAACTTTCTCCGCTTAAAAAACATTGACCTGTCCAACAGGCGCCCCAAATGTTGTGAGAGTCATCTATATTTAAATAGTGAATTTCTTGTAGAAGTACTATAGAAAATGCCTTTTGATTTAGCCAGCTTAACTCTTCATCACTTCATCACGTTTATTCTTTGCCCCTAGACCCTTGACATTAAATGTTGCAATTTGTATTTTTGTTAAGGTGATTATTTATTTGTTTTTTTTAAACAAACTGTATCCCATGAATTCTGTTGATAATTATGCATATATAAAACGTTTCACAAAGGTTAGTGTTTCAATATTGTGTTAAGCAATAAGTCTCTGTTACAATAGTGCCTAATATAAGCATTGCACAAGACAAACGATAACAGCACACTAATTGACCTCTAATTTGTACTCCATATGTACATTTATTTTTATTTTTTTAGTATACCATGTTTAACACAATGCCATGTAAGCGTAATAAGTTGATCAATATTATTAATTATTAATACTAATTCCAAAAATGTAATTAATGCAATAATACGTAATAAGCGTAATAAGTTGATCAATATTATTAATTATTAATACTAATACCAAAAATGTAATTAATTCAATAATACAGTATTCAGTTATACAGTTCAATGTATTCAATTTCAATTTATCCCCATAAATAGAAGCTTGATTGTCGAAAGCAAAAGTATCAAGCTCACTATGAAGGGACGTTATTACAAATTGATACGATGTGGATAAAAACATTTTACTGTGTTTAAAAATAGGTTCCTATACCCTTATTTCCCCGTAGACAGAGGCTTAAACTTTTCGAGGGTAAAAGTATCAAGCCACTTGAACAGATTATGTATGACACAATAAAATATTTGTTGCAACTGTATAACTAATGAAAATCTTTCTTTAAAATAATTGTGAATTAAATATTCTTTTAATGTTTTCAATAAGGTTACAATACTTTTCAAGTTCCCATTAATTACTAAAAAATTGTTTTTTTCAACCCTATCGAATAGCCACCGAATAAACATCAGTTTTTATAGGACTGCTACCGGTAATCTAAACCTTCGTGTTGATTCAATCGCTGGTTTAACAAGCGAACACATTATCGGTTT
This sequence comes from Congeria kusceri, assembly GCA_027627225.1. NCBI lineage: Eukaryota > Metazoa > Mollusca > Bivalvia > Myida > Dreissenidae > Congeria > Congeria kusceri. The sequence goes on from CM051028.1 coordinate 64,851,214, forward strand.
AATGGAGCTGCCAATTAAATTTAATGCCAATTACGGCACGAAATTGGGGAGTACATTTTAACGCATGAACGATTTTACGTGCAGAAATATTGTTATATCTATTTTTAGCTATACTGTTCACAATAACTATATACACTTCTCTCTGTTAGCTGTCTATTTGCTGGGCCAGGGGAGTTCCAGCCACTCTTGATATTCTTCATATTTCACTGTGTGCACTTGCCCCATGCGATTTCGGTATTTAATGCCACCATTGCTTGTCCAAGCTTCTTTCACTTCATCTGTCATTTTCTTCTTGACGCACATCAGTACTTGCATGTTTATTTGCGTCAAGTCTTCGTTGACATAAACACCTGAGTTCTTGAGCAGTTTTCTGTTCCGTATAATTTGGTCTTTTGTGTATCTGGATATACATTTTACAATAATATCACGGGTTTTACTTCCTTTATTTGGGATTCTATGGGCAATATCTAGGTCAGTCATTGATAGTTCTATAACCTTCTTTTCCTTGAAAAATGAAATCACCTTTTTCGCCGTTTCAATTGCTTGTTCATTTGGGTCTGGGTCTGCAATTCCTCTAATTTTTATATTGTTTCTTATGCTGTATTGTTCAGCATCATTTTCACCCTTTTTTCTTAACTCTTCCTCTCTTTGTAGTTTGCATTGCATTGAGTCATTTTCTTGCTTTGCGTGTTTAATTGTTGTCTCAAGTGACTCTATTTTGCTTTTAAGTTTATCGCTTTCCAACTCTCTTTCGAATAGTTTACCTTCTAGCACATCAATTCTGTGCACAAGTGACTGCAGAATGTCCTCCTTCATTTCTGATAAAAGGTCTTTCATAGTTTCTCTAATCGTGCCGTCGCCTTTTTTAATTGTTCCTTCAATTCTTGCATCCATTTTCTTCATAGAGGATTCTACTCGCTCAAGTTTGGTGTTAATTCTTTTCATCTGCCTAATCACTTCAGTGAGCTCATCTTTGAAATTTTCAGTGTGAATGTCTTGTTCAAGTATCACATCATCGATGTTTTTAGCCTTTTTCTTTTTTTGTTTTTGATTACTTTTATTGCTTTTATCAAGTGTATGTTCTGAAATACTCTGTTCTAATTCACTTGTGCTTGATAAGGCTTCACTTCTCTTTCTTTTGTACTCTTGTTCTTTGTCTTGCACCTCATTTTTATTTGCCTGTCCTTTTTCCATTGTGGTTACCTTTTACTTTTGAATAGTATATTTTTGACAGGCGCGAATGGGATATTTTGTTAGAATGCAGTTTTCTCTATATTCCCAACAAGTCAGTTAAATGTCATTCATCTCCGGGTCAAAAACATACCTTCATAGTTCGAATATTTCCAAATCCAATGCACTTGTACACTTTAATCGATGGTTTATTTAAATATTTATCTAGGGAAAAGATTGTAGGAATTCACTTTTAGGTTACACTCCACTCAAGTTATTCAAGTACTTAGATTTTAATCAAGTTAATTTTTACAATTTGTCAAAATAGTCCATCTTCCTTGATATATTTATTATATTTGTATGACATTAATATCGTAATATTTTGCTTAAGGCTGATAGTTATATGTGTCAGCATTATGTACACGTGCAAAATATTGCAATTTACCTGCTTTTTATCTTCCATACAATACCACAATACCTAATATATGCACACAATACCTAGTATATGCGTAATTATTTCTCCTATGTCCGTATTGTTTTCAACGCGTTCTTTCAATCGTTGATGCGTTATTGTATTTGTATCTGGAGCGTGCATTCATAAAAATTTTCCACCAGGTTGATTGAAAATATAGTGAGTACGATAATTATTAATAATATTATTATATTTTTCATACATATTTGATTTGTATTCCAAAACTATTACTTTAATTTTATATAAATGAAATGTTTCCAGTAGTACATGGAGGAGTGCTGCTAGTCTTTAGTTTCGACCATGTACATGTATATTCAAATCGTGTCGTTGTGTTTTCCTTTCTTTTTTTGTGTAAATTTGCGTAACACTCCTTCTATTGGTTCTCTATACTCAATGAAATCATATTGTTTGAATGAATTCAAATCCCAACACTTTGTAACATAGAACAATGTCCACTTAAAACATGTTGCTAACCCTTTTTGTTCTGCAAAATATACCTTTGTTTTATGTTTATTGGAGGAAATAAAACAACTTGCAATTTCAAATGGTAATGGTCTTAATTTTATTGGTGTATTTAACTGCATAACGATTTTAGGTCAATGTAGTAAATATTTAATGAAAAGCATGTCAAGAGAGAGAAGATATAGAATATATTTGTTTAATGCAGTGTAAGATCGTATTTTATTTCATGAGTGGTCATAGAAACAGTATTGTCACGAGTGGCGCAGCCACTTCTGAAAATATTTGGTTTATTTGACCACGAATATAATATTAATATATTTCATTAAATTCTTTAATATAATTTATATAAATACCTTAGAAAATGTTATTCATTAAATCGAGTTTTTGCAAGCTTCCATCATACCGGCAGAGGTAAGTACTAGTTGGACATGGCGAAATCTCTGGCATTGCTACGCACGTACTAGTCACTAACCATGGAACATTATAACGCAATGTGGAGGGATGAATATTTGAACGGTTTCCCGAGGCCGCTAGGTATGATCAGTGAGATTGAGTAGGAACATGTTCGTCATTATCCGTAGATGGTCGTAACTGTACCCTGTATCGGAAATAGTGACGGAAAATTGCCGAGTTTTAGATGTTTCGTCTATAAATAGGCATTCAAAACTGTCACCCGGTAACAGTTCATTTATATCGGGAACAGTCGTATCCATAATGAAATAGTGAAAATTACGATGGGCGATCAGGTTATAATATGTTTTATCCGTTACGCACCAAGCTGGCACCACGTTTGAAATACGCTATGCCTACGTCACAGCGGTCCTACCAATGACTCTCACCGTTCAGTTGGTCTGCAGTCAATTTTCAAAAGCGCCGAGGTACACTTCCCTAGATGACAGGCCTCATAATATCAACTTAATTACAATTACTACAAGACCGTAGAAGTAATATGCATGGTCTGGTTTTAACTGTGACTGTGGATTTCGTATTTGTTTTATGTTAAGGCCTTGTCACACTTTGGCGAATTTGAGCTTCGAGTGTGGACGAGTCTGTACGACTTTTGAGGACATGAGCTCGAGTTTATGACCACCATTTATTAGAAACGGACGAGCAGATGTCATGTGCAAGTCTCCCAAACTCGCAGCAAACTCTTGTTATGTCGTAGAACGATAATATACGGCGAAACGCTGCGACAAGAGAAGACATGTCTACGGAGTAGGTTCGGGTGTGTTTGAGAGAAAGTGAGATTCCTTCGACATGTCTTCGACACGTGTACGAGAAGCGGCGAAAATTTTGAACGGTTTAAATTTCTCGCCGCTACTTGGCGTGTTCTGGCGATATAAGAAGACATTAGTAAACATCGCTGTGACAATGAACGACATATGTACAAGATCTACACGACACCAGGCGAGTTGTGGCGAGTTACAACTCGCCAGAACTCGTAGCTTAACTTCGCCACAGTGTGGCAGGGCCTTTTCATTTGGTGGTGGTTCACATCTTGCTCTTTAGAGTGTATGTAAAATATGCACAGCTTATGCAATTCATGTTAAACAGTGTATATGTCTATGAATGTATGTTGATGAATGCATGCACTCTTTATAACATGGTCGCCCGCGTTTCTTGTTTACCTGCTAAAGGGTATTTATACAAATGAGGCGTGTCGTGGGTAAATCGGGCTTAATGCATGTGCATGAAGTGTCGTCCCGGATTAGCTTGTGTAGTAAGCACAGGCTAATCCGGGACGACACTTCCCGCCTACATTGGATTTATGTTTAGACGAGACTTCTTTGGAACATAAATACTATAAAAAGCGGAAAGTGTCGTCCCGGATAAGCCTGTACCCAGGTTTACCACGACACGCCTCAAATATTAATGCACGTCGGTTTAAATGATAATACATTTTTATCGTTTGCAACATCGGAGCGAAGTATAAGACGCATTTATACGCAAATGTACGTTAAGTAACTGTTTACTTATATCCCGCATTACTAGCGATGACAAGTAAAGTAATGTTATTTGATGTAAGGCTGAACAAAATATTGTTACAAGAGAGGCAATGTAACCCTTCACAATATCACACACAAGCTGAATGAAGTACACCAACGATATGAATATATGTGCTTTTTAAAAATACATACAGCGAACATAAGCTGGTGCTATAAATGTAGATTATATTTCAGCATATAGTCATTTTACAGAAAATATCACGTAATATTGGTTAAGTAGAAATACTCATTTGCATTTTATTAAACAACCACTTAACAAAAACTGTGCGTTTGCAAAACAACGAAATTGCTTCAATGAAAGTGTTATGGGCATATTTTTCAAGGCAAAACATAGGCATTTTAACGCAATCAGTAGTGTCTAAATTTGTAAAAGTACACCAATAAATTTTGTATTTAAACGTAAAATAGAAGCCGATTGAGAAACAGCATACCAAACAAACACGCAAACACAAACATGTTGACTACTTAAAAATTCCGTTCAGGGTAATAATTAGTTAAGTCCTTACATCAGCATTAGATCAAGTAGCAGTTATAAGCAAAAGTGTTAACATGTATAAACAGCATAACAATAATTATGTTGCAGTTTGTAATTTGTACAAACAATCACAGTAAACAGTGTTCCTCTAGTTAAAGTACACAATGATTTAAAAGAGACTATATCGGTTAAGAAAATACAAAAAATGTTGCCATAAATACAAGCACGTACTAAAATCACGATTAAAATGCAATAAATGTTGTAAAATATATTGATTATCGACGCACTATGTGTGACGATTAAAGTGTTGAAAAACAGATATAAAATTGGTAAGCTAATGTTTGAAATAAACATATTAGCAAGCAGGACATGGTACACATTTTCAGCAAGCATCATTTTCCGACAGTTTGGCCGGCACGATATTAATTCCGCTGCAGCTGAACGATGACATCTCCGGAGTTCCCGTCCAGGGTAGATCGAACAATTGCACACGGCATTTGCATGACTATATGTAATGCGCATTAATACAAGTACATAAATCAACTCAGTACATTAAAATTGCAACCAAGTTAAACTCATAATATTTATTACACCTTGTAAGTTAATATGCAAATAAATTAAAACTATTATGATGTCATGATATTTTTTAATTTGAAAATTTGTAAATACATTTATAAAAATGGTATTCATCTCAAACGATGAGGAATCGAGATGCACACGTAGATACAGACATACCACAAATATTAATTTCGTATAACGCGCGTATTTATTATATGCTTTTATTGCGCACACTTTACACTCTACAAAATTTATATATACAGCAAACCAATATCGATCACACCAACCAAAATAATTTTACATGTTGCTTAGAAACAAATTAGTACATGTTGGCCGAGTATGTATTAAAATATGGGCTGATTAGTGTAACAATATACTACACATAATTGCATGTATATTTTACACATTTAAAACCAAATTATTATAATCATTAACGATCAATTTAATTAAAACGTTGGAACTAAATTAAAAGTTATCTGAATATGTATTTAAAGTCTATTATTACCATAACTGCAATGTCTTTCCAATTAATCATCATTCTGGAAACATCGATGTCCATGAGGTTATTATGCCTGCGACAACCTGCAATTCCATATATCATTTTCTGACGACAGTAAGGAGAGTTTCAACAATAAGGCTACACATCTATACATTTTGTACTGGTATCATATGTTTTGTGAAACTTATTGAAATGGATAATAAACTTAAGATGAAATAGCATTTAGTGATTTCCATTCACAAATTTCATATAGAAATATGAAGCATATATTATTGCAACAACAATATCTTTGTTTGTAAAAAAAACATCATATTTCTTGTTCAGATTATCGTCATACACACCCGTCATAATCACAATATCTCATTTAGTTTTGAAAATACAATCAACAAAACAGAAATAATTATTTAATGCCCCCCCCCCTTGTTGAAATACACAACATGTAATAAATTTGCTCTTTTAACAACGTCATAGTTTGTAGTCCGAAACAATATAAATAAATTTCAAAATTATTTTATTGTGCTGATAAAAAATACTAGAAATACAAACAGCATCAAATAATTGTATCAGCAAAACTCTTAACATGTGCAATTTGTTTTAGCAAAATTAAGTGTATACAAATAGAAATACATGAGATATATTACAACTAACTTGCGATTCGGCCTTCGGTATGCTAGCCACCACATAATCGGATCCTATCTGCTTAGCTGCGAATTGCGCTAATTTGTGTATGGTTGCATCGTTTGTGTCCAAAGGGGTCTATCCTCCTCCTCACTTTCCTTGCAACTGTTTTCCTGCAATAGTGTTAACAATTCAATAAACGGGTACATTATACACACCTGAAAATGCAAAAATATTATGTCACCAAAATGTTTTAAAAGGTGATAACATGAAATAATGAATTATTGACTTCACCAATTCATCAACGTCTTGAACATTATCCAGCCAGTGTTCCTTCTACATGATGTAAAAATATAGAACCATGGAATGCTTTTTGCATTAAAAATGTTCGTTACCTAATCATATGTTTTATTGTTGTGCCTTATAAAGAGTTATTTTTGTTGAATAAGGTGTTTATTAATATACATCATTTTAAAAATAAGTTTCACAATTTTGGTAAAATAAATAAACAAACGACACTGTATTTCGTATTCTTTAATTACCAAATATAACTGAAGTGGACTTGTTTACGAACACACAAAACTGCTGAGCTTTAGAAATTCTAAGGAAAATCTTTTCAGATGAATACAAACCTTTACATTTCATTGTATAAGCATTACACAATGTTCAACAATATGTGCGCAAGTTTTTAGGTACAACTTTCTTAAATGTAGTTTAAATGTTGTTCATAGATTTAATAGTAAAATTTACAGTGTTATCTTGTAAGTAAATCTAATGTTTAATAATTATAAGATGAACAAATCTCCTTGCATTAAACATTGTTAAATAATATTTAATGATCATGGGAATAATTTAAAATCAACTGCCAACGACAAATCTCATTTTTATTACAGAAAATGCCATCTTATTTTATGATTAAAAAATATGGAATGTTCGTTACTGAAGTTTTTTTTACTTCAAAATTATGCAGTTGTTTTTTTCTTTATGTTATTCTGGTACAAATTCAAAACTGGCAAGTTAAAAAAAGCAAATAAATAAATACTAGTACTCTTCTACCATATGGTGCATATGTCAATAACAAAAGGAAATAATGGTATATTTCTATCGCTTCAACATTGTTTCTAATTGTTTCATTAGAAACGTAATACATGTTTCTTAGGGTATTACTACCTGTTAAAATCAAATGTGCATGTTTTCCTATGTAGAGACAGAGCATGTATCTCAAAGACAACTGACTACTAATGTTGCTATGCATTTATAATCAACACATATGTTGCACACTTCGTTTATATTGTTTTAAGGATCCGATCGTTACGGCACTCCGTACACAAATTCAATTGTCTTAGAACTCGTAACAGATTAAATTTAACCACGAAAACTGTGTTTTTACATTAAGTATGGTAATTGATTTATGGTAAATTGTTTTATGGTAATTTATACGAAAATAATTAATATAAATATATTCAGTACCAAACTAATAACTCCTGGTAAAAAATGTATTTTACAGTAGTACACCATTGCATACATTCTTTATTAAAGCCTAGAGGTTAGAACCAGTTCTCAAAAAACAAACAGGCGATCATATTGTGACATGTTCGTTCCATTAAGTAACAAACATGTCTTAATAGTAAGAGATTGTACAGAATGAATATTTTAACAAAAAATGTAAGGATTTTACGGAATAAAGGTGTCATAAGTGTATTTGATAAATCAACAAATACAGTTTGTCACAACATTATTGGAATACGCAAATCCAAATAAGGTTCGTACCCTATACTCATTAATTTCTGCTACACGCACCACATAGTGTTCTGCTACACAGTTTGTTTAAGGGACCTGTTCACAGATTGACGAATTGACAATTTTTTAACTTTTTGTCACCGATTCCAAAAAAAAGGACAGTGTATAAAAGTGAGCAAAATAACACTTCGGACCTAGAAATATACCGTTTAACCGTTTCGTTTTATGATTAATCATCAGCTGAAATTGATAAAATAATAAAGCGTTTTTAAAAATGGAATAATTTGGAGTGTTTCTGTTGTTTTTGTTAAAATTGTTGACAATACGTGGAACACTTACAAAAAGTAAATAATTCAGTGTAGAATATAGAAGTCGGAATGGTTAAGCCTTTAACTGCAGATGGCTCGGGTTCGAACCCCGGAGGGATCTTTTTGTTTCTTTTCTTTTTTCTAAATACTTTTCTTGTAATTATACTTGAGCTGATTAGTTCTGTCAAGTTAAGACATTTAATGGCATACTTCAACAAATTCGAAAATCTGTGAACTAGTCCCTTAAAGGCTCCAATCCATTGTTTAGATATTTATGTGATGTCATCCTGATATTTGAAGTTAACAGTCTTGAAAGTCATGAACCGATAAGGAATTTTAATGAATAATAATGGCATATATTTGGTAACGAACATGTCAGTAACATAATCATTCATTTATTAACTTATGATTTGACAACATTATAAATTATGTTATGCACATACACATGAAACTGTGTAATTAACAGTGTCTAACCATGACACACGTGGTATTAAAAGCAGTGTAAGATTTATATTTAATAATGATAGTGCTGGTAACAAACATGTTATTTCAAAATCGGTTTTTCCAGTATTTTTAATGAAGCTACGACCTGCTTCACATTTATTAATTCAAGTTTGCTACGAAACAAAATAACAACAAAAAAAGTACTGTTAAAGAACGCACATGGTACCATATCATGTACATCAATTACGTCATTCAATTCAAATCAAAATGTTGTAACGGCGTCGCAGTGTCTATTAATAGAATAGGGTGTTTCCCAGTGTCGCTCGGTTAGTTACTTTAATTGGCGACAATAACAATGATATCAAATTATATAAAAGTTCAAATTTTTTGTCAATTATTTACGTCATATTTTAACTTAACTTGCATAACGTACACATGGTCACCACAGTCCCTTTAACATTTAACTATCTGCTGGGTAGGCAAATGGCCATATCAGAACAAGCCCTATGCGATACTCGAACCTTAGACCTCCCGCTCTGTAGGCGAACGCCCTAACCACTAGGCCACTAGATATAGGCACTAAGAATAACCCACAAGCGTTAATACTGACACAGAAAACCTCTGGTGACAGTAATGCACCCGTTGATTAATAATGCGTGAAGTGCAATAAATTTAATTCTATAGAACACTCAAAACGCATGACTCATTCATCGAAAACCGCTATAAAATACATACATGTAAAATGCAATTATTATTGAATTGTATAGAACACTCATAACGCATGACACATTGATCGGACACCACTTTAAATAACATATAAGTAAAATGTATGTTAATATTTTTAATCTATTAAAATCTCACCTTTCGTATCCATTATTTATTTCCTATAATGCTACTTTTCCACTATCACGATTCGCTCCACAATTGAAATCGTGGTCTTAATCGTGGACCAATCGTGATGATCATATCAGCTCTTATCAGATCTTGATGTCAGTCGTGGCAATCGTGTTAATCATAGAAACATTTTTGAACGCTTTAAACATTCTCTATGGTTAACACGATTAAGTGCGATCAATTGTCCGTCGGGTTCATTGTATCAAATCTTATTGCATTGTAACAAAGCGCGACAAATCGTATCTAATCGTGCATCCCAATCGTGGTGATCGGAATCGATCGTTGACGAGAAAAAACACCACGCTCTTTTTAGATGTGTTGCGATCTCAAGAAACAATGAAGGCAATAGTCAGACGGGCTGTATTTATATCATTCGGGTCCAGTTGAGTTGAAATCGTGATCTCTATCAATCATGATCGTGAAGACATCGCGAAAACATTCGTATTCTATTGTAACGGAGCGCATGGAATCGTGATACGCGTATCGGCACGATAATCGTGTGAAATTGAGACCTTATCGTGGACAAGATCGAGACAATCCCTACGGAACGTATGTAGTCGTATCTAAACTGTGTGATATTTTAAAGACTCTTGATTAACACAGTTTTGCAATTAAACTGCTGTATGATTTTAAATTAAAAACATCAACATTAGCATGAACTGCTATACGACAAAACAAAGACGACAGGAATCAATAGTTATACTATGTGACGGATTATATACTTTGAGTTTTATATCTTAATGTTTTTCATTTAGTTATCTTGGTCATTTTAATAATGCTTTTTCGGTGTTTATATATTATGAAACATAGTCATATATTACAAACTGTTATGAACACACAGTAATAATCAAAATGGATAATAATTTTAATATTTATACCATTTCTGAGTAGACACTACTAGCATAACATAAATTCAGAAGCGTTAGCTTAATGGAACATTTTACAGTAAATGTCAAATTATTTTCCACGATACGAGTCTTGCGTTTTTGTCTTTTAGACGCGGTTTCAGCACACATATTTATCCTTTTTAAATAAGGTGGTGTACAAACAATCACTACTTGTTTATAGATTAAACATGTTTAGATATAAATCATAAACATTCCTCTTTCTAAATGACTGCTTGTTACGCGCGCTTTGCATGTTCCTGCATGTAACACATATTGTTTGATGTGTCGCGTTTGCAAATTAATGTGCGTCAGTGTCACGGATGATAGAAGGAAAGACCGGATTTCACTAGAACAACGCTCATGTATCCGGACCGGATTTCACTAAAATTTGATATTTCAAGGGACTTGCTACTGAGTGCAAACCTCTACTGTTCTGCATTTTGAGTCTTTCATAGTTTGCATTAGAACGTAAACTCGTCATCGTCAAGCGTGACGTAGCGTAAATGTTATGTTGCGATTCAGCGTGCTAACTCTTTTTACACTGTCATTCGCTTAACTTATATTTACCCGACATCTCGTACATTGACAGGCAAACCATGTGAAAGCATAATATTGATAAGGAACCAATTTAAGTGTAATTCGCAGACTAGCTGGCGTGCACGTACTATGCACTATCAGTGTGAAACGCAGTCCATACACAGACGTACGACAGTCCTACAATAGTTGGTTTTTACGTGGAGTAATTTGTGGTATTTTTTTTTAATCAAAACGGCTACTTACCACGCGAGGGTATTTCAAAATATAAAATTATAGAAGTATGTCAACCTTTATTTAGATTTTCTCTACTTATATTTCATTTTAAATTCATATCTATACTACCACATGTTTGCATATTTACGTTTTAAACGCATAGACTTTGTACTAAGACAAAGAACAAAATTCCATTGCACATGGAAAAGCGGCCTTACACAAACGTACGATAGTCCTACAATACTTGCTTATACATGGAGTAATTTGTAGTATTTTATTTCAATCAATACGTCTACGTACCACGCGCATATAAAATAAAAAATATTAATATAGAATATAAAAATATAAAATTATAGAAATATTTCAACCTTTATTTGGATTTTCTCTACTTGCATTTCATTTTAAATTCATATCTATACTACCTACATGTTTGCCTATTTAAGACGTATTTGTTTCCAGTTATAGCCTACCATCCAGTTTAAGACTAGCAAAATGTCTTTACAAAGTGAACATATACTAATCGCTATTATTCTACTCGTTACTTTTGCAGAGTATTTAGTAATATATATTTACTAACTTTATGAATTCATTTGTTCTTTTGTCATACTGGATTTACATGATGTATTCCAGTATCAGTGAAACGTGTTTTTTTTTTCGTTGGCCGTCTGTTGGATTAGTAGCTTGTAAGTAACTATAGATGAACATGACTTTTGAGTTCGTATTTTACCGTAATTGAATGATGCATACAAATGAAAAATTGTTCTGCTGTTGAGCATGGTACTTTTTCACCAAATCCGTTTTGAAGAACAACACACTCAATATTTTTCATTTATTTAAAGTTGAAACTTATTTACGAACATTATGGTCACTTGTCATTTATATATAAAACATTTCTAATCATACTATACATATTCCGCAAATGTAAGCGTTCGGTTTAGTCAATAATTGCCATATGTTGCAAGTGTTGAGGTTAAGTAGATATTACTTGATATCATATTTCTTTTATCTATACAAACCGCACTTGATACACATTTTCCAGTTCTTGAATTTGTATTTATAATAGTTGTTTAAGCAAAAGGCAAAGACGAGTGTGTTGTTATTTGTTTTCAAAATATTTTGAAGGAATTTATTACAAAACGCACTACAGTTGTATTCCAAATATGTATATCACCATAAACATTTATTTCCGATAGTACCAACATCTTTTAACAAAAATGTTATCGATAGTCCTGGAATTATAACTCGATTTAAGCAATTGTGTTACGGTTAAATGTGCTTCAGAACATTGTCTTTCCATCGTTTCAACCCGTCACTGAACCTTCCACTACAGAGTAAACTCAAACATACTGCCTAAGCAAAATATATGTTAAAACCAGACAGCAACTGATTAATGAAAAAGTAATCATGAAATATATTATAGGTACATTTTGCAAATATCTTCAAGCAGTGGATGTTTTAATGGTGTATGTATGTTTGTTTGTGATAAATACGTAAATAGCTAAAATTTGCATGCACAGACAATGGACAACGTATAAGTAGTCATAAATATAAATATCTGTTGATAGCTACACATCTTCCAGTTTAAAAAAAGCATTGCGTAAATATTTTAAACATTGATTTCAGACAAATATATCATTTTTCTTGATGACAAGGAGATTGTTTCGACCTTCAAAGTAACAATCCGGTTGTAAAGCAATACAGATATGGTAAGGAGGCTCTGCATAAACATATTAGTTAATTTGGATGCATCATATAATAAACTGACTAAATACCAATACACCACGACTTGTACATGAATTGAATTTACTCCCAAACGGATGAACAATTCATTCAGTAGGGATAATGGTAGCCAGTAATAGTTTCTCCGACCCATTCGGAGAACGTTTCGCAACTTCGACAGTACTCAAAGCAGAAGATGAATTGTTTGCAACACCAGACACGACAGTTCTCCCGGTACACCATCCGATATCGAGAACAGCTGCTGTACATAGAACGCTTCTGTCGATTTTCTGCAAACAATTCCATACACATATAAGTACATATAAATTGTGCTTAATTACACAGCTGAAACACAGGACATTGGTTCATTTATTAAAGGGACACAATAATAAAATAATTTAATTTTATCTATATGGCATTTTTTCAAGTCATGTCTTTCTTACTGATCGAACCTATTTTGTGTGTTTCCACATATAAATCAAACTAGAAAGCACCCATATAGCGTTGCCTCCGCCAAGATAGATAACTCAACTAGCCATTTGAATTCTCTGGATAGTTATAGATCTCCGTTTCCATATCCCCTAACATTTAAAATCATTTAAAAAGATATTAATAGACGAGTTTCACATTCCCATTTTTAGCGATTATCACGATAAAATAATTTAACGACGAATCGAAAACGAGGCTCGCGATGTATTAAGGTTACACTATACTAATTTCAATCCTTATGTGTAATTTAATGTAAAAGCGATAACTTATACCAAAAATAAATGCAACATTTTGCACATAGGGACCCTCATAGTCACACATTTTCTTAAAGAGCATTCTAAGCTGAATTGATTTAAGCAATAAAAAGGGTATGTCATGTAATATGTGAGAAAGATCTCGACACTAAACACAGTTGACTGTTTTATCAACATATTTTTACCGGCTACTTTCTTGTTGAATGTAACCCACCTCAGCGCAAGTGTAATATTGGTGTCTCTAATCTTAAAACATATTTGTGAATTTTTAGTGCATACCAATGCTTACTCTACCAACATCTCCAAAAAATAATTGCAAAGCAAGTGTCTTAACCTAAAAACATGTCTACGAGTTAAACTTGTTAATTTATTTGGAGAGTATAGCCCTACATGACTTATTTATTTAAAGTAATGTGACAATGATAGTGGTCAATATTAATAATGCTGGTTGTACAACGGTTACTTAAAGTTTATTACTAATAAAATGTTATTAATAATAACTAATTTTACTTCTGAACAAACAAAAATATATATTAAGAGAGTACCAGTTTAATTGGATGCAAACAGTGATCCGAATAACAACCATAGTTGAATTATTGTTCATTCGACCATTACTTTTCTTACCTGCCTAAGAAATGTCATGCTAATCGGTTCATAACGTTGTGCGTAAACATGAGCAAACAATCAGATACAAAGACAAATAAACAACTGGTCCATTTACTAAGAAAATTGTTAAGATTAATCATTGTCTTAATCTGAAATATTAAACCGATGGCAAAAAAGCTCAAATGTAACAAGCATTCTTATTGGTCAATATTTTAAGTTGAGACTAAGTTTGAGATTGACCACTCTCGTAGTCATGGGACCTGAAGTAAAAATCCTTGTCGGGGGTAATGATTCCAGTTATATTTGTTTGTAATCTACGTAAAGTTTAAATTTAAATAAGGATAGTAAAATGGTAATAATATTTACCTGTTTCGTCGGTGTCCACATGGTATTCTTTGTTGTACTCGACGGGTACGAGCGTAAGTACTTCTCTCCCCTTGCAGAGGACAGCAATATTGTCTGGAATCATGTCGACGTTCGACATTGAAACCTCCTCGAAACAAGTACCGTTTTCAGTTATCTATTTATATATGGAAAAAATGATAAATAAATGTTATGCCAATATCGTATTAAATTATATTATTCAGTAGACATTGTAAAACCAATCTACAATTGTAGCAGAAATATTTGACGTAACCATACAGCAACTGAAGGTAAAATCAGGCACTATTAAATGTGTAATCGTATATATGTTATATGAACTATTACCTGGCTTATCAAGCACTTGTCCCTGTCCGTCGGTTTCGCGATTTGATAACCCTGAAAAACAGAGAACATAATTTTCATCTCGGTTTAACATAGTGAATGCAGAAAATATCAAATCGATTTCATGATTAATTAAGGAGTTGAACATTCGTGCAAATATCAACGACATACCTCGTTGAAAAACACGTCAGCAGTTCACAACAGTTTTCCATCTTCTGCATAGATGTTTATCTGTTCTCCGTATTCTTGAGGTGTTCTGGTTTCATTGGCATTTCCCTGTGGAAACTGCTAATATTAATCAATGAGTACATAGGTACTTTTCACACACCGGTATATCATATAGCTTATTTTAAACGATAAAGTTAAATTATTATATAGTACACTACATTATGGTCTTGTTTGTTTGAACATTTTATAAAAGGTTTTATAAATGTTTTACCAAACGAAGTTCAAAATATTTGGGCAAACGAACATTATTTTATTCGTGTTTACATTTGGGAATGCATTTTGACCTTTCCATATATCTAAGGCAGAAACCATATATTATTTCAATTATCGCATTTACATTTGTGCTTTGATTCAGACACAACAGTGCATATCTTTTCGAGGGAGCATTTGACGGATGTAGTAGCCAAAAGTAAAACCAGCATGAAGTGCAAATGTCCCATGATAACCTACAGCAAAATCAAATACTAAAGTCACCAACAACATCAGTACCAATAGACATATCACACGTCTTGCCAAATTCGCCGTAATGATCAAAAGATATAAAGACATCAAATCAAACATCAATGAATACTACATACTAAAACCAGCATTATTTTAGTGCAATAAATGCGTTGTTCTGATGACAATAATTAACACACGCAATGAAAAGCCACGTACCTTTATATGCCTGCAAGTTCCAAGACCAATGCTGATACAATCACATTATAGGTGCTTACATCGCACTCCATTTATATCAAAATGACTTCATGGATGGACCAATGGCTCAAAACAAGGAAGTTGCGCTATTAATTGCGTGCGTGATCTTGAATAAGATTGAGAAGAATCTTGCTAAATTAATGTGAATAAACTCTCTACGGGGTACCGCACACTACGCAACTGTTTGTCACTTGCCATAAAAAAGACCTTGGGCTGCTAATAAGAGTTTTCTCCTGCTGTCGCAACTGGAGGTCCACTTTGTTTATATTTAGCATGATCGATGCACTTCCGTAAGTGTTTTGTCCTGATCGGGTTATGATATGTAACGACAAGTCTTAAGACTACTCTAGTATCGTTAGTAACGTGACTTTCTGTTATGGTGTGTTCTTTAATTGTTTGAAACGTCATGAACGTTAATAATGAAATTCCGTACCAGTTCTTTTGTGCATTGATTTATCTCGTGTTTTTACATCAACAACGCAGAAACATATATTATAGTGTATGACCAGTCATAATTATGAAGACTGGACAACATGTTTTTTGCCGGAAATAAAGTTTAAGGTACTTTTATTATATTTAGATTATTACGTTTTAAAATGTATCAGTAACGAAATTTCATTTATTTGTCTAAAACTTGCGAAAACATGCACACACTTCTAATATCCCTGTTTTATGAACAAAGTTGAACAAAACGCTTTCTGTTGTTGTTTTTTGTTATTGTTTTTAATGGCTGTTTCAAACGTGCAAGACACATAGCCAACAATGACTATCTTTTAGTTCAATTTTATTTCGTCAATATTCATAAACAGAAGCGTGTTTTTGTATTTTATCATACCACTATGCTGATATCGGCCTGATACAAACGTGCCTGATATATTTTTTTATATCAGGTCAGTAGCGTTTATATCAGTCAATGTTTGGAGGTACGTCATATTATTCGGAAACAACTATAAAGTCAACAGTTTCAGTAAAAATATATCAGATTCAACAAAACAAACAATTTGATACCAAGAACGTACATTGTTTATTATTTTTAACCGTCATAAATCACAGAAACGTTATTTTTTAAATATTCACATAAACCCGCACTTTGGTAGTGATATGACGTCATCTATGGAACACAATAAATCATCCATACACATTTATTTCAATACATTCATAATAAATGCACTACAAGTCACTACCCAGCATCAGTTTATGTTGAACCAAAAACATTATTACCAAAATTGAACACACTCTAGTCAAATACTGTAAATATTGACACGATCTTGGAAATGTCAATTTCAATACACAACTCCAAAATGGCGTCTCCAAACAATTCGGAGTTGTGTGTTCTCCGATAAAATTGATCGTTGCAATCCATTTCAGTTCGCATTTTCAGTATTTTATGAATGAGCATGCGTGTAATCTATGTATTCGTAGTGAAAACAGTTCACTTATCATTACGAAATGTTAATAATAATGTATTATTCAGTCAACTTTTAGAAATCCATAACTATATGTAAGTGAACGTGTAAAAGTCGGCTCAGCAAAATCAGCGCCGCCCTTAGTTTTTAAATATATAAAAATCAGCTCGTTTGGTGATATTTTACGAAAATTGCGATATGATAAATAGAAAAACAGGTTACTGCCTGGTCTTGTGTAATATATCAGGTTCGGCGCGAATAAAATAACGGCTCGGCAAGCCTCGCCGTGATATTATTCTAAGCCTCACCTGATATATTACACAAGACCAGGCAGTAACCTGTTATTCTCTATTTATCATACCACTATGCTGATATCGGCCTGATACAAAGGTGCCTGATAAATTTTTTATATCAGGTCAGTAGCATTTATATCAGTCAATGTTTGGAGGTACGTCATATTATTCGGAAACAACTATAAAGTCAACAGTTTCAGTAAAAATATATCAGATTCAACAAAACAAACAATTTGATACCAAGAACGTACATAGTTTATTATTTTTAACCGACATAAATCACAGAAACGTTATTTTTTAAATATTCACATATACCCGCACTTTGGTAGTGATATGACGTCATCTATGGAACACAATAAATCATCCATAAAAATTTATTTCAATACATTCATAATAAATGCACTAAAAGTCACTACACAGCATCAGTTTATGTTGAACCAAAAACATTATTATCAAAAATTGAACACACTATAGTCTAATACTGTAAATATTGACACGATCTTGGAAATGTCAATTTCAATACACAACTCCAAAATGGCGTCTCCAAATAATTCGGCGTTGTGTGTTCTCCGATAAAATTGATCGTTGCAATCCATTTCAGTTCGCATTTTCAGTATTTTATGAATGAGCATGCGTGTAATCTATGTATTCGTAGTGAAAACAGTTCACTTATCATTACGAAATGTTAATAATAAGGTATTATTCAGTCAACTTTTAGAAATCCATAACTACATGTACGTGAACGTGTAAAAGTCGGCTCAGCAAAATCAGCGCCGCCCTTAGTTTTTAAATATATAAAAATCAGCTCGTTTGGTGATATTTTAAGAAAATTGTTATATTATTCCTAAGCCTCACCTGATATTACACAAGACCAGGCAGTAACCTGTTATTCTCTATATATCAGCAAGTATACATCGCACTGAAACTATGATTGTGCATAAGCAAGGTGCGATTAACATAACAGGAAGCCCAAACAATCGAACACATGGATTAGTGTGTGTAACGATCAACAGAACATGCAAAACAATTGAGGATACGCTATAAGATTTATAACCACGTCTACGTATAACAAACTTCGACAAACACCATTGACAGTATACGAATGTTTTTACAGGACATGTCCGTCAAACAATTAAGTCATAGCTTTCAGAATGGTTAACATAGTGGTAACGAAATCTCAGCGTGTGGACAATTGTGCAAGCAATGAATTGATATCCTGTAGTTAGTTTGATTATATGAAACCCATTCTTTTTGTCCAATAATTATACATATAGTGTAGTGAGTTTTCAGATACAACAACTGTCATAAAATAGTATTGATAAAAACCTATCATCTACATAGTTTATATATTTTGTTTTAGTGTCTGCTTGAAAAATGTTCTTTGTATTGCTTATTTTTATGTGAACTTTATTATTGACAGTTGAAACCTATTTAATATTGATAGCTAATACCCTGACAAATGAAAATGCTATTTCCTTTCTAGTTTTCAAACACATTCTTACATTTAATACAATGGAAGCTGTATGTAGCTTGAAATGTATTAAACTGGTTTTAGATTTAAAATGAATAAGACTATAAAATAAAACGGAATGACACCCGTGTGTAGATATTACTTGTCCATTATAAACACACGTACAATCAACAAATTATTTAAATTTAAGATTTGAAAACAAACATCTTCTCTTCTCTATGATGGTGCAATTGCTTCAAAAAGAGGAATTTCGTGTTTCATTAAGCGTATACCAGTAAGAAAGCTTAAACAAATACTTGAAATTAATTCATTGATAGAAACAGCATAAGTTGTCACTATCATTACGGTTATATATAATTTTCGGTAAAGTTACAGGATATTATTGTAGCATATCCATTTAATAAATAACATGAAGAAACTTCCCGAACAGATTTCATTGCACCACGCATACGATAAGAACTGAATAAATACAGTGAGGACAACGAACACAAAACTCGAACTTGCCCTGTTTCTTCACAGGACACATAGTATTGAGGGAAAAGGCATTGCGACAAGTAACGTTTATTTTATTTTATTTCTACTTTAAATAATGTCTCACATAATCGGCGAGTAAGAAGAGCATTCCTAAAAAGTATACTATATTTCATATGCAAATACAGACACAATAAAACTTTAAATTCACATATAGCGGCAACTACGACGAAAGTAAGTTTGAGCTTAAATTAGTGTTGTAACGTTTCTCCAGTCTTGAAGACGTTACTATGCACATGATGAAGGCATTGATGGTGTTTATGGTTGTATGCCTCGTAAACTGTCCAACCAACGACGAGGTAGAGTTGCTTATTTTTGTCATCTGTTTATTTAATAATCGATTCAATTGCACAACTGCATTTTCATATGATCTGATAAACAAGCTGGTTGCAGATAATGATAAGAGATTGTATGGTAGGCCAATACACTGAGTGGAATACCCCATAGGAAGAGGCCAGACATCCTTTAAACTAGGCCTTTAAATGCACTAGACTAAATACTTCCATATGTTCTTTAACATAATCTAAAACAATATAAACGGGAAATGCACTGGAATGGGTTGTACTACATGATATACTAATTAATAGTTCTGACATACCACAATTTCCTGTGTATTGGGCCTAAATTATGCTAGGATATATTAATATCCTTTTTTATTAGTTATTATGACAAATATTAATAAAAGTCAATATTTATATGGTGATTATGGTAACAACATCAGGGTACCGATACAAAAGAGCACAATACCCATGATTAAGGGAGTGGGGGTGGGGGGGGGGCAAGTAATGACGGGTTTAACTAGGCCATAGTAAACACCTAAGAAATAGTATCCCGTTAGCATCACCCTGTGTCGAGCTCAGCTTAACTAGCATCAAAGACCTGCGAATAACTGAGAACCTTGTTGAATAAAATGTCTGTATACGTGTATAATGTTTATAAACAAGAAATGTCTTTAAAAAATACTATCGGCGTTGAAATTAATATTGAGATGTAATTTTTTGCCCTAAATACAATGTATAATACAAGAAGACCAAGATTATCGGTTACGTGAATTTTCGGACCCCAGATTTTTGGGCGCTACTAAGGATACTTCTCGACCCCAAATGTTTCGGTCCCTTCTAAGGAGACTTCTCGGACACTCTTTTTTGGACACCATAAGAAAACGAACCGGCCCAAAAATAAATTAATTTGATATAAACTCAATCATTAATCATACCTGTATCGTGAATAAACCGATCCTATACCGCCCCATGATTTCACCAGTGATACATGAAAAACCTGAATACTAGTAATGTTCGTAAGCATGAATTTGTTAGGCAAGTTAATATTGTCAGAAAATAATAGCGGGAATGAATGAAAATTATTATAAAGAAGTCTGATATATGTAGTCACCCCTCGTTATAACGACCCATTATGTTCCCGCTAAAAATGTCGTTATATCGAAATTCCGCTATAAGAAATTTCGACAGTGAGATATATACGTTAACGATATAGTCGCATATCGTCCAGTGATGTAAACAGTATATTTATGTTTTCATTAATTTCGTTAATTTAATAAATAAAAAGAACACATATAATTATTAAATACATTATTTATTTACCTTTTTGCAATTTAAGCACGGATAATATGTGTAAACACAATGACAAACAAGAAACTTCTTTAGCAACAATACACACGTTACTAATGTACACATGTACACACATTTTTAACAAAGTCTGTGATTGAGATTGAGATCCATAATACCGTATTTATGTTATGTTTTCGGACACTTTAAATAATTATTTTTGTCTGTGTCCGAATACTTAGAGGGACAAAAAATATTCAAAATCTGTCCAAAAACATAGTATCTGCAATATTGTCATAAAACTCGCAATGAAAATACTGACTGATTATTTGTCTGCAATGATGGTTCTCGTTTATTCCTGGAAGCGTTAACTTTTGACTTTTTGTATATTGAAGCCATTATAATACATCCTGTTAATTTATGACACATTATTGTATATTGTATATTGAAGCCATTACACTACTTGTTAATTTATGACACGTTGTTGTATATTGAAGCCATTATACTACTTGTTAATTTATGATACGTTGTTGTATATTGAAGCCATTACACTACTTGTTAATTTATGACACGTTGTTGTATATTGAAGCCATTACACTACTTGTTAATTTATGACACGTTGTTGTATATTGAAGCCATTATACAACTTGCTAATTTATGATACGTTGTTGTATATTGAAACCATTATACCACTTGCTAATTGGCATCCATGGTTCAGCAAACACTTCGCAAGGTTAGATGACAGATAATAGGGAATTAGAAGACTGCGAAAACAAGTGTCCAAAAATATAGAGACACACAAAATAATTATTCCGACCAATTTTGAGGGTTTCCGTAAACATAGAGTATCCGAAAACATAGAATAAATACGGTAGTTCTCCACGGACGGCAAGAACTTTCATAGGTTGTCGAGGTTGCATCCCAGCCTACGAGGGGTGTCCAAAAAGTTCGTGTATTGATACTCTGGTTAGTTGGTTTTGTATAGAAAGTTCATGCATCGCACATGGTTTGAAATAATATTTTATTTTACATTGAACTCAATAAAAAATTTAATGCTTACATTCCATTTGCGCTTGGTAATTACACTTGAGTTACCACAGAAACGATTTACCGGAGCACGCTATTCTTTCGTGGAAATACAAACTTTAAAGCTCAAATAATATTGAAAGTATTGAAAGCAATCACCAAATTTCAGGGAAATGTTTTCCTATGTATAAATGGCGTCACATGAAAATATGACGTTATTCGGATGTAATAAACAGTTGTTGATAAGTTCCTTTTAAAACCACGTTTAATCTGAGCGGTCACAAAAATGACGTCTGAAGAACGCTCGGAATTCTTCACATTAAAAAAGTTGTGTAGCGATATTAGCAGAAACGACTTTGACTTATACAATGCAAGAACAAGGTGAGTATTCATTGTCGCTGAAACTGATATTTTAGTTGCACAAACGCTTTCATGAAGTTAGAATGGGTCTGGAAAACAATGGCCATTCAAGAAAATTTTAACGTTTGTCAGAAAGATGCAAATAAAGGCGCTCTCTCTTTCGACAGACCTCTTACATGCCTTGCGCTGTAAGGACTATCTAACTTAGAGCAAAGGCACCATACATACTATAATCACTGAACAACACTAAATAGTTAAGGTAAAGTTTGATAGCAATGTCAATTTAACATCATTTACAAAAAATGGGGAAAATATCTTGTTTTCGCAATCGCATTTTAAGAGATTTAATTACTATAATTATTAATTTCTGTATATTAAATTGGGTTTGAATAACATATTAAATAGAACGTTAAAAGTGAATTGAGCTATCATCTTTATTTAGCAAGACTTTTTTAAATTTTAGTAAATTTTGTTGTATATTGTATCGCAGTGACTTAGTTCACGCATTTCAGTGTAAGAGACCGGGAATTGCAGACACATACAAACTCCGTTATTTGGCAGGTTTCAGCCGGTTTGTTCTGTAATGTTATTTACTTAAAGTGGATCCATTGACTTTAGCCTTGAATAAGTATCTTTAGGGACACTATTTTAGAAATGCTGAATGTTGTATCGAAAAAAAAAACGTCTTTGACGGTCATAGGTGACGTTACATTTCGACGTGACGTGCTCCGGTGGAGTTATAGTGTCGGTCCTTTATAAACTGTCGTTATTTTGTAGTTTTGATAAAAATAATTATGGTCATATATACTTGTACAGGACAGTCTAAGCATTCCACACATATTATTTGTTTATTATTCTGGCAAAAGATGTGAGAGTAATTAAGTCAGTAAACGAACTTTTTGGGCAACCCTATCACTTAACCAAACATTAATTAGTGCTGTAATCTTAATAAATGACTTGTAATTTGAATTTGAGACAGTAATTAAGGCGTGAAAAGAACTGGCTAGAATGCGTCAAAAAAATCGATTAAGACGATCAGGAAAACCAAGCGGGCCTTACACACCTTTGTCGCAAAGAATTTTAAGAAGACCCATTGTCGCTATAACGAAACCGCTTGACGTTTATTCTATTGACTGGTTCCTCCAACATTTTTGTCGGAGTCGGAAAACGAATATTCCGTTGTAACGAGTACGATTATCGCTGCAAATAATCCGTCCCCACTGAAATCGCGTCGGATGTTGAATGTTACGTTATATCGAATGTCGTTGTAAAGAGGGCCGACTGTATATATACATATAATTGACTGACTAAATACAAATATACCAATGCTTGTACATGAATTGAATTTACTCCCAAACGAAAGAACAATTTTTCATTAGGGATAATGGTAGCCAGTAATAATGAAATCCCGAACCAGTTTTTGTGCACTGCTTTATCGGGTGTTTTTACATCAACAACACAGAAAGATATATTTTAGTGTATGACCTGTCTTAATCGTGAAGACTGGAAAATATGTTTTGTGTTGAAAAAGTTAAGTTTAAGGTAGTTTTATTATATTTAGATTATGACGTTTTAAAATATACCAGTAACGAAATATCTGATTATTTGTTTAAAAAGTGCGAACACATACACATCTAATATCCCTGTTTTATGAAAAAGTTTGTTATGGCTGTTTCACACGTGCAAGACACATAGCCAACAATGGCTACTTTTTTGGTGAATTTATTTCGTTAATATTCATAAACAGAAGTTTGATTTCGTATTATATCAGCAAGTATACATCGCACTGGGAACTATGATTATGCATAAACAAGTCGCGGTTTACACAACTGGAAGTCTTACCAATCGACCAAATGGGTTGGTGTTTGTAAAGACAAACATAACATGCAAATGAATAAGACTATAAAATAAAACGGAATGATACCCGTGTGTAGATATTACTTGTCCTTTATAAACGCACGTACAATCAAGAAATGATTTGAATTTCAGATTTGAAAACAAACATCTTCTCTTCTTTCTGATGGTGCAATTGTTTCAAAAAGAGGAATTTCGTGTTTCATTAAGCGTATACCAGTTAGAAAGCTTAAACAAATAATTGAAATTAGTTCATTGATAGAAACAGCCGAGTTGTCACATTCATTACGTTTATATATCTCTGTCGGTAAATTTACAGGATATTATTGTAGCATATCCATTTAATAAATAGCATGTAGAAACTTCCCGAACAGATTTCATTGCACCACGTATACGACAAGAAATGAATAAATGCAGTGAGAACAACGAACACAAAACTCGAACTTGCCCTGTTTCTTCACAGGACACATAGTATTGAGGGAAAAGGCATTGTGACAAGTAAGGCTAAAGAAATTAATAAGTTGTTTCTCAGGCATTTTTTCCATAAAATCAGGAGGGAGGGCGCATTTTTTTCAATGAAGTATTTTTTTCTCCTACTCTTTTCTATTGGCACTATGTAATGGCTTATTAAAACAAGTAAATAAGTACATAATTTTAATCGCCTGGGTCCACTTCTCTGATTTTGCCGTGGTAAAGCAATTAACCTACATTCGGAGATTGGGCTGAGCTTATCAGACAGTGATTGGTGATAAGAACAGTCCGTTTGTAAACGGAGACACGTGTTTGAACAAGAGATCAGTGACAACTATGCAACTTTCTTCTTCTGACATCTGTCAGATGAGATCCAGGATGTAAACACTGCACCGAGTCAGCAGCTTTCAACTGGCTGTGTAAAGTTCATGACCTTTTTGTGGGTGGGATTATCGTTTCTAGGGAAATTTGAATTTTCTAGCAGACAACAAACTATTTTATTTGAATATAATTTGAATATAAACAAAGCGAAACTCCAGTTGCGACAGCAGGAGAGAACTCTTATTAGCAGCCCGAAGTCCTTTATTTGTGGCAAATGACCAATTGCCAAAAAATTACACAGCACATCACAAAAAACACATATAACTGGGGTCACAGCCTTGGTACGGTCAATGCAAAGCATTGGAGGTTTAAACCGGTTTACGTGCGCACGACAATCACACTTGGCCCAGAATTATTCACAAAACATGTGTGTAAATAAAATTAACCTCATAGCATATAAATCAAAGAGGTACAAAAGAGAATACTATTCAATTTAATTACCATTTAAAGCCGCAGTCCATATAATATAATTCAATGCATCTTTAATTGGCATTTGCTCTAATGAACGTCAGTGACGTTATTCGAGTGAAAACTGATTCTTATTTACGGAAGGCATTTTACAATGACTATGTTCGAAAACGCTTGGTACGAACGGAATATACACTAATGTACATGATGATTTACTCCAGATGCATCACCAGCTATCGCATGCAGAAACTATACGATAAACAGTTGCCAAAACGTTATTATTCTACAATTTCAATGCAAGCTTTTTTTGTATTTTGATCGGTAAGATGTTCATTTGAAACGATTTCTGCGAAGTTTTATTTTTATAAACATATTTCTGGACTGCCGCTTTCATTACTCAATGGCTAGATGCTAACCAGAGTAGCAAAATTGCAACTTTCTAATGCACGATGAAATGAAACAAAAAACAAGTATCAAAAGCTTTGAAGACATAGCATCATATAGTTCAATTTTCAGTTCATCGTCATGCAATTGCAGGAAGAATCCGTAATGCTGGGTGTAAAAAGTCAGATTACATAGCTTTGTTGTTTACGTTTATTTTAAACATATATTTTATATATGTTTAAAATAAACATATTTTATTTTGAAAACAAGGGTGAATGGTGTTTTACAGCATTTATTTTTAATATCCCAAAAGCTTATCTGTTAATTTACTTGTGTGCCAAATATTAAAGAAAAATAATCAAACCAGAGAAAATAGAAAATGTATTTTCATCCTTTTGCTCCTGACAGACCAGTGTTTAACTGAAGAGTAGACATTTTCTAAACCTCAGGCCCTTTTATACTGTTATCCCCGGTGTTTAAGTTTTAATAACAACAAAAGCATCCCTTTTTATAAAATTCTAAATATAAATTTATTAATCACAAACGGTCATTTATGCAAGCTAACGTAAAAAGACAATCAATTTGAATGTTCATAATTAACATAAGTGCCTTCAAATTGATATACCATCAGCATTAAAGTACTTCTATTTATAGAATTTAACTTTTCGTAATTCATATTTTTAATAACTGTCAAAAACAGGAAATATTTTTGCAATAAATTACCAATAATATTTACACAGTATTTCACAATTAGTGTATATCCGATTTATATAATTAAATCAGACAGGAAGAAATTTACTGGAAATACCTAAATCTCCACCGGGTTACTCTTCTTTAGCTATGTTAAAATGCAGAATCGTTTAATTTTAAGCCGCTGTCATATATGTATACATCGTAATTATTGTAATAGTTCATATGAACGTTTATGGTGTTTATTCGTCTGAAATCCGTTTCTTATTTACGAAAGGCATAGTTCAATAGCACTTGGTACGAACGGAATATACTATAATGTACATGCTTGTTTACTCCAGAGTCATCACCAGTAATTGCACAAAGAAAATAGACCATAGCAAGTTACCAAAATGTTAACAATTCACAGATTTCAATGCGCAGTTTTTTTATTTTGTTCGGTAACATGCCCATTAGAAACACTTTCTGCAAAGTTTTATTTTTATCAACATATATCTGGACTGATCCTTTAAAACCCGGGCGCGACCGTAAAAAAAAAGTTAATACATTTTTTTTGACATTAAATAAAGTTCGTAGCGGGCCTTAAAAAACGTTGCGGCTCTGCCTGAGAAACAAATAATTATTTTGTTTAGCCTAACTTTTATTTTTTTTTATTTCTACTTTAAATAATGTCTCACATAATCGGCGAGAAAAAAAAGCATTCATAAAAAGTATACAAGATTTCATATGCAAATACAGACACAATAAAACTTTAAATTTAACATATAGCGGCAACTACGATAATAGTAAGTTTGACCTTAGATTCGTGATGTAACGTTTCTCCATTCTTAAAGACGTTACTATGCATACGTACAGGATAAAGACATTGATGGTGTTTATGGTTGTATGCCTCGTAAACTGCCCAACCAACGACGAGGTGAAGTTGGTTGTTTTTGTTATATGTTTATTCAATAATCGATTCAATTACACAATTGCATTTTTATATGACCTTACACACAAGCAGATTGCAGATAATGATAAGAGCTTTTATGGTGGGCCAATACACTGAGGGGAATACCCCATAGGGAGAGGCCAGACATTCCTTAAACTAGGCCTTTAAATGCACTAGACTAAATTCTTCCATATGTTCTTTAACATAATCTAAACAATATAAACGGGAAATGCACTGGGATGGGCTGTACTTAAACTACATGATATACTAATTATTTGTTGTGACATGCCACAGTGTCCTGTGTATTGAGCCTAAATTATGCTAGGATATATTTATATCCTTTTTATTAGTTATTATGATAAATATTAATACAAGAGGGCCAAGGTGGCCCTGGGTCGCTCAGCTGAGTTTAAGGCATCACACCCCAGTGGCATCATTTGAACAATCTATGTAGAAGACTGGTATGCAATGTTACATACCCAATATGAAACCTCTGGGCCTTGCGGTTTCAGAGAAGATTTTTAAAGTTATTTTGCTATTTAAGTCTATATAAACAATGTGAAACCCGGTCCGTGGCCAGTTTTGATCCTATTGGCATCATTTGAACAATCTTTTTAGAGGATCACTAGAGGATGCCACATACCAAATATGAAACCTCTGGGCCTTGCGGTTTTAGAGGACAAGATTTTTTAAGTAATTTTGCTATTTAAGTCTATATAAACAATGTGACCCCCGGGGCGTGGCCAGTTTTTACACTACGGGCATCATTTGAACAATCTTTGTAGAGCACCACTAGAGGGTGCTACATACCAAATATGAAACCACTGGGCCTTGCGGTTTCAGAGGAAGATATTTTTGAAGTAATTTTGCTATTTAAGTCTATATAAACAATGTGACCCCCGGGGCGTTGCCAGTTTTTACCCCAGGGGCATCATTTGAACAATCTTTATAGAGGACCAATTTACAATGTAACCAACCAAATACCAAACCTCTAAACCTTGCGGTTTCAGAAGAGAAGATTTTTAAAGTCATTCAGCTATGAAAGTCTATACAAATCATTTCACCCCCGGGGCGTGTCCAGTTTTGACCCCAGGGGCATCATTTGAACAATCTTTGTAGAGAACTACTATGCAATGTTACATACCAAATATGAAACCTCTGGGCCCTGCGGTTTCAGAGGAGAAGATTTTTAAAGTCATTTTGCTATTTAAGTCTATATAAACCATGTGAACCCCGGGACGTAGGCAAGTTTTGACCCCAGGGGCATCATTTGAACAATCTTTATAGAGAACCACTAGAGGATGCCAAATACCAAATATGAAAGCTCTCATCCATGCAGTTTCAGAGAAGAATATTTTTATAGTTGTCACTTTTTTAATCTATTTTTAGCTCTGGTGACCTACATATGCAGCGGACCAAAATGATTTGAAAATTTTTGAAAGAGGGTCACCCAATAATAATTCCTGTGAAGTTTAGTGAAAATCTGTCCAGTGGGTTAGGAGGATATGTTGTTTGAATGAAAATGTTGACGCACGACGCACGACGGTCAAAAGGTGATCACAAAAGCTCACCATGAGCACGTTGTGCTCAGGTGAGCTAAAAAGTCAAAATGTATATGGTGATTATGGTAACAACAGCAGGGTACCAAAACAAAAGAGCACAATACACATGATTAAGGGAGTGGGGGGGGGGGGAAATAATGACGGTTTAAACTGGCCCTAGTGAACACCTAAGAAACAGTATCCCGTTAGCATCACCCAGAGCCGACCTCAGCTAAATTATCATCAGAGACTTGCGAATAACTGAGAACCTTGTTTAATAAAATGTCTGTATAAGTGTATAATGTTTGTAAACAAGAAATGTCTTCAAAAAAGACTATCGGCGTTGAAATTAATATTGAGATGTAATTTTTTGCCCTAAATACAATGTATCATACAAGAGGACCAAGATAATCGGTTACGTGAATTTTGGGACCCCAGATGTTCGGGCGCTACTAAGGATACTTCTCGACCCCAATGTTTTGGTCCCTACTAAGGAGACTTCTCGGACACTCTATTTTTCGGACACCATAAGAAAACGAACCGGTCCCAAAGTTAATCTGAGATAAACTCAATCATTAATCATATATGGACCGTGAATAAACCGATCATATGCCGCTCCATGATTCCATGAATACATGATACATGAATAACCTTAATATTAGTAATTTACGTAAAGATGAATTTGTTAGGCAAGTTTAACAAATTAACATTGTCAGAAAATCATAGCGGGAATTAATGAAAATTTGTATATATATCAGCTAAGTGTAGATAGTTATGTTAATAATATACTGTATGTATCATTATTATTGCACATTAGTGTATTCATGCTACGCAAATGAAGTTAAAGCAACATGAATAAAATTTCGACGTATTACGAAACTTTTTTCACCACATTTTACTTCTAGAAAGATGTTTAACATTTTTATAGATTAAATGACATCTACTGGAGAAGTTGATAGAAAGGTGCAATTATAAATAATTCTTAATAAACGCAAGCACAATTCAAATATAAATTAACATGCGCAGTCAAGTTTATAAATATAAATTCCCCATTTATTGAAATTCTCGGGTTTAGGATTCTTCGGACTCTAAGTGATGCGTGTGTATTAACACAGCTTTACCGCGGGCTATTTTTAGAATGATTCACTCTCCTGCTGGAGTGTGTTGTACTCGCTAAAATTAATTCACGAATATAACATCCCGATCATTACATACAATGAGTACAATTTTCATAATTATGTTCAGTTCTAGAGTGTGTGTAAAAGATATGTTTATACCTTTATTTTAACCGCTTGTGTAAACAATTATGTAAATTTTAATCCCCAAAAGTATGCAACAGTTATTGATATATATTAAACCATTTTTGTAAGTTTGCATTCCCTAAAAATAGAAGATTTGCCCAATTCTATTGGCATTCAATTTTCCCGCTGCATAATTATCGCAAGAAATCTAGGTCAAAGCTGATCTTAGCTACGCGGAAAAAAGAATACTTAGTAAACCAATACCCTGTTAAAACCAGTATGTCTTTCTGAACTATTGAAGCTTCGAGAGCTTTGCCCTGTAGAAGTTATAAATAGTACGGGATAATGGATTTATTTATAGGCATTTGTAAGAAAAGCAATACCCAATGATTCAAAACGTATGACTCGGTGGAATAATGAAGGTAAAGACAAGTCATGTTATTAATTGCAAACACTATTTCAGATCACTGATTACAGGCTGCAACGGAATTGTTCAAACGAGAGTTCAATTAACATTCAAGGATCATCATTTTTATAAAGGAAATGTCAGGTAGTTTTATATATTTATTTCTATTTTAGTGCTTATTTTTACATGATTATTTCAATTATCATAATTAAAAAAATCTTATTTGACTTACATGTACGTCAATACTATATCTAAATTGGAATTGAAATATTTCTAGGTGTTTTTGTATAATTAATGCGTTTTGAACTTCGGTGTACTACATGTCATTCACGAAACTATTGGATCTTTGATGAACAAAAAAACCTTTATAATATGGAAAATATTGATTAAATCCATGATAGTTATTAGTTACTAGCACAATTGAATGATATAATTTTAATTTCAGAAATATACGAACAATGTTTGTCTCTAGTGGCATCAGATGATGATTTAAAATCATTCGACTATCCAAGACCGGATCCTAAATGGCAAGATGGCACAGTGTGTCTCTATGGAAATCACTACGGCTTCAATAAAGGTAGCATACTGAGTGTTCTTCTTCTTCTCTTCGTTCTTCTTCGTCGTCTTCTTCTTCTTTTAAATACTAACATCTAGTCCAAAGTTTTCTTCGTCTTCGTCTTCTTTTAAATACTTACATTATCAGGAACACTTCTATATATAGTAGTAAAGTATGGACTACCAGTTAAAATCCCTAGTCTATCTAAGACCGAGCAGAACAGAGTGGAAAGTTCGTTTCAGTGGCGACCACCTTGGATTTACACCAAATACTTTATAACAAATAACTTTAGATTTATTCGTAGTTTCTTGCACTATACTGACCAGGATTGGCTCTAGGGATCCGAACCAGTTCTCTATATTTTAAATATCGAACGATATTGATATCGAATGTTACGGTATCGATCAAAATATCAATCGACACTACACAACCTTCAAACATAAAATACATTGTTCAAGTTGTTGTGCTTGATTTCATTTAAAGGTAACGTTACACGTCAAAAGCAAAATACATTACGAAATGTATTGCTGAAAATTATTATTATATATAGCTTTAAGTATATGTTTTGTGCAAATACAGAATAAGTAAAAAGAATAATACGAACATAGTATAACTATAGCAAACTATAACAATTCACAATATTTGTATTTAAATATTAAAGACACGTTTAAAATGCGGATTTGTTTACATGTGCCAAACCATCCATTGATCCCCCCTGCTGCTAAAGTATGCGGTATAATTTTAAAATGCGCTGCACTATCTCATTTAAGACCGACTAAACAATTGCGAAAAAGATCTGTGAAGTGTTTGACATGTTGCA